>CAJUYI010000184.1:0-32626 GCA_910591695.1 Galerucella pusilla | reverse complement strand
TGTATAATATACTATTTGTTTATAAATTAAATGTTTTTTTAAATAAATATCTCAAATTTGATTTCTTGAGTATGATAGTATAAATGTATAAATAATTTAGAAATATTTTAAGATAACACGTATTAATATCTCAAAAGCTCACATATTAATCATAATTGCATGTTATTACAGCACAATAGATTTATAAACATGACAATGCTTATTACTCCAGAATTTTTTTCTACTAATTTGAAAGCTACAGATCAAGTTTCTAACAATGGTTGCCGTCTCTCTACCATAATTATAATAATCTATTTTATGACTCGCACTCCCATTTCAGCGACTCTTTTATGCTTTTGTACATAACGTAATTAACCAGTTTAATCACCTATGTAGACAATGAATGCAGACCTAGGTAGAAACAGACGAGCCTGCATTATACATTTTTATGCGTTTAAAAGTACTAACTTGAGCAGATCGTCAGAAATAACTAATCAGTAGTACTTCATTGTAAATGTTACACGTGAATCGTTCAAGATTTAATACTGTTTAATATTTTTCCGGCTCAAATTTTGTTCAAATCTGTCTACGTCTTAAAACAACATACACGATTTTTTGCTTTCAGGCAGCACAATTTGACTAATAACTAAATTTTTGAATAATAGTTTCTTTGTGAGGCAAACAAATTATAACCTGTAATGTGTATTGAATCACATGAGCCCTAATTATTTTACTATAAAGACCACGAAAAACAATATACAGGTCACATTCTAACGAAATTATTGTTTCTTCGTTATAGGTATGAAACGGTCTCCTTTAACACTGATGAAAATGCACCCAGTACATTCAATTATGTTTTGAATATTAATTAAATTTAATTGTTCAGTTCTGCTGTTTTCTATGTTCATAATTTAATTGATTCTGTTAACTATTCAAATTTGTCAACCTTTTATGATAGTTCATCGTTCGTATTCCTTACCATTTTTTATTCTTACTACATAGTACTTATTACGTTGATTTCAATTATTATTTTCATACGTTTCACAATAATTATGAATGTTATATTTTATATATCCACGGATACCACAGTTGTCGTTTTTATGAGAAAATTGCTATTGTAAGTATAGTTCCAATTAAAAAAGATAGAGTTTGTTCAACCATCCTTTGCCGTCACGTCATAATCGGTGACGTATTCTGCTGTTTTACGTATGTCTTATATTAGTTGAGTGTCATTTTACACTTAACCTCAAAATTATAATCAATGACATAAGAATTGTTTCCAAAATATGGCAACTCAACTGTCGAAAGTAACAGATAAAATTTATGCCGTCCTTAGATAAGAAATACGTTAATTACGTCATAATTCCGTCTCATCCATTTCATGAACGAGAGAGCAAGCTGGACAATGTATGACGTAACGGCGAAGGTTGGTTGAACAAACTCTACAACTTTTGTATGTGATAAAGGAAAGGTAATGTTATATATTTTTTTTTAAATTTAAGCTCTTCCAAATATCTACATTTACTTATGTTGTAGTTTATTTAAATAATATGAGTATTTTAACAGATTCAGTTGAAATAAATACAAAATTTTCCCTTCTGTAAATTATTTTGAACTTCTTGCTGTCAATTCTCTTGGAATATCCCCATGAATAATTTCATTTCAATAGTAGTCATAAGCTTAGTACCAGTATCATCAAAAATTAGTTGGCTAACTGTGTATAACGATCGTATTCAACGGAAGATGAAAAGAAAATAGATAGATGAATTTTATTACATTAAGAAAAATTCTTATTACAAGAAGTTCGGTCTTTACATACCAAATGCGAAAATGAAACAACAACATTAATAAAGTAGGGGAAAACTAATTAAAACATACTTAATTTAACAAGAAAAAAAGTTCTCATTCTTCTAGTACAAAGGCTCTCAGCTTGAATAGAAAATATTAACTGACTATCGGATTATTGATGAAATTACCACAAAACTGAGTCGAAGGACATTACGTAGGGCTATATTTAGACAAAGCCATCTATGTATAAACAGTATAAGTGACAGTTTCATGGTAGGAAAATTGAGGACTGTTTAGCAGCCTTGAAGCATGTATTAATCGAGTGGTTAGCAAGAAGCAAGGTACACTGTACCACAAAAAATTGCTCAAGCTTCTAAATGTCAAACATCACACATGGCAAAGTTTCAAAAGAATTTTAGCAACTCTATTAGTAAACGCTGCTGGAGATTTGTTAAACAGTGGCTGGAAATCAAAAAAAGGAAATGTCTGATAAAATTATGAGAAATATAACATAACCTGAACTTCACCATAATCATCCAAGCACTTTCTTCCATTCCATGTTAACGATAGTTGATGAAAACTCGCATTACTCGTGAACATCCACCCTACATTATCATAAGAAATGAATATATATTTTGAAAATGTGTTCTCTTATTATCTAAACCAGTATGGAAGAATGCTTTTTCATGACCGAAGCAACAGTATTCTTCCCAGCCCCTGTTACCATAACTTCCTAGAGAAGATCCGACCATTGGAAAGATCTAGTAAAGCTTAGATAATCAAATATTCTGCTAGATGACTACAACCCGTTAAGATGAATTGAATGCCAAATTGAAAGTCAAATTAAATCTGCACTAAGACTGGTAACAGGGATTCCAACGGGATATTGTCGCTCGAATGGGCACCTGAAAAAGCTATAAATAGTGGAGGAACAAGAATGTAGATTCTGTGTAAGAAGAAACCCCCATGCACATACGAATTGCACTGCAATTAAGAATACTAAGGCACAACACCTAGGAGATTGCCTAAGGCATATTCTCCGGAGGAATTTTAGGGATATCTGCAGGCTTTAACCTAGGTAGATGCTTTATCCATTAGTCTCCTAGGATGCTGAATTGCTATGCAATCCTTAATTATGTGGATGTAGGTTTCATCTTCCATTCCACAAAATTTACCTTCTCGTTGCTGCACTATTTTGAGCTTTTTAAGGTGCCTATTTAGGCGACGGTGTTCCATCAAAATGGCCCTTACTTCTTGCTTGTGAGCCGTCTATATACTATTGAAAATATTATTTCTGTCTGGCAATGGTGTTGGATTGAACAAGTTAAAAAAAAATTGAGATTCTAATCGGAGAAAATTTGAGCATATTGTTCGAACAAGAAACGACGACTTGAATTAATCTATATTTTCGGTTAAGTTTTTTTTAATGCTTTTTGCCAAGGAAGTAACTTTTAACGTACCAACTTGTTGCAACGGGTATTTACTATTAATATTCCCAATGAATATAGGCTTCCAAAGAACGCAGTAATATCATTTCTTAAATGGTTCGAAAATACGTGGATTGCCTGTTAAATGAAAGAAAGAAGTCCGCTTTTTTTTTCAAAGACTACAATACCGGTAAGTACACCGTGTTTGTTATTGCATTGCCTTGTATCGGCTGCACCGTTTTATAAATTATTGATGCTATTTAATAAATGTTTATTGATAGGAACAATCTCGTTTGTCGGAAATATGGGAAAACAAACTGTGCAAAAATTAAGAACCTGACATAAATGTGATCGTGGGAAAAAACATTTTCATAATCCCTCTTCGTTTTATAAAAGTTAACTTTACATACATTTTAAATAATAGTTAGTTACTACAGCAAATGGCATTTATTGTCACAGTCATTCCCCCACCGTGCCGTTTTATAGTGACCACAGAGGATGAAACGTACTTGACGTCAAAAATGGACAATTTTTCATTCAGAAATAAGTTCGTAAAAGGTCATTTTTTGTAAAGGTCAATAAAAAACAATTCTATAGCTATGAATGGTCCAATAAAAAAACTGTGAATAGACTTTTTTTGCTAAAACTCTCCCGATTATGAACTGAATTTTGGCTTGCAGAATCGAATGAGCATATTCTAGGTTTCGAAATTGTCCGTAAAATGGTGAAAATTGCTTAAAAACCGCTCGGCATTCATGTTTTTCAAAATTATTTCAATAACTATAAACAATACCAAAAAAAGTTTCGAATAAATGTAGAGCGTGAAAAGAATACAGTATTTTAAATTTTTCCTTCCATTTAGGCATAAATGTAAGGGTTGATGCTCTCATAGATAAATTGGTAAAATACATTTTTGAGTATTTTGTATTTTTTCTTATTGCCAAATGTTCGGTGGAGCTGCTACTTGAGTAAATAAGTTAGATTTTAACTTTATTTTAGATACAATTGATAAGGCATTGGAAACCAATTTTGATTATACGCGGTTCTGCACTGGGACCGTTACATTTAAAGCTAAAACAGTTCGAAAGATCTGAAATACTGAATGAAGGGAGCATTTCGACTAGAAATTCCACTCTCTACAACATTTTTCTCAATTTTTTTGGTATTGCTTATGTTTATTGATATAATTCGACACATATGAAGGTAGAACGGCTTTTCCGTGGTTTTCACTATTCCCGGGCGATTTCGATTCTATTACGAATATGCCAAAATTCACTTCATAAACCTGCTAATCAAGGAGTGTTAGCAAAAAAAATCAATTCGCAATCTTTTCTATTGAACTGTTATTCAGAAACATATTTTGATCATGCAGTAGTGTGCTCAGAAAAATTTCATGATGTAAACCCTCTTCTATCAATTTTTTCCCTATGAGTTCTATCTCCATATCCAGTTTCCATGGTCGTAGCTTTCATCTGAACTGACAAATTTTAAAAACAATCAATTTATTTATTTATTAATTCGTTAATCTATAATTCTGGAATTTTTTTTTTAGAAAAATTGAAATAAGGATAATAATATACATTTAATCAAGGAGCGTGTATTCCTTTGTTAACTGTATTACTGTTTGTTGAACCCACTATTGCTTACGGTAATATAATAGGTTAATGGTTATTACCAATTTTAAATTGCTTATTGAATCATGTTATAGTTGGGTAGATAAAATTTAATTGTTACCGAATCGTGTAGGTTTTTATTCGCCTCGCTACATCCCATTCCAAAAGACCTTGTGTATGATTCTAATATATTATGTCCAAAATAATTTTAAATTCAGTCGCTTTTTGTATTGGGGAACTATTTTACTTAGTTTTTTGGTTGCTATCGCCTCGTCACGTCCAATATTTCTGCCTTTTGCTGAATTGTGCCACGCATTATTTTATTTGGTATAGAAATTTCTAGGATCGTAGTTTCACCTGTATCAGTTTTGGAGTGCTCTTTCAAAATTCCCGCAATTCCATCGTTTGCTTCAAATGGCCTTATTTTGTTAAGCCATAGAAAGTTAGGTTTGTGGTGAGTGGGACTCAGACTATAAGGGACTCAGATATTCATCGCCAAATCAGTGATATTTATGGTGAAAACATTAAGAGTAATGGAATGGGGCGGAAATGGGTTAGTAACTTTAAATGACCGCACAAACATTCATGGGATGAACTAAGTGGCAGAACTTCACTCATTACCGATGACTTGATTCAAAAAGTGGACAGTTAAGTGAAAAAGAACTGGCGATTCACGATTTCGTCCTCATCTGAAAAAACTCCTGTTGTCTCAAGAAGTGTTCTTTATGTAATTGTGTCCGAACGTTTTAATAATAGTGTCTTCACGCTGGTTGCCAAAAATGTTGACAGGAGCACAAAACCAAACGAGGAGGATGATTTATAAGCCAGATTTTCACAGGCTTTTGAGACAAACGTTGCCACCATCTTCTTGAACACTGCGATATCGGATATAAGTTTTGGCGATTTTGGTTCCTCTTGGAACACCCAAACACGACGTTTATTTTATGGTTCGTGAGGGGTTGTATATTGGAATGACATTCACTGAGACCTAAAAGATCTATTGTGCCCCCTCACTTCTACTTAGTTTCTGAGTTTCCTGCTTTAAACCGGCTTAGAGATTTTGATACCAAATGACTCTTAATTGTTTCATGTTCTTCCGTCAACAGATGCGGCAACTAATTTTTCTACAAATAAATCTTCTTGTAACATTTTTGGAGTTGTTGCTCTGTAAATGCCCGATTATGCTATAATTTAACGATTTTTTTGTTTGACTAATATTTCTGGACCTGTTCATGGTCATTGTTGATAGTAATCCGTCCACTTTTAAATTCCCCATATATTTATACAGAGTGGTAGCCGCTTTTTTGAGCTCTTCGATTCTCTTGTTTGTGGATATTGCGGATAGTCAGTCCGCCCTTTCCTTTTCTTGTATAGATTTTCGTGTCTTTTAGCTTTTTCTTTTATCTTGTCCAATTTTTCCGGTCCTGTATATCCCAATCTTTTATATCCAATTTTCTCATATCCCCTTTAACTTGATCTTCCCATCTTGTCTTCAGTCTTCTACTTGCGGTATACAATTACTTATTTTTCTCATTCTTGTTGCCGGCTCTTTTCTTAGTACTTGTCCGTACCGTTTAATCGTTGGGCTTTTACGAACTTTACGTCCAGCCATCTTTTGTCTAACTTCATGGTTCATCGTAATTCTGAAATCCCTCTCTTCTGTTCTGACTGGTCCTCAAATGTTTCTTAATATTTTTCATTCGGCAATCGTTGAAGCTTCTTCGTTTTTACTTGTCAAACACATTGTCTTTGCAGCATATTATGTCATTGTTGGTCCAATAGCAGCTTTATATAATTAAAATTTAGTATTTATGAAAAAATTCTCCATATACCAACGAGAAATTCTTCTGAATCCCAAACAAAAACTTTTACCCATTCAATTAACAGCTGTATATTTTGCTTTCTACTGCAAATTATAACAATTCGTCTATATTTTTTTTCGGTATATCAATTTAAACACAAACTGAATCGTTTTTATTTATTCATAAAAACAACAAACCTTTTATCACCCAAAATAATATACGTATAAGTTGAAAACATCCTCCAAATACCTTATTTTCTCAATTTTGAAATGCTGTTGTAACTTTAACTACAGGGTAATGGGTGATTTCGCTATTGCTAGCTCGCTATTGCTGAGCTCTAAATACCGCCTTGTATACTTTCTTTTAGAATCCTACTTCTGCTGCACCTTGTGTGTTAGATAAACATAGCATGCCGCAATTTTACACCTACGCTACGAACCTAATGATTGTTGCATTATTATTGTTCCCATCATTTTCTGTTTCATAATATTTTCAGTGATAAATTATTGCTGAAGCTCCTACATAAAATAAAACTCGCCCATCGAGTGAATGCTTTTAATAAATTATCTATAATTACTAATTGCAACTATATCAATTGAGGACACGATAGATCCATGTCCTGTTAGTTCTTTACAAATATGTAATTATGAAGTAAGGATTGATGATATTCTTTCTGTGAAACAGATAATTATTTTAATTTACAAAATTAACATTTTATCTTGTATACTGCCGCTGTTAGACGCTTGAAAAAATTCTTTTTTACACGACAAAATCAATCATGTCTATTAATTACTTATTGTATCTTTTGCAGATTCTTGTCTTGTCAAGATCACCATAAACACATAGTCGAAAATTTCACTTGGTATACCGCTAGCGAGGTATAGAGTTCCTACGTAATTTTAAACTGTAGGAACTTCATACCGTGCTCTTGGATGTACCTTATACACAACATTGCTGTAATTTATCAAGCTGTCATTTATCAAATGGAGAAGTTGAAGAAGCCGAAGAAAATGAATTTCTTATTGATAATGGTGTATTCTTATTTGAACTTTTTATAAAATTAAAATTTTTTGACTGCGTTTATTCATTGATTTATAGTTATTTATTGTACAAGACCTATAAATTGTATTTTATCATTGAGAGTGTTTTTTAGCGTCGAGAAGTCAGTCGAGATCTATTTGTTTTGCTGTCCAAATCATAGGTCACCCATAATATATTGTTATATAAAGTAGATGTCAAAGGTAATAGTTTAATACTATTATAACGCCTCACATAGTCTTTAGAAATCGAAGAACAAAGACCGTTCACTAAGAAGCAACAATTTCTTCACTGGCTATATGCCACGAAGGACATTGAATTACACTTCAAAGTTAAACGGGGCTGGTAAATCTGCAAGATAAAACCAATAATTTAAGTTGACAACACGCTTCACTAAAATGACATTTTCTTTGCAGGAAACTGTATATAAAGTAGATCACTTCACGTTCATTGAACAATAATGAAGTTAGCCTTTTTTTCATGAATCCCTTGTGAAAATTTTGGCTACACTGCGTAGATACTGTGAGAGTAGCTGCATTGTTGTGAATAGGGTTTAGCGGTAGCATGTGGGAGCGGCCAAAGAATACACCAAGAGGCAAAACATCGGATAAAACCGTGTCTACAGACGTCATGCTTTAAATTAGTCGTCATAATATGTCATACGATCAGGTGTGGGCCTCTTTCTTATGTTCTTCACAGACCCAAATCTGATGAAAAAATTGCTTGTAGGTTGAAATTATTTTTTCAAATGATCTATGATACTTCTATATCGTCAACGAAAAGTGCGGAAGTAGCTACTGAGGGAACAATATCTACATAATACATTTGATAAAACACAACTTTATGCTAAAAAACTTTTTCTCAGTATGATTCGAGTAAAGCTGTGCTGTGCTACTATGATTCTCAGTGTATGCCAGAGTTAGCTTTCACCTTCAAGATTTTAGCCGGGCTTCACTTCTTGTTGTGGTGTGTATTCTCTGGTAGCGACAGGAAGAGTGATCTCACAGGAGTAAGCAGTTTTGAGAGATCACGGATGCGCTCCTTATAAGAGTTTACTCTCCTGGGAGCTCACTTCTTAGTGAATAGGTACCCTGAAATATTTGAATATATGACACTGGGAGCTCACTTCTAAGGGAATAGGTACCCTGAAATATTTGAATACATGAATCTGTTTCAAGAAATTAGTTTCCACATCACATTAATAAACTTTTGATAATTTTTTATAGACAGGACAGAGGAAAGCGAAACAGTTCATATTAGATCACTCGCCAAAATTTACAGCAGATCTGATGGCCAAAGATAGGAAAACTGTCAAAGTGGGTCTGCTAACTTGGCATTGTAAGCTCAATAGGCATTTAAAGCTGATGGGATTGACAAACGAAGATTATGTGCAGGTATTGTCGCCTAGAAGAAGAAAAGGTAAAACATATTCTATGTCAGTGTGATAGCCTGGCAAGTGTGCGGTTTTTGCATTAGGCTAAGAAAAGCCATTGGCAGAGAGGTTCAGTCTCCACGCTATTAGACTTTTTGAAAAGAGTCAGGCTGGAAAATGTAATCTAGAGTTTAGAGGACCACAATAGATCTGAAAAGGTTACAGTGGAATAGGCCGAAGGCCACCTCATAAAATCTATCTATACTTAGACAAAAAAATGAAAAAATTCAAAATGCGAATTTTGTGATAAGACTTGGTATAGCTCGTACAGTGTAAAAACCGTTTTCATAACTAGACTATGTTGCCAAGCACTTGAAAGAGTATGATGAGTATCTAGTAAATTTCAAATGAAGTGTATTAAAAAATGTTCTTCTTTTTATTTCGTTGTAGGTTATTTTTAACATTGTCTAACAATGTTTGCAAACAAATTTAAAACGTTGATGACGCGTCACGGCTAGTGAAATATTATTCACAGTTACTACAATGGAGACTATTCAAGTTGAGTGCTGCTGCTACACACTAAAAAATATGTATAAACATCTTAAGATATAATTGCTAACTAACCTTCCTTAAAGAAGTTAAAGGTAGCAATTGCTATGACGTTCTTGTTCAAAATAATTTATTAAGAAAGCCACAAGTTCTTTGCAGCGGTTGGTTAATTGTGCTATCATAAATGTGAAAGAAGCGGATTGTATTATAATAATGTCTAGGTAAAATATTTATACATACCTATATGAAGCCCGATGAAGAATAAATTTAAAATACTGGAAATATATCCGCAATAATATGAAAGAAAGTAATTTTGTCTGGATCCCAAACGCTTTGTGGCTTTCTGCCAAAAACTTTGAGGACTTTTTTGTTCATTATCACGAAGATACGACAGCAGAGCTTTTTGAAGATTGGTTTAAAAACTTTCTGTTATTCAACCTTCCACCACACCAAACAGTCGACAATTGCAAAAAATTGCTGGCTCAAATAATACGAAATTAGAGATTCAAAACTTCATGGCTGCAAATGACATATATTTTGAGGAAAACTATACAAAAAAATAACTTTTACTGGAGTAATTTCAAGAAAACGTATAATTGTGATACCATTATAGAATAATTGGGACATAAAGTGTCACGACTACCTCCCTACTACTGAGTGTTCAATCCCATAGAGCAGGGGTTCCCAACCTTTTTTTGTCTACTGCTCACTTTAAGAATAAATTATTTTTTAACGCCCCCCTTTTTAAACATACTTAAAAACCGCAAAGTACTTATAACTGATTATTGAAACGCAACTTTATAGTATTCGGACAGAGTATCTTTTATTGAAAATAAAACAAATATAATCAATTCTTATATAAAAACTAATGTGAAGGTTGAATCTGATGCTGTTCAATAAGTTTGTTGATATCAGGTTCCAATTTACTCAAAAACAGCCTCAAGTCGCCACGTTCGGTAACACGCAAACGATTTCTCTTTTTAGTAAGCAGCGTTGCCACAGCACTAAATCCACGTTCACACAAATATGGGAATGCTATCAAAAATCGTTGAACAATTGACCACAATCCAGGGTACAATTGCGGGATCGGTTTTTGTAGCCAAAATTATTGATATCCATTTTTGAACTTGATTTTTATTTCTTCGTTTGTTGTCAATTCTATAAGTTCTTTTTCCAGCTGAGGTGACATTGCTGTGTTGAAAATCAAGCGTGCGCGAAAAAAATACTTCTCCAACTTTGGATGGAGCTGTGGTAGAATTAATTGGAAAACTGTCTGAATTACATCCTAGAGTTTGAAAATTTCTCTTATTCATGTTATGAATGTTGAAAACTCGTATCTTTCTGTAGAATCATTTGCACAAATTATAATTAATATAGATGAGGATAGCGAAAGCGACACTCAGCAAAATGTAGAATAGAATTAAGTTCGACCCTGTGTAGCACATTTTCATCTTTCACTTGATGATTCTCTACACAATGGGATGAAACCAGATAGTTTAATGCAGTTGATAAGCCAATACCATTTAGTGTGAAACTTACCAGACTTGTAGAAACTAGAAAGCGCCCGGTAAAATTTTATAGTAAGCAGTGTCCCAGTACAGGAACGATTTTATTAGGATAGCGCTTTATTTATCATCATTTAAATCATTAATTTTTTTCCCATTGGAGCATAATTTCTGAAAACAAACCTTTGTATGGTTTCAACAACAACAAAAGCGCTGCATTGTTGCTTTGCCGGTGGTCTGGCTCCATTTTTCCAAGTCGCAACACTTCAGCTCCCTCATTACGACACCTTGCAATGAAGCAATATCCGTTTTTCTGCTGATTTGTGATCCATTACAGATACAGTTGAACCTGGCAGCTAACAGTCTCTTAGAGCTTGTGTTGTTTTGCTCCTGAAACAACAGGGTCACATATTTAAGTCATCTGAGCCATACTAATTAAAATTCGTTGTTAAAATGTTACAATTGCTTGAAATACCTATATGTCCACCCGTTCACATCTCGCTCAGTCTTTTGTACAGGCCCTTCCACGCTCGTTCGTTCACCTTTATTTATACTATAATCTAATCTATGGTTATTATTTTATTTAATGTGCAAATAACATTTCACAATATTTCATTGACTCAGCATCTAGTCTTAAGGATTCAATGATGAAAGTTTATAACTCCCCCATTGTACAGTAAACAGTATCAGATCCGTAGTGGGTGAAAATCAGATACTAAAACCTATATCAAATTTATTATCTTGTCGATGATTTTCTCATCTATATGGTTGAATATCTTATTAGTATCTGTATCTGTAGAGTAGGGAGGGTGAGTGTAGGCTCATAGCACTTAGGCCACATGTGACCCATTGTACATCCTCCTGAGGAGTTGTCCTCCTAGGTCATCGCCCATCCTGTCCTTCCCAGGAGTCCTTCCCACAGGTCACTAGAAGACATCTCTTTTATATCGACAGGTGTAGGCCAAGACTCACCGAACACACACTCTCTTATTGACGATAGCTCCGGACACTCGCATAAGAGATGCCTGACAGTTTCATCTTTCTGTTCACACAACCTGCATAGAGGTGTGTCCACTAGCCCCATAGTATGGAGGTGTTTCTTTAGTTGACAGTGGCCAGTCAGAAATCTTACTATCAAACGTAGGTTTTTCCTGGCCACCTCTAAATATTTCTTTGACGCCAGCTTCCCAGGGACGCCCAGGGTGATCCTGGCAAAGACTGCATCCTTCGATTCCATCCCATCTCTTAAGGGATGAAGCATGGGTGTAACGTTTGGCTAGCTCCTCAATTTACGAAGTCGTTAGACCGTGGGTGTCACTTGGTCCTAAAATTTTTAGTCCAGCCGCTTCAATGGATAAAGAATAGGCAACACGATTACCTTCACCCCTATCGTGCCCTTTAACTCACCTTAGGATAATATTGTTATCTGCCGAGGCGTTAGCTAAATCTTGGTGGCACTCTAGTACTAGTCAAGAAAACATTTTTGTATTCTGTGTAAAATTTTTATTATAAAATTGCAAAGCGCTTTCGGCGGTTAAGCCATCATCAGTGCCATACTCGTCAGATATGTAACAAGAAACTTAGTCAAATGTCTACAACACATTAACGTCACTACATTAAATTTAAAATTTTTTGTTTTAAAATTAATTATCCCCTGTTTGGGGTTAAGATGTATTCACATTATGAACTTTTTTAATTTTATAAATTTTTCCCAGCCACTACACAAACACGTGTTAGTAGACCGGAAGATGAAGTACTAGCCCCGATATAACAGGTTGTCTGTTCAAGGCTGATCAAGCCTAATAGGGCTTGTCTACTATCAGTGGATATTGTTATGTTTTTGCCAGAAATTCCTTTTCTGGTTAGTTCTTTTGTGGCAATTGAGATACCAGCCAGTTCTGTTTGAACCACGCTGGTATTGTTTCCCATTCCCCACTTAATCCTTAGGCTTAGTGCTAACTCCACATCCTGTGCTTTCTTTTATCTTTGAGCTATCTGTATCTTATGAGTTATCATGACGCCTCCTTTACCCCTGATTGATGGAACAATATTAAAATCTCCACAAACTTATTCCGCTACAAACAATTCCCATTTTGACCTTTTTATACAATCTAGGGTTAGCGTTCTTGGTATGGGTTATTCGTTTTTTCCGTTTATGTATTGGGATATTTACTTACTTTTACTGTGAATATTGAGGTTTTGGCAAACTTACATGTTTCTTCTGCTGCGTCGGTAATACTATAACCTCGTTGTTTTAATGATTCATACACATTCGCATCCGGCGATAAACACACTTTTTTAACTCAGGACGCCACATCCTTAGGTTTTAACATAAGATTACTTTCAGAGTAAACTGTTCATTACAAGCTAACACTTTAACATAAGATTAAAAATAATTATCCCTAGAGTTTAGTTTTGTTTTGAATTGTGTTTGCTCATTCACTTTTCTTTATAGTTGTGTTGAACTCTCCCATAAGTTCCGAAATAACTACGACAAAAAAAATAGTTATTAATTATTAATAACTATAAATATTGTCTTCAAAGAGCCCTGAAAAGTGGTGATAAGCGATGAACAGTGCATATCGTTTGTTCTTACTTTGAGCGAATGTGATGAAAGTTTAACAGTTATAATAAACAATTATAAAAACTAAATGGTGTCTCATTTCTTTCAGGAAACCAAATAACTAATACACACCAAGTTAATTGAAAATGCCTAAAACCAAATCACACATACAAATTTTATATACAGTGTGTAGATAAAATATCGTAACTATCGTAGCGGAGTTCGGCCAAGCAATCAAGTGAGGAAAAGACACTTTCCGCACGAGTTAGGGAAGGAATTTTTCTACTAGCTTGCGGAACATGTAAAAATAAAGAAACAACATATTGAAATTTTATTAATTTTTATTATAGCATAAAGATAAACTACAACATATTCTACTACTTATGATTAATATTTATAATAAATTGGCAATTTGATGCATTCTTTAAGTGGATCGCTGATGCTATTGTTTTGTTTGGTTCGATAAGATCGGTTGATGAATCTATTGCTGCTTCGATTTCTTGTGTTGAGAGACTGCTTGTGACAAAATTGTTGTTGGAAGAAGTAGCCCCATATGCATGTTCTTTGTCGGTCGATAATATTTTGCTAGACATTTTTCCCCGCATTTCCGTTGATTCTTCTAAATACCCTTCAGTCAAGGCTGTCGATTTCCATCCTCCCAAACCTTTTATACTGGTAATACCTTCTCCACTATATGCCCATATGGTAGCCGAAGACCGCTGAAAACTGTGGTAAGTATATAATTCGGTGTGACGCGTTCCCCTAAATTTGGTATTATCAATATAGAAGTAACTGTGTGACAAATGTGTATACTTTTTTTGATATTTTTAGTGGCACTTTCTAAACTAAAATGAGTGCGGAAAAGTGAACTTCTCCTCACGCAAGTAGAAAAAAAGCTTTTTAAAATAATCCTTTCATATACAGGGTGCACCGCTGCTCCAAAATAACTTATTAACATATTTTTTGAATAGTACACCATGTATATATTTTCAATTTTTCACAATCTATAAATTACAAATACAACAGTCAAGATCGCATAATTTTAATCTCGTTTTTTAAAAGTTATTGAGAAAAATAATTTACGGAACAAATAACTAATCTTATTTAACGAGATGTTCAAATTGTCTCCCTTCTTCTATTTGACAGTATCCAAGTCAATCATAAAAAACTGATATGGTATTACTCAATTGTTGATCTGTTATTTGATGGGCTGTTAGAGTTAGCTTAAAACCTCATGGGTGCTACGTCACAGATATGCAAATGACCAAAATCGGTACAAAGCGGCAAAACCGCATGTATAGCAGGAAAGTTGAGTCAACAACTCAACTTCAAATGTCGATGTTTTTTACTTCACTGCTATACATGCGGTCTTGCCGCGTTGTACCGATTTTGGTCATTTGCACATCTGTGACGTAGCACCCATGAAGTTTTAAACTAACTCTACCAGTATTCTATTTTTCAGATCATCCAGATTATCAGGTTTTGACTCGTACACATTGTTTTCCAGATATTTCCAGAAGAAATAGTCTAAAGGCGATAAATCGGGAGACCTGGCTGGCCACTCAATAGTGCCCCTTCTTCCAATCCACCTATCTTGGGAAACTCCTATCAAATAATCAGTATCACTACAATATCTACAATTGTGGTGATTAACTGTACCATTTAACATAAACGTGGCTTGATCCGAAAACACAATATTGTAAAATGAGAGACTACCTCTTGCATTATAGTTTCATATATATTTCTATGATCTGACCGACTTCGAGATCTACTTCTGGAATGGGTACTCTAACGGACATGCCGACAGTTCCTGGTTTAAATTTCTTGCGAGAAGTTTGTAGCATTTTTTGTGCTTGACTTTTTAGACTTTTCTGACATGAATCCCTCATCGCTTTAATATTGTTTTTATTCTGACAATGGTCACATACGTTTTCTTCAGAACATAATAAGCATTTTTGTGGTAAAGGTCATTGCTCGTTCTTTAAATAAAACTAAGTTTTTATTGTTAACTTCGACCGAAACTGGGGTTCCGCGTTGGTTGGTTTATATACTAACCAACTCGTTGGTTATTATGTATACCAATATCAGGTTCACACTTTATCCAAATAATGTGGATAGTTTACAAACTAGCCAAAAATGCTAGCTAATTTGTGTAATTTCCTTGTGGTTTGAGTTTTAGCGATAAATTTTGTATAGTTTATAAACTAGCTGGATAGTATACAAACCAGCCATTACTCATAGCTATTTTAGTGATAATTTTTTACTGGATATAGTAACAAATCAAATTACTTAATTTCAAGTCATGAGTCAAATTTCATCCAATCACCGCTGTATTACAGCGATAATACCCTACATGTGGTGTTTTCAGTTTGGTGTTTACTTTTTTTAAAAAATTAATTAAACGTCAAACTGACAACTGGATTAAAAATGTCGCGAATATTTGGTATTGCATCTAACGATTCAATTAATTTACCAATTGTACATTTCACAACTGTAGTTTTAAATAAAAATGAATAATTTTTGATTAAAACTAATAAAGTTTGTATTGAAAAGTATTGAGCGTCAGATTGACAATCAATTTTTTGATATCTACAAAGTGAAAAATTATCTTATCGAATACTCCTCGGGTCTTGATAAATACTCAAATTTTGTCGTAGAGAATCCTTCAAGCGTGTTGCTCAAAGATAATAGCCCTCGGCCTGCGGCCTTGGGCTATTATCAAGCAGCACGCTTTCAGCATTCTCTATGACAAAATTATCTCGGTATTATCAAGACCCTAGGGGTATTACTACTGAAAATATGATTTTTCATCAAAATAACCAGGCAGTTGATAGTTTGTGTACTATCCAACTAGTTTATATACTAAATATACTAAATACTCTAACCGTAACATATCTATCAAAATAAAGCGGTGGGGGAAGTTCAATTGTTTTTTTCAAACAAACCTAGATTTCTCCTGTTTCGCTCGACCGATTTTAACAAATTTGGGCTCATATGAAAGAGCATAATTTACACTACAAAACGCTTACTTGGTTTTGACTTTCGTCTTTGCCGCTAGATGGCGTTAACTGAAATGGTATAGCGCAATAGTTACAAAGTACACGACGGGTGTCCAATCAAAAAACCCCAAGTCAAAACGGAGAAAAGCTGACTGGGCAAAAAATGCCAAAAGCCGGTAAAGGTACAAGAAAAGATTAGTCAGTGGGTTCACCCTCACGGGTGAAGGCGGTTGCTCCTACAGTTCGCGGTCAGCGATTATCTGGAGAAAATCCGGAGTTGTAGTGAATTTGTATTCAAAAGTAGTGTTGAGTTTAAACTAAGTTCCTTCTTGCGACGTTATGGAATTTAACAAGCAAGCGTCTACTGTGAGCGCTGCAAAGGGTCCTTCGGTAACAAGGGAAGCAGCGGCTAAAACAAGATTCGTTAGGAGCGAACAGGTTTCCTAAAAGCCTATCTCGTGCGGTGTGTGTGTTAGTGCCAACGAGCCCGCCCAGGTAAGCAGCCTTCTGCCCTTCAAGAGCACCCTAATACAGATTGGTAATCGATTTGAACTTTGTACTAACTATGTAAACAAATATTTTTGTAGTTCGGTTAGCAAGTATTTTCTATACAACCTCGCACCCATATTCGTCTTATATTTTACTTTGAAATTGTATATGTGTATGGATTTTTGCTGATGCAAGGGATTCAGTCGTAATCCCCTAAAACTAAGGTGTAAGCTTAAGCCTTAAGCCCACACCGAAAAGCTTTCGAGTAGCGAGATTGATTGTTCAATGTAAGATAATATATTTTGAGTACGTAACTATAATTGAGGCTTTCGCCCATTTCAATAGCTGAGTAATTAGCTTATTCGTAGTTTATTTCTCTTATTATCTATAAGCAATTTTTTGTTTTTTGTCACATCCGTATTTAATTTCTGTTTTTTTAGTTTAATAAACCTATCAAAATTCAATAAAGCTTAGTCTACTTTCACAAACAGGTACCCCAGAAAATACACAATAAATTAATGGCATAAGACTCCCAGCATTTCCTTATCATATCCCTATACCAAACGTAACCCTATACGTAAAGACCTCTCATTATCAACAACAACGAATAGCAGCGGAGGCTGAATTCATTCCTTTCGGACATTATCTTACGGGAGTCGTCGATTACTGTTTCCCACGTACTCGTGGGTGGCGCTGCCTTCTTGTTATTTGCAGGGACACACAGGGTAGATTCTACTTTGCAGGTTCCGGTTCTAAAACTCGGCGCCAAGGTCCCTGGAGTAGCAACTTTTACGGTGGGTTCAGAGACTTGTGGATCTCAAATATTACATTTGGGTGTTCTGAACGGCCGCCGGTATTACACATGTATCATGGGCTACCGGTTTATACAACCAAAGGTCCAAAGCCAATCGTGGGTCGAAGTTTTTGTTCAGTTTGAGGAATTGGGAAAGAAAATGTATCGCACTCTCCTTAAAAGTACTCGGCATATAATTCTCTAAGGCAAAATAAATGGAATAATAATATTTTGACATCCTGAAAAAACTCTTTTTATCATAAATATTATTAATTGAGTGAAGTAATTCTAATACGATTATCCATTTTGGCTCACTGTTTTTATGTATACTGTATTTCATTATTGTTATTATCTCGAAATTAATTTCTTTTAGGAAGGAATTCAACGCCAATATAAACTAGGACAATGGCTCCGTCAAAGATATGATAGATTTATCAACAAAACATATAGTAATCTTGATATTCACGTACAGTCCACTGATTTCGACAGAGCATTAATGTCGGCCTCAGCAGCATTAGCTGGGCTGTATCCACCAACCGACTTTCAAGTCTGGAATGCCAATCTTAGTTGGCAGCCCATTCCAGTTCATAGTGGATATGAAACAAACATAATGAAGTTGCCTTGTGCTAGGTACAACAAAATATATGGGTACGTCAACGAAATTATTAATAGAGATGCTGAAGATAAATATTCTGACCTTTATCAGTATATAAAAGAAAATTCTGGATGGAACAATATAACGATTAAAAGTGTGTCAACTTTGAGAAGCGTTATGTATGCTTATAAGAATTATAATACTTCATTTATTCCCGAGTGGGTGGCTAAAATGAATCAGACGCTTTTAGACCACGTAGCAGGTAAGTTCCATCAGGGTTGATTTGTGTAATACATCTATGAATTATGTCTGGAGTTTTCTGAAGAATTCAAAAGATAAATAATATCTAAAGTGTTGCATTTACAATAAGAAAGTTGGCATTGGTCACTGTCCAATATCAAATACATTCATATTATTCAGAGATTTCTTAAGCATATCAACTAATTGAGTCACGTTAATTGTTAATGGAACTCTATATTAAAAAAAACTCATTTTCAGGAGTTAAATATTCGATATCGACTGCAACACCAACGATGGCCAGGCTGAAAGTTGGAACCTTTTACGATTACATTTTTAAATATTTTGACAATTTTACAAATCCAACATTATTCAAGCCGTCTCCGAAATTCATGATGATGTCATCCCATGATATTACTATCGTTTCCATATTGGATGGTATGGGTCTTTATGAAACACAACCTGTCGGATTTGGGGATACATTTATTATGGAACTAAAGAAAATTGAAGAAGACTTCTTTATTAATCTGCTTTATAAATCGGAAGAAGGTCTGGAAAAGCTAGTTTTCAGAAACTGTGAATTTAACTGCGATTATAATACGTTCAAGAAAAGTTTGATTAATGTTACCATAGATGTTGAAACAAGAAAAAAAGAATGTGCTGATTAAATTTTCATTAAAAGCAGTGCTACTCCATACCATAGATATATCGTTTTAATTGTATTCATTGAGTTTCATTGATATTCTCAATAAAAGTTTACACTATACAATAATGAATATGGTATGAAGGAATAAAAATAACCTCAGTGATACAATTGCCCGATTTCACCAACCTGATTTGAAGTACTTCCTAACTAAGTAGGTTATACCTAAGCAAGGAAATACCTAAATCCGGTACTTACACGGATTCCACCAACCTATAAAATCCTTAGACAAGAAATACCCAATTAGGTATTGAATATTAAAAATAAATAAACCTTAAATATATTCTGGTTGACCCCAACATATCTAAGACGAGAATATCCATATAGATGAAAAATCTCGTATAACAGAAATATCTGAGATTTTTGTAGTATTTTACGTTTAAAAGGTAAGAAAAAAAAGAAGGGTATTTAAAAGCTATATGTATATGACCAGCCCACTGTCCAGCTCACTACATTTTTCGGTTGATATCAGATCTATTTGGTCCTAAAGAAGATCACCTGAAAATTTGTTTTTATTGATCTTAATGGCTTCTAAGATAAAATTCAAAGGATTTACGTTCTACATATAAAATTTCAAAGATCGAAAGTGTGTCTGCTTGCTAATAAATGATTTCAATGGTAATAAAAGTTGAAATAAGATACTTTTATTTCATTATATTTGAACTAAGTTCAATAATATATACATTCGTGACGCGCTACGAGTGAAGGTAAAATGAAAAATTTTTAATTTATGCAGCAAAATATGTCTAAATATGGGATTAACTGAAGTATTGAACAAGTTTACCTGGAAATAAATGGAAATTCATTCACAACAATCTTACCGAAACCCTTCTAGGTAAAAAGGTTTAATAAGGGAGAATTGTTGATATCTATTTGGTTATTAAGAAGATTATCTGAATATTTGTTTCTATTTACCTCAAAAGCTTCCAAAAGATTAATGGGTCGATTCTGAGGAGTCACCTATAAGTTACAGAAACTGTAAGATATAGTAAGTTGCCTTTTGTAACTATTACAGATTTTTGCTTAAAGACCTTACAGATATGCTCAGGATCGACCCATTAATTTGAGTGATTCAGGAAGAAACTTATCTTCAACCAAACATAGTAGAGTTCGATTCAAAGAAGCCCATGAGAAGAAGGCCATGACATTCATACTAAACTGAGACAGAAACTAGTGCGTTCTCTCTCCACTCCAGTGGAATACCGATTAATTCACTAAACGCCAGCCTCCAATACGATGACGTATGCTATGACGCATCTGGACCATTCTTCTTTGAATCGAAGTCTACCTACCAGCTACGCGAAATACTTATTTTTTCCTTGAAATTTGCTAAAACCAAGCATAAAAGGTAACCTTATGAAAATAAACAAACCCCCTACTTACATAACCTAAAAGAAACTACCTAGCTGCTCCTACTCTAATAATTTTCGACCCGTTAGCTATACTGGCGCCACCAATTTAACCAATTTCATATACAGAGTTTGTGCTACTTATAACTAGTCTCCATGTTTGCAACGATATCACCTTTTTATCGTGAATAAACCATATTCCTTAACCCCCTCAACCGATGAATCCGTGCCAAACCGAAAGGTCTCGACTGTGCTGATCGAAAACATTGCGCGTGCTCCAATCTATTTGTGTAAGAATCAAAAAAATTTCAAGCCGCGTCGATTCAGTGCGTTTCCTGCTTGAAACCTCCAAACATTTTCAAAAATATCGCGTCATAACATGGCTTTATAAACGACATGTTGATTTTTTGGTGCACTTTATATTTATGACGTGTGTCATTTTAGTTTTTTTTCGGTTCTCCAAATGATGGAGTAACAAAAATATTACAGTAAAGATAAACAAAATCAGTTTTCATAAAATTATCGTAAATATTTAAAATATTAATTACTAAGTATTCTAATTTAACGTTTTACGTTTCAAACTGGTGATTCAGTTTGTCCTGTAAGCATGTGACATATTATTATGAAATTGAAAATTGTTATTTCGTTTTAATAGACGACAAAGTGAGTGATAAGTAGGTGATATATTTGTAAAGTAGATATTTGATTTACAGACAGACGATTTTGTTGGCAGGAACTATTTATATTGTTGGCACCTTAGAAACGGATACGAAATTCAGTAAAAACCCAAAAAATGAAATTGGTATTAATAATTTTGCTGGTGATTTTTATCAATAGTAGCAGCGGTGCAATACAAGACAACATTGTTGAAGCGGAAGAACTGGTGGCGGTTGTTTTGGTGAGTAATTTTATCATCTTTCTGGTGAAAATAACTATACTGTTAGTAAGTGGGGCTTCGTTTTGTGAGTGGTGGGAAGAACGAAGTGTAGCCTGAAAAATATTTTGTTTCTTACTGTCTGGTAAATTAAGTTCACTCCATTTTGAGTCCCGTCAGTATCACTGCCAAAAAGTGTAAAAAAGAAACACGGAATTGTTAACTTTGAGTTTTGACACAATAAAACCTCATAAGAAACTTTTTTATCAAAATTTAATTTCTAAAGAAAATACAACAAAATCCACCTATTTAATCGCTGGTTTTGATGAATAAGAAATATTTACATTAATTGTACAGATCAAATTTTCGGAAACCGTAACTTTAATTTAATCATATGCAGACTCACGTCGTGCCTATGGAGAAGTGGTAATATGATTTTGATACAAAAATACGCCTAACAATGTCAAATGTTGACTGTATTAAAATAATGAAACGTAAGAATGAAAGATTTAGATACATCCGGTAAGTCTATTGCAGTACTCAGGACTCAGCTGCTTCGCCGCCTCGTCCTTAAACATCTCATTCGTACTGTAATACTTGATTTATCGGACTCGTGACGTAAATTCCTATTTGTTAATTGTATAAACAACTCTCTGATTATTTATGAGTCAAATAAAAAATAAGGTTTTTGATAATGTGTTGTTTTAAACATTCAAGTCATTATAAAAATATCTCGACTGATAACACATTTAGACGAGGAATCTGCCATAACTATGCAGGTTGGAAAAAGGGAAATTGAAGCGTTTCCAAAGCAACCTTTATGCAAAAAATCCGATCCACTGAACTAGTGGGTTATATTCAAAAAAATATTTTTTTCAACATTCCAACCATCACACCCAATATTTTATACAAAAAACAGGTTCAATTTTTCGCAATGTATCGGAAAATATTCAAAAAGATATTATCTTTCAAGTTATATAGTCCGTCCGCTTGAGGGGGTGTGAGTAGGTATACATTTTGAGATCCCCTCGGTAACTTTGCGTTTTCTTATTTATTTTCGGCCGCTGATGAATTTTTTGGTTACCAACCCCAAAACCCGTTGTATGTATACATGTATTTTGAGGTAACATACACTGAGACCCAAAATATATATTGTGCCCCTTATTTTACTCATTTTCTGAGGAGATTCTCGGAGACTAGTAGCTCCTTTAGTCCTATTTCCCGGATGGACTTCACCTTCAACTTAGGTAAACGTCCCTCTTCTATCCAGTAATCTTCTAGGTGCTGTGCCCTATTATTCTGAATTGTTGTGTATTCTTCCTCCGCTATCTTGAGCTTTTTCAGATGCTCATTCAGGCAACAATGTTCCTTCAGGATTCCTGTTAAAACTCCTAGCGCAGTTTTACTTTGACTTATGTATCCATTTGATCTCTACAAGTTGTAGTCACCCAGAAGAGTATTTGATTGTCTAAAGTCTAATCCCTACTAGATCTTTCCAATGGTCAAATCTCTTTTTTTCGGCTTTACCTATTTGGAGGTGATTCCGCAAAAGAGTTCAGAGTATTTTAGTCCCGCTCTTTGCTAGTTCATCTGCTATTTCATTTACTTCTATTCCAGTGTGTCCTGGAATCGATAGTAGGGTGACTATATTGTTCTCGCCTAATTCATTGAGTTTGCCTAGGTATACCTACACTATTGTGGAACTGATAACACAAGAGCTCAGTGCTTTAATGGCTGCTTATGACTATCCGACATTATGATAATCCTTTATCAATATCCTGTGCACTTTCTTATGGTATGGCTTCGCCAAATGTGGTCTCATCTGTAGTTGTCATAATATATTAAGAGAGATAGTTCATCAGAAATCTACCAATTTGATTGGCAGTGAACTCAAACTATATAACAATTTATTTCTAAATTCCCGATTTGATGCTTCTTAAGCACAGACAACAATTTCAGGTTAGGTTAGGGTGTGGGTTTTTGTTTTGTTTTCAAGAGCCATTTGGTTTATAAAAAAAACCAGATATTGAAAAATGCACAACGAACAAATCTCATCTTTTATTTATAGTCAAAACCACAAGAAAAAATAACACAAATACTTGCTTACATACACAAACAACCCCAGACAATGGATGACAAATTGACAAGTGACGTGGAAAAACCTCATCTTTTCATCTGTGCTATCATCAACGTAAAATTTTAGTTACAGACAGTGAATTGGATACTTATTAAGGGCCCATTATTGAATGAAAATATGACCTTAAAAACATGGCTTACGTTTTTCATTCAGTTAATTTTTATTGTTATATCGATTGCCAAACTGTTAAGGTAGTGTGCATCATAATTTATACGGGTTTCTTGTTAGTAATAAATTCAACAGACATTGTCAAATATCCCCAATTTTGGGCAATGAAGATTGAAATGATATAAAGGTGACACATCCTTCATAACAGTATTTTATAGACAAATGTGTGACAATGCAGCGAAAATATTGTTATTTTATCAAGAACTGAATGAAATAAAAGCGGCATAATTAGCGCCGTAATTCAAAAATGGTAGCCAAAAACTCAGTCTTAATTGGTTGAACCGATTTGGCATCAGAGGGAGCTGACTGAATCAGTATCATTCGAGTGATAGGTATATATCGAGAGGATAGTTTCCGATATGAGACTCTAATTTTCCAATCCAGTGTTGCCAGAACGGGTACAATTGTATCAGATTTCGTATTCTCGATAATCTAAATGTACAGTGGTACAACGTGTGTAATGCAATAATATTGGCTTGTTAACTTTTAATAGCGAAAGTATTAGTTATACACGAACGACTTCAAAGCGTTTTTCATATAGACAATCAAAGATCTCGCATTATATCTTCTCTTTATAATAATAAATCACATAAAGCTAAGTTAGATGTTTAAAAGTGATTTCATTTATTTATATTGATTTATTCAATTGAATGTTGTTTGTTTTTGTAGGTTTGAGTAAAATTAAAGGATTTGTCATGGTTTTTTAATATTTTCGGTATTTAGGCTAATATCTGGTAAATAATTTATGCAGTAGCTGGCAACAGTGTTCTTGTCTTCGTTCCAGTTTAGGATAGGATAGAGTTGCCTGTGGTTTTAAAAACGTAAAACAAACATGACGTACACACGAAGGAAAAAAAAGCGTCATACAAAATTTATATACAGTGTGGAATAAAATTCTTTATGTCATTATTTTAGAAAATTATAAAATATGCCGAGACTCGTCAACTTTTGAATTGAGTTGTGCGTTATGTAAACATAAATGTAAATGTACAGGGTGACTCACGCAAGTATGCCATTGTCGGTGTTTTTTTTCAATGAAACACCCTGTATATTTGCATATTTTTGAAATCCTCTTAATGAACCGATTCCAAAAAACGAAATAATGTATGGTCAATTATGGATTTTACAGGGTGAAATTTTAAAATTAATAATTTATTACACTTGAAATATTGGTACTTTTTAAAATTAGCTAAATATGGATTTATCAAAGATCTAAACTAACTAATTATTAGACGTATTTGTATATTAAACAAAACCTGCTACGCCCACTAATTTTATCATAAATACCTAAAAATTGCCTAAAAACGCCAATAATTAGACAAAATCGGTAAATAATGTGGATTGTTTTCTATTCTGTCAGTTGTTGATGTGTTGACAGTTTATACTGGAAAAGTAAAATCTTCCCCAATAAATGGATTGGACGAAGAGGTACTATCGAGTGGCCAGCTAGTTCGCCAGATCTTACGCCATTAGATTTTTCCTGTGGGGTTATCTCAAGAACAAAGTATATGCAACACAACCAACTAGCATTGTAGACCTCAAAGACAGGATAACTACAGAAATACGGAATATTTCACCTCAAACTTTAAACGTAGTTAAGGAGTTCTATAGGAGTCTGTGCTATTGCCAACAACTAGGTGGAGAACATTTTGAGCATTTATTTTAATGTATTAAAATCAAATACATCAGGTATTTTATGTATGTGTTTGATAACTGTAAAAATAAAAATTTCACCCTGCATAATTCATAATTGACTTTACATTATTCAGTTTGTTGGAATCGTTTCATTAAGAGGATTTCAAAAATATGCAAATATACAGGGTGTTTCTTTAAAAAAACAACACCGACTATGGCATACTTACGTGAATCACCCTGTACACTTACATTTATGTTTACATAACGCACAACTCAATTCAAAAGTTGAAGTGTCTCGTCATTTTTTATAATTTTCTAAAATAATGACATAAAGAATTTTATTCCATAAGTGGTTTCCACGCTGTATAAAAAATAATCGAAATAAGACGGAAAAATAATAGAGATATAAATTTTATAATAAATAGGGTCACAACGTATCAGATAATAATTCACCCTCGTTGCCTCGTTACCTCTGGTTAACAGATAAGAAATGTAAATTAAATTGAAAACTATAACATCTCAATAAATATATCACTCGGTATTCGGTATTGTATCGATTTATACAAACTGGCATGGGAAGTGGGGATCAGTGGGGAGCGACACGTGATTATTTGTCCGGTACACAGTTGAACAAGTATTTATTCAAGATTATAATGGTAATCAACCATTGACCACTTATTTGGTCAACTAAATTACCAGTTCCGAGAATATATTATCCAAATTTTGGATAAAACCATATCCTTTCCCCATCTTGTGGTTTTCAGTGGAAGCTGAGGTTCATTATTTTACCGTAGTGGCTAATAACGGAGCCTTAAATATATAATCTGTTCAACATAAGAAGTAATCTTTTGTAATGGGTAGTTTTTCGAAATACGCTATAGTGTTTTAGTTAGACAAAAAAATGTATACCGGAATACATAGACGTGCACAAAATATAGTATTCTACTCCCATATAATGGCTATTATTCATTCAGGTGTTTATGTCACTCGCCTGCGGCTCGCAACATAAACGCACTTTCGTGAATAATGCTTGTTGAAAAATATACTATAAGAAAACATCGCCATCTTTGATAAAAATATTGACTATATCTTCAATCCTAGTTCATGACACTTACAGGTGTCGCTGGGTATTACGTATAATTTTTTCCACGAGTTTCCAGCCCCTGGCTAAGCGTATGCTGCGTGGTGTGCAACATGTCTGTAATGTTAGTTGAACACATGGACAGAATTTGAGCGTAAGCGTATCGTCACTTTTAATAATGATAATGAATTATAGTTAATATACATGAGTAGTAGATGTTTGTAAGTAGAGCAAAATTTCCCTTGCCTTGTGTCTACGCTATCTTTTTCTTATACTTAATTTGCTTGTACTCTCATTAATATATTTGGACTAATTGATAGAATTGAGCGGCTCATTCTAATCTCGGTGTTACGTTCAAATGCTGGATTTTTGTTAAATTGAGAGCTACTAAATAACATCCATGGGACTTCGGGACAATTTAACTGGAACCCCCCGTTTTTTAGACGGTTTACCCCATCACCACTGTGGTCTAGCCGAGAACCCAAATGTTTTTATTCATAACCTCGTCCTTGGTCAGCATGTTGAAAAACTGGTAAATGTTAGGTATTGTTTTTATAGTGTGAAGCTGGAGGTTATAAAGTACAGGTTTTATGGAATTTTTCCCGTAGAATTGATCGGTACAGTCAGATACGGTCCACCTTAACGGTAAGGGGTGGAAAAAGTGAAAAAACGGCTATTTTTGCAATAAATTTGTTATTAACTAATGAACTTACAGGTTTTGGGCTTACCAAGAAATTCGTAATCAGCGACTCACAAAATATAAAGTAAGACCAACTTACTGAGGGGACATTCAAAAGTACACTCAGCCCCCTTCCCCAAGCGCTGAATATTAATTGCGAAAAGTTTTCCTGAAAAAAACCTGCACTAACACTGGGCTATATCAGTTTGTAGAGTGAGGTTCAAAGAATAAGATGGCGTTTTCAGTTTCAAGAAATATCGTATAGGTCCAAAGTTATTAACAGTCAAAGCTAGTGCAAAACCTCCAATTTTCTATCTTAAAATGCTTACAACTTTTTAAATGTGCATTTCACGCAAAAGTTGCAAGAGACCTTTTCTCCTTAAAATATGACGAATTTCATCGAATAAAATATATTGTCTTTTTGGAAAACAATCAGCTTAAAGCTTAAAGCTCAAAGCATGATTTCCTATGGAAATAATAAACACATGCAATGTTCATAATAGTATTTACTGTATTGAGTGATAGTACTTCATAGTATCAAGATTATTTAAGTTTTCTATAAATTCTGGTCCCTATCTGATTTGACAACTAGACAATCAAATTGAATATTTAAAAACTAAGCGTCGTAAAAAAAACTACTTTTTAGTCGAACGGTCAATGTTTTATGAAAAATATTTTCCAAAAACTCTCATCTATTATATTCGATATCTACTGAAAATGTTTTATGTTTGTGTTTTATTTAAACTGCAAAATACAATTTCCAAAGACCGGTGGTTATGTTTATTTACATTTAATTTCAGATATTCCGGCATGGAGATCGAGCTCCTATCATATCATTTCCTAACGATAAATATTACAATTTGTTCTATTGGCCAATGGGTTTTGGAGAATTGACCAAGGTAAGTACAGCTTGTGAACAATTACCGAAACTTTTAGATGCATCTACATTACTTATAATTTGAAGAGATTTTTTTGTGCGGTATGGTTCATGTTAAAGGGAAATAATCTTGTGGAAACAATATTGTTTTGTGTTATTGATAAAATAATTATTTGAAATTTCTTAAGACATTCTGACTACACCACTTCAATTAAAGAACGTTTCACAAATTATCTTTGGCCTTCGTGATTTAGTTTAAACATTTCTCATTGTATAATAAGTTTCACGTTAAATAGTTATTGGCTTATCAACTGTAATAAACTACCTTTGGTTCATTCACATTATGTAGAAAATCATTGAGAAAAAGATGAAAATGTATTATACAGGGTCGAGCTGAAGAAATATGAATTATATTTTGCATAATATAGAAGATATACAAGTGATTTATTCAAATGTACCGGGTGATCAGTTAAGGGTAGCGAGCCTATAAGATATTGGTCGTATAGATTTGGAAAAAAAATTTATGATAAAAAATGCCAAGAGAAATTGCTGGAAATTATTTTCGAGTTTGTCAAACGTCCGTTAGAGAGTGTCACAACCAACACTTAGTAGAAAAATAGGATTTTTATAGAATTTTGATATCATTTTCATATTTACTGACTATTTACCTACACTTTTTGACTGAAATGTTTTGTTCTATCTATCAAAATACAGCGGTGGGGGAAGTTCAATGGTTTTTTTAAACAAACCAAGATTTCTCACGTTTCGCTTTACCGATTTTAACAAATTTGAGCTCATATGAAAGAGCCTAATTTACACTACAAAACGCATACTTGGTTTTGACTTCGCCGCTGGATGGCGTTAACTGAAATGGTATAGCGCAATAGTTACAACGTACACGGGTGTCCAATCAAAAAACACCAAGTCAAAATGGAGAAAAGTTGACTGGGCAAAAAACGCCAAAAGCCGGAAAAGGTACAAGAAAAGAGTAGTCAGTGGGTTCACCCTCACGGGTGCGGGTGGTTGCTCATACAGTTCGCGGTCAGCGGTTACCTGGAGAAAATCCGGAGTTGTAGTGAATTTGTAATCAAAAGTAGTGTTGAGTTTAAACTAAGTTTCTTCTTGCAACGTGAAGGAATTTAACAAGCAAGCGTCTACTGTGAGCGCTGCAAAGGGTCCTTCGGTAACAAGGGAAGCAGCGGCTAAAACAAGATTCGTTAGGAGCGAACAGGTTTCCTAAAAGCCTATCTCGTGCGGTGTGTGTGTGTTAGTGCCAACGAGCCCGCCCGGGTAAGCAGCCTTCTGCCCTTTCAGAGCACCCTAATACAGATTGGTGAGTCGATTTGAACTTTGTACTAACTATGTAAACAAATATTTTTGTAGTTCGATTAGCAAGTATTTTCTGTGCCACCTCGCACCCATATTCGTCTTATATTTTACTTTGAAATTAGTTATGTGTATGAATTTTTGCTGACGCAAGGGATTCAGTCGTAATCCCCCAAAACTTAGGTAAGCTCAAGCCTCAAGCGTTAACCATAATTGAGGCTTTCGCCCATTTCAATAGCTGAGTAATTAGCTTATTTATAGTTTGTTTCTTTTATTATCTATGAGTAATTTTTTGTTTTTTGTCACATCCGTATTCCATTTTTATTTTTGTTTTTTTTTAGTTTAATAAACCTATCAAAATTCAATAAAGCTTAGTTTACTTTCACAAACAGGTACCCCATTAATGGCATAAGACTCCCGGCATTTCCTTATCCTATCCCTATACCAGACGTAACCTTATACGTAAAGACCTCTCATTATCAACAACAACTGATAGCAGCGCAGGCCGAATTCATTCCTTTCGGACATTATCTTACGGGAGTCGTCGATTCCTGTTTCCCACGGACTTGTGGGTGGTGACAGCCAGCTACGCTGCCTTCTTGTTTTTGTTCAGTTTGAGGAATTGGAAAAGAAAATGTATTGCACTCTCCTCCAAAGTACTCGGCATATAATTCTCTCAGGCAAAATAAATGGAGTAATAATATTTTGACATCCTGAAAATAGTTATTTATGATATGAGTGTTAAAAGTGAGGTTTTATTTTGTGAGTGAAAACGTTTGTGAAATGAGCGGAGCGAATTGAACAATTTCACGAACAAAATAAAATCACTTTTAACACAAATACCATACAATGTTTTTTGTACAACTTCCCTATTTTGATAATGAAACGAGCGAATTTGCAATGACAATAAATTCAAAATGACTTTTAGTATTCAAATAATCAAAAGATTGTTGTGAATGGCAGACGTTTACATAGCAGCGTGCTAAAAATATTTTTAACACTAGTGTTAAAAGTATTTTTAACACGCTGCTATGTAAACAATCGTTTTTAACATTGTTTGCTATCATTAAAAGTGTCACTTTTAATGACAGTTGTACAAAAAACTCTTTTACCATAAATATTACATTTGAGTGAATTAATTTTAATACGATTAGTTTTCTATAGCAAATGCAGCCCTTTATCCATTTTGGCTCACTGTTTTTATGTATACTGTATTTCATTATTGTTATTATCTCGAAATTAATTTCTTTTAGGAAGGAATTCAACGCCAATATAAACTAGGGCAATGGCTCCGTCAAAGATATGATAGATTTCTCAACAAAACATATAGTAATCTTGATATTCACGTACAGTCTACTGATTTCGACAGAACATTAATGTCCGCTTCAGCAGTATTAGCTGGGCTGTATCCTCCAACCGACTTTCAAGTCTGGAATGCCAATCTTAGTTGGCAACCAATTCCAGTTCATAGTGGATATGAAACAAACATAATGGAGTTGCCTTGTGCTAGGTACAACAAAATATATGAGTGCGTCAACGAAATTATTAATAGAGATGCTGAAGATAAATATTCCGACCTTTATCAGTATATAAAAGAAAATTCTGGATGGAACAATATAACGATTAAAAGTGTGTCAACTTTGAGAAGTGTTATGTATGCTTATAAGAATTATAATACTTCATTTATTCCCGAGTGGGTGGCTAAAATGAATCAGACGCTTTTAGACCACGTTGCAGGTAAGTTCCATCAGTGTTGATTTGTGTAATACATCTACTAGTCCAAGAACCAAGCCAAAAAAGTAGGTTCTGAAAAAAATGTACGGGAACAGGTATTTTTTTCTCTGAATATGTTCAGGGGTGTCTACTGAATGTAAATCCAAGTTGGCGTCATAAGGGGGCTTCACTTCAGTCGCTATCTTGAAAAACACGTTTTATTAAATATCTCGCGAACCGCGCATCGTACGACAAAAATAGTGGACATCATTATTATAGATAATAATATATTCCATCTTTTTTATTCCAAATTTTTCTTTGTATAACGCATAGGTTTTTAATTATAGCGCTCCAAACTTTTTTCAATATGGTTTCTTATGAATTTTTGGTGAATAGTCAATAATAGATTAAAAATGGTGGTAACTGAATTGTAGAGCATGGAATTTTCTATAAATTTCATTGGAAACTTTTCCCGTAGCATTTATAGTTTAGGAGCTATTACGCTGTAAATGAGATTATAATGCTGTATATTCATCATGCGCTAGGGTCGTTCCCTCGCCTGTTACAGTTTGTGACTTAATGTTAAACGTACCGGTCACAGGGCTGCAAGCATGCGCAGTAACTACATGTGTCCAGATATTGAGGAAATTATATATATTTTCCGAATTGTGTGTTATAATTCTGTTCTTTCCAATATATTATGTTGCGTCTAGTTTTCTCTCGTTACTTATTTGATTTATAAGCACATGTAAATATTTTTTGAGAAAGAGGAAAAACCCAGGTCAAAAATGGGCTTCGAACCTAGGACCTCTTGGTTCTTCTTTTTCTTTTAATGATTTCGACAACAATTTTAGACAGAGAAAATAAAGTGCTGACAAATATACACAGTATTTTACAAAATTTGCAACATTTGAAACGGGTTAGGGGCCGTTCATAAAATACGTTCGCACACAAGGAGGGTGGAGGAGTCTTGGTGAGTGTGATAAGATGTGACAATCAAATTTTTTTAGGAGGGGGGTATTTGGATTTTGTGACGTAATATTGATAGGGGGTAACAGAAAGATGACACAGCGTGACAAGCAGGGAGAGGGGTTCTAAAAATTCCAATTTCAGCGTGAAATATAATATAAAATAATACTGTACAATATAAAATAGCATAATACAGGCATAACGTTAATTAATAATAATAATAATATTAAGAATAACAATAACAATTCTTACGATTTAGCGTGATGTACTATTGTTTTTTGCTACATTGACAATCTTTTACAGTTGGTTCGGTGAATCTTTTCCCATGCGTCATCATTCATATACAAACGCAATACATCAATACAT
>CAJUYI010000183.1:221467-240572 GCA_910591695.1 Galerucella pusilla | reverse complement strand
ATTGCCTCTAATAATTCTTTTTTTTTTCTTACTTCCGACTTCCCGGTCATCGTGTATACATTGAAATTGCTAATACTGATACTGAATATATTATTAGTAGATACATTTACGCTTTCCTCTGTTGTATTCAATATCCTAACATATGGACTATTTCTAGAAACTATTCCTCTGGCTATGAATATGCCCTGTTGTAATTCTTGCTGTTCTACCACAGCATCCTCTTTCAAATCTTTGAAGTGGTCTACAACTCTCATTACCTCACATCTGGGAGGTATTGAGAGAGTATTGTCTATGGGGCTGTTAAAAATTGGTACCGAAAAATAGTTATTGAAATTATTTATTGTCATTAACCAACGTGAGTAATCTAGATTGCATTTGAATTTTGAAATAAAATCTCTGCCTAAAATTGCATCAGCCGGGATAGAAAAGGTTTTTGACACTACATGAAATCTATGCGACACTTCATTATTTTTTTGAAATAATGTGGCATTGATTGTACCCATGGACTTTGTAATTCCAGCTGTTACACCTTTTATATTAATAGTGAGATTATTGTTTATTAACTGAGGGTTATTGACACTAGTTTCTTTGAAAATTGAAATATCTGCGCCAGTATCCACTATAAATGTGCACAGTTCAGCGTCAAGTCAATGTGGAATATATTTCTCGTTACGTTTAATGGTCCCCCTGTTCTAACTGGAGGTCCGGAAAGTTTCCCGACTCCTCAGCTGCCTCAATGCATCTAACATTCTGAGCATAGTTGTTGTTCCTATGGTTGGTTCTCCAGCTGCTACCCCTTGCATTGGAGCCCCTGTATTGATTACCTCTAAAGTTATTATTCCTCCTAATGTAATTATTTGACCGGCTGTCTACATTAAATCTTCCATTATGATTCCTGGCCTGATTGTACCTTGACCCGACATTGCTACTAATTCTGCGCCCATTTACCCTATTGCTCTCATAACTAAGGACTGTAGTTAGCTGATCAGAACGTGTATCCACCTCTACGAATTTTTTAAGGGCCTCTTCTGCCGTGGAAAAGTTACCTGCCTCTAAAATCCACCTAGTTTTCTCCTGATTGGCATTTTTGCTTAACGTCGTGACTGCCGCTTCCTTGGTGTACTTTTCTGCCAGCAATCTCGGCATTCCTTCCGAGATGTACGAGTTCCTAAGAGATTCGACCAGCTTCTCCACCTCTGTTGTGTACTTCACAACGTCTTTGTTGTATTGCCTCAGATTATTTAATTTTGCTGCCAACAATCCTGAATTTTCACCTTTCACCCTACTCTTAAGAGCGGTTATTATTCCCTCTAAAGTACTTTCATCAGCTATCACTGCTCTAGCCTTGCCTGCCAACCTAGTCTTTACAAAAGCTACTGCTGTGACTGATAACTCTTCAGTAACATTAGTCTTTAACAATTCCAATGCATCCAGAAACCCAAATAAATTTTTGAAGAAACCATCGAATTGTTGGGGTATGAGTTTACATGCTAAATTAATAAAATCTACTTCTGACAAAGGCATTATGTCTAAGGGTTCGCTCTCTTCGCTCTCTATATCCTCCTCAAATTTATTTGTGTCAATTAATTGAACACATGAAATAGGTATTTTATACTTCAACTCTAGCACCTGGAAGGACCTAACTACCCTGTCCCTGACTAATAAAAATTTCGAATTGCACTTTGCTTTGTAATTATTATCAAGTTCATCCCATGAAAGAGCTATGTTACCAGTAAATTCATTAAATAACGAAATCAAATTATTTTTAATTTCTTCCCTGACTGACTCGCTTTTTGGTACTATTGTTTTCAAAACCCGTTTGGAGTGATTCTTTATTTCCTCTGTTAATTTATCTAACACTGTATCTATTTTTCCTGAAGCAACAGATATCTAGTCTAGACAGTGTAAAATGAGCAGCGATTTTCGAGTATAATATCACATTTAAACTCTCGTGATACATTCGCAATTAATAATAATAAGAAAAATAATAATAAGAAAAATAATAATAAGAATAATAAAAGATATAGGCACAGCAAATCAGTAATCATAAGAATCGGTAGGAATTATATATAATCTTACCACTTGTTACACTACACTGGTTCTGGACTGCGTCAAGTTCCTTCTGATGGTCCTCTTCATGTTGCGCCTGTACATCGCCCAGATGGAAATCATCAATCTCACCACTACTGCTGCTGTTAGTACATACATCAAAACACGAGCTTCTCCAGATACTAGTATGTGATCGAAGATAAATACCGATTGAATGGTCATACATTGTAAAACAATCTAGACAATGAAAGAACAAAATCAGCAATAACATACCTATAATATTTTTTTTGGGTATTGGTAAGAAATAAAAATACAATTTTTTTAAACTATATAATATATATTATATTGCACAAAACGAAAATATAAATTGTGTGTTGGTAACTACATATAGATTGGTGTATATTCTACTATTTGCGATATCAAAGCAAAAATTGAACATATTGTTAGTCTTCATTAAACTTTAGTCCACAATAGCGTCATGGTGGATATACACTGGATGCTGTCACATACTAATCAATCAGTCTACAGTAAAGTTTGGTTACAAAAAATTTATAGGTACTGAAGAAAATAAATTGAATGGTGTAGGACGTATACAAATTAAATATATATATATATATATATATATATATGCGATCAAAATAGGATTAGAATTCTCTGGGACACTCGTAACTGTGGTGGCAGTGCCCTACTGTTTATTTTCAAACATGGTACCGAAATCCGCATTTAGAAATAAAATCTAATTTAAATAAAAGGTAACAAAATGTTTATTATCTATATCGTGCTTAGAAAGGGGATCAAATTTTATCGAATCAATTTCATTGTAAATGAAGCATACTTTATTTGAAACGTTTGAAAATTTGAGATAATTTTTGGAAACTTGGCAGAACAGATTGATCTATCAAAATTATAGGTAGTTTCCACTCTCTAATGAAAATGCCCAATAGTTACAGTGCTACACAAAAAAGATTCACTAAATTCTGAAGGTATAAAAGAGTTGGTTGTATTCTTAAAGTTTTGGTATTATTAAAATGTTTTGTTATACATTGTTCTTTTTATCAAAATTTACGCACTCCATAAAACCTACATTTTCTTTAATGAAACTTAACTTGAGCTGATTTCTTACGGCCGAAGTCTTTGTAATCTGTACTCTGGAACTAACGGTTTTGGCAGATAATTTCGATTTCCTACGTTTGGACTCGAATCTTAAAGATGACTTTTTGGGAGTGTCCCACTCGCCTATAACCAAAATACAAAAGGTATTATAATCTTTAAATCTACATGGGTACCTACCTACTTATTCAAAGAAAAATTCTATTTGTCCATGATACATTTTTTCAGATAATTCAGATACAAATTGAAATTTAATTTTATACTCAACTCTGTCAAACAAAAAAAACTGCTTTTCAATAGGTGTAAAAAAGGTTTATATTCTTCATAGGTCTACTTCCAACTGCAGTTCACTGCATTGCCTTTTGCAGATGTCTGAATGTACTTATCAGAGAAATGTTAACAGTGTTAGCACTGCATTTTTGAAATATATACTAATCTGAATCGTGTGAAGAATAAACCCAATTAAAGCCTTTAGATATTTTTATCACCGGTTTTATAATTTTAAATCACTAAACTATGAAATGTTTTATTTCACTTGAAAAGATATTGATATCCTAACTAAATAAGTAATTGATTTTCAAAGTTTATCTACCTCTAAAGCGGCTTGAATACTCATCCTACCCCCATTCCAGCATGAGTAATCCATACTCCATGATATCTCTATCACTCAACGATGATATTTATTTAAGTTATCTATGTAATTTGAAATTTTCGTTTTTTACACCACCACACAAAGTCCACTCTCGCTGCAACTAATTAACTAGCGCTGCTAACGCGCCAAACGGGGCTAAAGACTCCACGATGTAGGGACGATTAGAGGCGATCTTGTGCGAAATGCGAAATAGCCGTTACAATTGATTAAACCATTTAATTATGGTTAACACACTTAGCTAGTGTAAGGTGATTAATATACTTATCATAATTGAAATCATTCCAGAAACAAATTTTAATTGCTCGAGTTAAGCTGCTAGCTTATGAAATGTCAATTTAAAGAAAAAGTCTTTAGAAAAACAAAAAACCTTGGGGTAATTCTCCAAGTTTGATTATGGTTAGCGAGAATTTCTCTATTAAACCAGTTCACTTGGCCTGTTTTTCTCGGTGCAAGCATATAGATACAGGTTGGTTACACGTTTCGACGTATTTCGATATCGCTTCTTCAATTAAAGCAGCATGGAGGATGGAAATCTACTAAGGCGAAAGTGAACCTTCAACATCACATGAGAGTCATGCAGAGACTGTTCCAAATTATTCACAATTTGAATAAAGATCAATCCATGAATCAAACAAAAACAAACGTTACGTCAAAAATTCACCTTTGTCAACCAAACAATTGCATTTTCGGTATTCACAATGCTAATTAAAACTGAAGCTGAAATAAATAATACATCTGTTAACCTCTCTTCAATTGAAATATTCCAAATTGGAGTTTTGATTTTATTACTTGCATGGAAGTGTGAAAAAGAATTTGTACGCAACATATGCAAGAAGTGTCTTCCTTCCACCTTGGAAATGAACCTTTCCATTTACGAAAAAAAGCACGTTGCATAAATTATTATTATTTCTATTGTTCTGTATTTTTCTCACCAAGTTACTTGATTCACCCCGTATAGAATCTGTTACACCAATGTATTTATTTATTTTCTACACTTTTTTCCTTGTACTGAACGAAAATAACCAGAATGAGTCGTGTAAAGATACACTCAAGAGCTTGTAGAGATTAATTGATAAATTTGCTTTTAAACGTTTTAGTCGGTCGGTTAAGTGATTTAATTATATATGTAAATATATTGATGATAAATTATACCGATAGTGTTAGACAGTCACGAACTTGCTTTCTTCTAGGCAAATTTCATTCCAATGTGTCCCTTCAATGAACACGAATCAAAAATAATATTAAAAACATATAAATTAAATTAGTCTTGAGCTGATACTAGTTGAAAGTAGGTACATGTATGCCATGTTTGGTTCCGGTTACGCCCTAATATTATCTCTGATCAATGATCATTCGTTATTCCAAATTAATAGAGCTTAATGGAATGATAAGGGGCTTTTTTCCGATTATACTGGGAGTCGTAAGAAATAAATAATTCACAGAATTCAGTAATGTGAGAAATTTCTGTTTTCACTGTATTAGGAAGGTTTGTTGAACAAAAAACATAATAATTATGTTGCAGAAATGTATACATTTTCATTAGCAGATTAAAATAACTGCAATCAGCTACATGAAAATGTGCTAGTGGAGAAAATCCCCTGAGGACTGAATGATCCCTTGCATTAGATTTCACGACCAAAGGGGTTATCTGCGCTCCAATAACGTAACAACAACCTAATGCGTTATGGAGTTCAATAACTGGCGTGAGAATTTTGTGTTCTCGACATTTGGTTGGAAAATTCATATGTTAGATGTAAGGTATGTCATACTTAACTATTTTGATAATACTTTTTTATACAAGTGGGAATATTCAATTGTGATATAGTAAGGTGCTGTAGGCCCAGCCTTTTACTTATGGTTCGGTTGGAATATGGAATACCCAAATGTGGTCGTCAATAAATGATCATGTACATCAGCGCAGGCTACTGGTTTAGCTGAAACGACTCCTCCCATGCTGTCGGTTGGAAGATCTCAGGATCATTTTGCTTTGTCTAATAAACTAATTATAATATAAAATGTATCTTGATAATTTTCCACTGAAACCTAAAAGATCTATTGTGCCCTCTTTAATCTACTCAGTCCTCAAGAAAAGTATCAGAAACTATCTTCTGTTATGGTTTGTATTGTTTTCATTTTATTTAAATTTTTTATAACAATTTATAATGTTTATACTTGCCCTTTTTTCCAGCTAGCTCATATGAAATTCGGGAACAAGAAAACTCTGTCTCTCTTTGATTACTGAAGCTATTAAATTATTTATTGAATTTATTCGCAGATATTATGTTACTTGAATCATTTCCTATTTTTAAAATTTATTGAAATTATTTATGGACCTTATATAATTTTAAATCTTTTATAAATTTAAATGAATATGTATTGATAAAATTTTGTGACGCCTATGGACAAACCTTTCTTATTATTTCAAAACACACTAAAATGGGAAGTAGATGTCTTTGTCGATGAGTGTGTGAAGATAATAATTGTGATTGCCTTTGTATGATATTCACATGAATGTCAACTCAAATTTTAATAATACTACAAAATAAAAGAAACAATTACACAAATACGGTTACCTAACCTACAATTCAAGGAAATAAAATTTTAAATCTAAGGTAAGCTCTAATCTAATTTTGATTAAAGTTAATTATTGAGGAATTTTGAAATTTATTTTAAGATGTAGGTACTTCTGATATGCATATGCTTTTGATAAAATTTTATTGGTACTAATAATTGACTAACCTTTTCAATATTAAACTTTCAACTATGGTTGCACGATGATTCGTAAATTTGATGGGGTAGACGGGATTGCAGGATTTCACAGGAAGATTCAGGATTCTGATTCTTCTCTGGGACGCTGGAACAACTTCTTAATGGTATTTCAGGTATATTTTAACTTTTCTTCTATTTCTTGGTATTTCACTTGGTATATTCTACTGAACCTTTCTTGTTATTTTTAAAACTTCTCAACGAATTTCCCTAGTTTTATTATAAATTTTTACTTTTAGGTATATCAAAATTTTTAAAGTCTCTTTTCAAATCAACATCTACTCTCTTGTTTTTTTATTAACAACCCCCGTTGCTATCTTATCTTTCCAAAGCACTTGATTTTTTCTTCTTAATTGCAAAATTTCATAATTTCTTGTTTATTGTCTATTATTGTCTATTATATTTATTCTTGCACTATTGTAATTCTTTCTACCTTTTATATCACTATAAGAACTTCACTGAATTTACCCTTCAAATTGTCGTTATTTATAAAAATCATTAAAATTATGTGTACCTTTTAAATATCTGATATACCTAAGTACAATATTCTACCATCAATAATTTTATTTTAATTCATGTAAACTCATAACCAATGTCCAATAAATCTTTCCAATTACATATTTTACATAAACTAATTGTAAATTTATTTTAATAAACGTTTTAAATTTTGATTTTATTGCTCCAATCACAATGCAGTACACATTATCTTCTTAACAACCATATCTGGAAATATTATTCTTTGATTCTGTCTGATCGTTCTGTCTTCCCAAAACATACTTCATCTTGACAGTGACATTCGATTATAATTTAGGTTAGAATTCTGCCAAAATATAATTTATATTGATTATTGAATATTGTATACTAATGATTGCGTTGAAAAATTCAATGTCAGAGAATGGATTAAATTTGAGATTATACCTTTCGAAAAAATATTCCTGCTTAGCTGTAGAATTCCATAGAACTTTGATAACACTCCCCTTGAAGTCTTGTAGTTCTTTTTTCGCATTATCTGGCGAATATTTTCTTTACTTTCTTGACCGAAGCGAGACTTTTTTCAACGTCGTGCTGTTTTGACAAATTTTTGACAGAGATTATTTTTTTCACTTGTCAAAATCTGACATTTTGGTGGTTTTAACCAATAGCAATACATTATTCTAGCCAATCATTCGGTATTATACTGATAATTCTGCTTCCTCATCGATAAAACCTTGTTTACATCGAAACGTCAAAATTTTACTTTGAATTTGTCATTATTGACAACTAAGAGTGCTTCGAAGTTTATTGAAAAATGAACACAAACCGATTGAGTGCCATCACCCAAGAGAATATTGAACATTCAGGTAATACAAAATTTTAAATTGTTGAAAAAAATAATCTTCCCAAATACAACTCGCTCTTCAAATTTTATCACATAATTTTTTATTTTCAACACTCAAACTTGTTTATTTGAGGCAAAAACATTCAAACAAACCGAATTTAGATAAAATCCCTCGTCCTAACGGACTCGTGATTTTATCAATCGGTTTGTTTTCATATTTTTGCCAAATAAACAAGTTTTCGTGGAAAAGAAAAAATTATCGATAAAATTTGAAGCACTCGTGGTATTACCTTTGATAATTTCTAGTTTAGAGTTTCACCGAGTTGCCATGGTAACTGAATAATCAAATTGACAAAATCTGTTTTGCAAGAACTTGATAAAGACGAAAATTGATGTTGTTGGAAACACATTTGGTGTGGAATTTTCTTACCGAATACCACACGAGGTCAAATTAAGTCCGGAAATTTATTCGAGCTCATGAATATTTTGAAAATTATCCCGAGTCGAAGACGAGTGGTATTACTAGTGACAATTTAATTCATGTATAAAAAATCGCATATGCCACAGTGCAATTGTCACTTTGACAGCGGCAAAAGTAAGCTTTCACTTTTACAGCGAAAAATACACTAGTGGTTTTTTCACTTCTTCATTTGTTCATCAATATCACTGTTCCTAGTATGAATTTCAATAACTGCGTTTTTAATAATTGTACATTAAAATAAAAATGTCTTTATTTTTAATGTTTCATAAATAAAGTTTGCATTGATATTTTTCCAAATTTCTCATTAATTCAATTGTCCTGCCGAATTACACTCGAGGTTTGTATTGATATTGGGTAAATTTGTGTTGTTCAAATTCTAAACTGTAAACTGTAAACTTTATTGCAATTTGACTTGAATAACTGTCAATAATAATAATAGTTGACAGTTATTCTCGTCAAATTGCTAGGAAATAGTTTCTCGTTAAACAACCCAAATTTACCAGATAAAATACAAACCACTTGTGCAATTATAAGTGAAAATATTGCAGTGCTAAATGAACCAATCAGAAGGTACCAGAAAAAAGGAAAAGACTAAAGCTCGTTCATATTATTATTTGACTTCAATAGCATGCGATTTGATGATGTACCGTTGTTACTACTTCACCCCGTATTTTCACACACATAGCACACACATACCATTAAATAAACATCTATTTTTCCCACGGTAAACGATTGATTTCGTTGTCGATCGAACAAAACAATGGTCGCTAGCAACTCACTATTGATCATAGCAGTCCATTTTCCTGCGCTTCTCAACATGTCCAAAGGCGCCCTCCGTTACCCGCTAAAGCCTATTGCAAGCTATTAATGTCACTTGCCAGCAATAACTTACTATTGTCTTTGCGTAATGCATGCGTCTTTTGAAAGTGGATCGTTTCTTCAATAAGAAGATATCTAGATGTCCAGAATAATGTATTAAAAGTACATTCTGTCACAAAAGTAATGTCAAGTCACAGGTGGCATTAGTATAAACAATTTTTAAGTGATTAATACTTAAATAAGTTTGTTCTGTACAAAATCACTGAAGATTTTTCATTTTAAAACAGCCAGCGCTTGAGAATTATGCGCTATGTTTTTCTTATACTGTTTGGGATTGAATAATTCGATATCAAAGAAGATTCCATAAAATTTACCAAAATTTTCCTGACATCATAGACTACAATTATTCCAAAACACTATAATCTATATATTTCGCAAGTATGTTGAAATAGTATATTGTGCAACAAGTGGGGAAAGTTCAGCTTTTCTCACGAATGTGGAAGTTAGTGGCACGAGCTAGCAAGCTAGCAACACAAAGTCCAGGGGTGTGGTTTTTCCTAGGAGGTGAACATACTATTTTTCCGCAAATCGTTCAAAATTCGACAAATATCAATTAATTTTGAGAAAACCGCGGATAATTTTATTCAGTAATAATAATGAATTTCAACATTGACTTGAAGAATAAACGGCTAATTAGTGATAACGCCATAATTCCTCTTAAATTTAGGAAGCCGTCTGATATAAAGTTTCGAATTTCAGTGGGCCCATATGAAAGAATTTTGAAAAGAATCCCTGTTACTACCCCTAACTGTGAAATTTTAATCGATAAAACTATATAAGGCGATATTTATATACCAGAGTCACTAACTTTGGCCAAAAATGGATTTGCTTCAGTTGAATTCATTAACGAGACCAAAAAAAATATATGTATTAAATTATTGAGACCAATAAATTCTATTCCTTATGTACCGGATATTTATGAAACTTATAAATTTGAATGTTTTAATAATTCATTTGAAAATAATTCAAAGAAGAATGATTTTCAAAATCTGCTTAAAACGACACATATGAACAGCGAAGAGAAAAATAGTATAATAAATTTATGCCGAAAATTTCCAGAAATATTTTTAAAACCGGGTGACCCACTTACATTTACGTCTAAGGTTAAACATGTCATAAAAACCTAAGACGAAGCTCCTATTCATGTAAAATCATATAGGTATCCTTACGCTCTTAAAGAAGAGGTGAGTCGACAAATAAAAGATATGCTGGAGAAAGGTATTATTAAACTTTCTTCTAGTCCTTGGTCCTCTCCAATATGGATAGTGCCCAAGAAAATGGATGCTTCGGTACAGCAAAAGTGGCGTCTCGTAGTAGACTACAGGAAGCTAAACGAGAAAACAATTAGCGACCGTTACCCTATCCCAAATATTAATGATAAATTGGGTAGAGAGAGCCCAATACTTCAGTACACTTGATCTTGCTAGTGGTTTCTACCAAATAGAAATGAGTAAGTGTTCTATTAATGAAACTTCATTTTAATGTCGACAATGGAAAATATGAATTCCTCAGAATGCCAATGGGTCTTCCTAATTCACCCAGTACATTTCAAAGAGTCATGGACGAGGTCCTAAAAGACCTCCAAAACAAAATATGTCTTGTATACATGGATGACATAATTATTTTCAGCACTGGATTGCAAGAGCACATCCAAAATTTAAAATTGGTTTTTGAAAAATTAAAAGAGGCGAGCCTGAAAGTCCAGTTGGACAAATGTGAATTTCTGCGCAAGGAGGTAGAATTCCTTGGACATGTTGTGACACCCCAGGGTATTAAACCCAATCCGAAAAAGATTCGTGCTATAAATAACTTTCCAATTCCAAAAACTCAGAAAGAAATAAAATCATTTCTTGGACTTCTTGGTTATTACCGAAAATGTATCCGGAATTTCGCAAAACTAACAAAGCCCTTAACAAACTGTTTGAAAAAAGATAATAAAGTTGAACACACCAAAGAATTTATCGATTGCTTTAATGATTGTGAAAATCTACTAATCTCAGAGCCCATATTGGCTTATCCCGATTTTGAAAAACCTTTCGAAATTATGACAGACGCATCTTTGTACGCGATTGGGGCAGTACTGAGTCAAGATAATCACCCTATATGCTACGCCTCCCGAACCTTAAACTCTGCCGAAATTAATTATTCGACAATAGAAAAAGAATCACTTGCAGTTGTTTGGGGATGTAAGTATTTTCGTCCATAGTTGTTTGGCCGCGTTTTCAATATTTTGACCGATCATAAGCCATTGGAATGGTTATTTTCTCTTAAAGAGCCGAATTCACGCCTTATGCGTTGGCGGCTCAAATTAGAAGAATTCGAATATACTATCAAGTATCAAAAAGGTAAACTCAACCAAGTGGCGGATGCTTTGTCAAGAGCACCTCCCAACCACGATTTTAACGCTTTAGAAACCGCTTCATTAGACGTCAATATAGACGATATCGACTCTATAAGTCAACAAGAAATTGAAAACCTGACGGAATTGCCAAATCTGTCACCTAATGACGTTGACAATACACTAAACGAAAATAATAATACATTATGATCAAAATAGAATGAATATAATACAAAATGTACAAATCCAACCCCCGCTATTAGACAATATTTAAAACAGCGATGTAGAAACAGTACATACCTCTATAGAGAATCCAATCCTTTCCATACCCATTACGGATAGACCAGTAAACCAATATAAAAATCAAATAATTTCAACTTGCGGTGATATTGTAGAAACATTATGTAGGAAAGAAAATGTATTTGAAAACACCAGACTAAATGCCACCTTGCCACAAACAAACTTAGATGGAAGTATTTTTAAATTTGCCACAGAATTTTTCAATCCTAAAATATACCTATGCCTTATATTTCACAACGCAATATTTATAGGATATTTTTGTAGTAACATTCCAAAAATATTTTAAAAATTCAGCATTCAAACTTATTCACTGTACAAAAATTTCAAACGATATTCCTACTATCGAAGAACAACAAGAAAAAATGCAGTACTATCACGTATACAAAAAAGGACACCGCGGAATTAACGAGCTGAAAATGTCTTTAACTGAAGTCTATTATTGGCCAAAAATGTCGGAAGATATCGAGAAGATATTGTGAAGTATGTTTAAAAAATAAATATGACTGGAACCCACCCATAGTCAAATTTAATCTGACACCAACTTCTTCCAAGCCATTTGATCATAAATATACACATGGATGTGTTCAGAATATCCAATACCCCATTTCTTACTGTTATTGTTTCATTTTCCAGATATGGTCAAGCCTATCCCCTTAATACCGTTAGCGGCATTTCAGTAGTAGATAGTTTATTAAGCTTCATAACCCACCACGGACTCCCCTTTAAAATAACTACCGACAGTGAGTTTAAAATTAAAGACTTAGAAGATTTTTGTAAATTACACCGAATTGAACTTCATTACACAACAGCTAAAAATAGTAACTCCAACTCGCCGGTAGAACGTTTTCATTCTAGTTTAATAGAAAATTTCAGATGTCTACGAGAAGAAAACAAGGAATTATCTCCTACCCAAATAATGAAACACTCTGTACTAAGCTACAACAATTCTATACACTCTACTACAAAATATACCCCTTTTGAAATTATCAAAGGTCATATAGACAATCCGGACCCCTTTGATCTTAATGATCACTTAGTCCTATCTTATTATGTTCAAAACAACAAGGAAGCTAGTAAAAAGCTATACAACTCAATAAAAGAACGTAATGAAAAAGTGAAAGAAAATTTTATTACAAAAATCAACCAAAATCGAAATGATCCCCCCGATTTATCAGCACAAGAATCGGCATATGTACGTACTAAATTCCGCGATAAAAACTACCGAAATTTAAAAAGGTGGAGGTAGTAAATGATAGAGGTGTTTCATTAGAAACAAATAAAGGCACCTATCATGAAAGTATTATTAGGGAACCTATAATTAATTTAGATAACGTTTTACAGGACCCACAGGACGATGAAGTTACTAACACTCCTGATGTGGCTGGCCCTTCTAATAATCAGAATAAATGGCATTGAGAAAGAAATTAGTATTACGCCCTTAGAAATTATAATACTTTCAGTAGAAATAGGTGAAGCTAGAATTATATATACAAAACATACATTTATTCACTACTTAGATGTTAAGGAAGTGGTTAAGCTGATAGATACATTAAAAACTCACTTTTGCATTGTACAAAAAACAGTAGTAAAAATCAATAGTTTCAATCCCATATCATATCATGGTTTGAGTGAAAACATGATAGAAAGAACTGGATTTTTAATCAACTCTTTAGAAAGAAAATTTGAAAATTTGTATTCCCATATGCGTTCAAAGAGGGGCTTAATCAGTGGATTAGGTAAAGTCAATAAATGGTTATTCGGAAATTTAGACTCAGATGACGGTGACCATAATGATAATGCAATTAAACTTTTACAAGAGAATCAAAAACATGTATCATACGAACTAAATTTACAAACCTCTTTGTTTAAAAAATTAATTGATCACCATAATCAATCATTGACAACACTTTGGCAAAATCAACAAAAACTTCATAATAATCTAGAAAAATTTTAAGCGTCTATATTAAATCAAATTGACTCTTTAGGTAGATACATAACTTTTCAAGGAACAATAAGTCAGATCAATCTCGATTGCCAGAATCTAATTTCATTTATTGATAATATCGAAAACGCCGTTCTCTTTTTAAAATTAAATACTATTCATAGTTCAATAATATCGAGCTACGAAATTTCAGATTTGATCAAACATTTAAATCAAATACATAAAGTCAATCAAATCCCCAAATTCAATAATATCTTGACATACTTTACTTTTCTTGGAACCCAAGTGACCTTTTCCGGCTCCAAATTAATATTTGCTATTCATGTTGCTATCCTAAAATCAAAACCCTCAGAATTTTATCATACATTTCCAATAATCCAAAATAATACAGTATTCACCCCATCTTACCCATACTTGGCACGTAACAACGAAGAAACCCAATTGGAGAAAGAAGAATGTCCAAGACTAGAAGAAATATACTACTGTGTTCAAGAGTCCGTTCCAGAGGACAACTGTACGCTGCATCTCCTGAAAGATCAATCTCCAAATGGCTGCCACGCTACCAAAGTCAATATTCAGAAATCAATAGTTCAACAAATAACAAATGACGAAGTAATGATTATCCCTGTACAATCCCAAGATATCGTATCAAAATGTCGAAGTAACAGAATATTTCATGTCCAAATTCCATCATTAATCAATATTCCAGAAGATTGTGAATTAACCATCAACGAACTCAAATATTCAAACAAGAAAGAAATCCAAAAGGCAAATCACTAATTTTACCAAAATTAAAAATCGAACAGTTCAAAATTCAAACAAATTATCAAGCTTCAAATCTTACAAAAATAAAATTTGATGATTTTTACGAAATTAATAGAATTGTCAAGAAATTAAAACCAATTGAAATTCAAACAAACACCTATAAAGTGCCAATCATAACAATATTATCATTATTAATAATTTTATTCATAACAATCGTATCATACTATCTGTTCAGAAGAAAGAAGTCATAGTCAAACAAGAGAGAAGAGGCAATCAAGATTCTAGAAAACCCAATAGACTCGAATCGCCAAACTCATTCCATTATTTTTGCGTCTTAGTGATGGAGGAGTTACGAGTAGACAATGCCATGACACCTACAGAAAGCTGACACCTTCACTAAGAATTCTAACGCTATCTATTATGCACATGTGAACCTTTATTATTATATATTTTCAGTTTCTGTCTAACCATTCTAACGAATAGATGTACTTGTAACTTATATCAGATAAATTATTTTTAAAAAAGCTGTTTCAGTTTCGAAACACTTATCTCCCTGTAGGTGTATTAGATTATTATTTTAAAATACGGTAAATCAAAATAAAAAATCGACGTGTTTCAGGATTATTTCTTAAAATGGCATGCTTAAGCACATGTTTTTGTTGTTGACGTCGTGTAATTAGTGAGTAATATTAAGTTATCCATAATAGTATAGTATGGAAGACAAAAAAAAATTAAGTGTACGTTTCGTTAAAGTTCTCAAGATAAATTAACATTATTCTCCAAAGTCATTAAAAAAAAGTAAAATTATTTTTAAGCAGCGTATAATACATAACCTCAAATATGAAGACGTACTTTTCTTTTACCTACGCCGGATGATTTGTACGACAGTAGCTATCATCGAGAATGTTACCAATCTTTCACTGCATTGCCAAAAAATACTATTTTGCCTCCCCATAGAGACCAAAAAATGCTAAGAATGAAAATTCATCCAGTGTTGCTGAAAATGCATCAGATACATCGTCATCAAGCGTACCAAGTAATCCATTTTGGAAATGTTCAAATATTTCACTATGGGACGCATGTGCATAGTGTGATATTTGATAATGGACTGTATTAAAACACTTTTGAGTCTTCGAGAACCACCCCCTATTTTCTTTAAATACAACACGCATTAACCATGTTAGGTGATCGACTGCCCGTCGAAACAAAGCATATTATATACATAATTATTGTATAAGGCGGCGTTGCCAAACTTCACAAAAAATAAAAGATTTACAGAAATGATACATAAAAACAAAATGGTGACAAAATAAAAACTAATTAATTATTCGAAACCAACCATAGTGCTCTTGCACTCATAGTCCCGGCTGATTATTTCTATGTTTAGGGGCTGTTCGGTCATTACACATACATATATGTCTGTGGGTCATTACAATTGGCCTGGGTAACGGAATATAACTTGCCTTGATAACATATTTGAAAGTCGGACATGTGAAAATGAATGGAGTTCATTTATTTTTTGTGGAGCTTTAAGGCGTCTGACAATAGTATATTATTAAACGAGCAATTTATGATAGCCATAAATCACGATGGGTGACGTTTGCGTCACGAGCCGCAGGCGAGGGGCGCAAGTCACCTAAGTGAATTATGGCCATAAATTGCAAGTAGAATACTATACTTTGTCCACGACACTCAATTTATTTATTAATAAATAAAAGTCAGTAGCGATTTGGCATATTACTAACCTCAAAATGTTGTGGCAGCTACTTCAAATAATTTGACATATATAGAGATGGGCGATACTGTAGAAAGTATCAATACAACGTACCGTTATAAATATATTGTTTTAAAATACTTAATATTAGAAAATATCGTTATGAAAAGTATCAATACTAAAAATTACAATATTTTATAGATACGATATATGTCAGAAACAAATTTCCTGAACAAAATACACAGATTTAATAGTTTATTCCATATTGTTCCCCCATCTCTAGTCGTGAATTATGGTTCATAATACACTACAGTGTATTATGAACCATAATTCACGACAGTTGATATATGGGTACCATATACCTTTAGTTAGGAGGTAAAATATTGAATTATTATTAGGTGGTCGTGGACAAAAGTTTTAGTCCACGGAAAGTGTCTGACACTTATGATACTACTCTAGAATATTATTCTACAAAACATATATGAAAATCAGACATACCAATATGAGTGAATTAACTCTTATTTTAGTTACCTTTCTCACTTGATACCTGCGCAGGTGCCCTTAGGCTAGCTCCATAAACACACATGTATTCAAAACACACGAGATGCTACTGAGAACATAACGTTTCATCAATTTGAGAATAAGTTATGTCTTATCGCTCTGGGATCTTACTCTATTGTCTTTTGTCCGAGTGTTGAAAGCTGCGTGTCGTCGCTGATGTTTGTTTTTGGTGTGGCAGTGATGGAAAATCTTATTTGTCGTTGATATCAATGTATACCTACTTTTTTATTGTTCACGCAAGGGTTATATTCCGGGATAGGGGCCTCTTTGTATTTTGTTGTTACTTGCTTCTCTTCCGTCTTCCTCTCCACCAAGTATTCTCTTATTTTAATGTAGATCGGACAGCTGGTTCAGTAGTTGGCCTTGACAATTGCAGCGTCTGTCCGGCTCCGTTTCGAATTTGGTGCAGTCAGAAACCTTGTGCAATCCGGTACATTTGAGGCAAAGTGGCGCAGTCAGCCTCTGGAAGGGAGTCGTTTTTGTACTTGTCATACTTTCGTATTTTTCTTACAGCGTCTTCTTTTTTTTATCATTTTGGCAATTATACATACGAAATTTTTTTTTTCGGTTTGACGAGCTCGGTTGTGTCCATATCCTCCGGAAGTGTCTGGGCTGGGCCCATTTCGATTGCATCAATATTGTCTCGAGTGCCGAAGTTCATTATTTTCTCAGTAATTTTTTTCCCTCTCTTGGAACGAAGATTATATTGTGAGACGAAAACGTCTTCTTGATCGATTTTAGTTGTAAGTTGTAATCTCCTCTTCTGACTCCGTTCTGATTGTGTTGGTTTCAAAACCTCTTCATTGGATGTTTTTTAACCTATTCCTTGTACTTAGTTGGTGTAGCTCAGGATTTGGGTTTTCTACTTATTTAGTGAATGAGGTCAAAAAAGCGGATCTAAACAAACGTTCGTACTCGACAGAGGTTAATATGTTCTATTTGTTTTATTTATTAGTAGTCTCGAACAATTTGCTATTATTCCCGTAGCAAAGTGGGTAAGGGTAAGGTGTTTTTATGATCTTTACATTTCGGGTTCGAGTGCCGGGTAGTACAATTTTTATAAATTTCCTTAAAATCAAATTTCTTCGTAGATAGAATAGTGTGTTGGTTAGGCTAATGGAACAATCACAACCTCACACACACAAAATAGTGTATGAAACTCTTATGTGATGGTTATTAATACACTCGCATTAACCATATTATGAAACCATCATTACATGATCGTTGCATAATATAACTATCACAGCATCGGTTGTCAGGACGGTAGGTTCTGTTCACTGATTTCCAACACTTCGTTAAGTGATTTACTTACTGTTCAGAAGTCGGTAAGTAAATTACTTACCGACGTCCTAGCTCCACATGCATTCCTAAATAATATATCACTTCATTCAACACACAAAAGGAACCAAAAAAAATAAGATTTTTATTTTTTTCATAGCAATTCCTGGACTTCGCTGGAATCATTGCTTCACATCCTATTTGCCACGCTTGTTCTACTTCAGTATCGTTTCCACTTATTTCATATCAGTTAATCAATCGAAAAGTTCAAAGTATAGACCTTAAAATATAATCTTAAGTTTCACAGTTAATGCATTTGTTTGACGATAAATAATATCTCACACTTAGCAACTGCCCAACGAATATTAAATTATATCTTGGCAAGTCGGCAACCGCCTACTTTATACCAAAATGCAAATATATTTCGAACTGATCGAGAAGTATAAATGTCACTCTTAACTTTCCGTTCAGTAGATGAATATGAAATTTATAAAGCTTATTGCTTATTGTAGGAATCATATGAAGACCCGAAGACCTATAATAAAGCAAAAAAGTGTCCAGAATGGAATGAACAATCCAAAAAGAATTAAATTTACATCAAAAGATAAATACTTGAACTCCAGCTCAAATACCAAATAATCAAATTGCAATAGACACCCGTTAAGTTTTTAAATTAAAAGAACATGGCACTGAAAAGGCCCAATTAGTGGCTAGAGGCTTCCAAGAACCATAAGAAATAGGCGGTGAATTTAGTTTTGCACTAGTCAGCAGGTTTTCAACAATACGAATTCTTATGTACAAAGCAGTACGAAAGGGATTAAATTAAAACTAGTAGATGTGCCTACTGCATTTTTGAATGGTCAGCTGGACAAAGAAATAAGTATATATATGTATATTAAAAGGCCTGAAGGACTAAAAAGTGACTCGAACTATTTTAGACTTAATATAGAGC
>CAJUYI010000183.1:150487-206890 GCA_910591695.1 Galerucella pusilla | reverse complement strand
TGTAAACGATTCATGCTTCATTGAGATTAGCTTCAAGGGAATTTATGTCTTTATTCATAATAATACCATAATAATAATTTAAATAATTAATTAATAATATTTCGGCCAAAAGGCATCACATTCCCAAAATGTTGATAAAATATCCAACAAGTTATCTACAAACTCCTTGTCAAAATTTACACTATAAGTATTTCAACTTTTTGATTATTTGTAAAATCAGGATCAGCTACACAAAAAAAACCTGTCTTTAACTTTGTTAAATACATCTGAAGTTGTATTTGAGCACAAAACTTTTTGTCAATTCTTCCTTCTTTTATGTAATTGTGATAAGTTTTCAAGTTAACGGGACATTTAATCTCAATTACTGACTCACTACAAATACCATCCGGCGAACCTGCTATCATTAGATACTGTTTTGACATAAGAAGACCACCCATAATCGTAGCAAATAAAGTACCGTCTGATATTTTACATCTGCTCACCTCATATGCTTTGGATGCAGTTATTCTTCCGTACCTCAACTCATACCATAAAGAGTTCTTAGATTGGTTTCTGGTCTCATTTACAATTTTTTTTGAAACGTCTGAAAATGTATGTGCAACCTTCTGAATAAATACTTCAACACATTGTTCAGGGTATTTTACAGAAAGTTGGTGTAATGAAAGCATTTGTACATCCCTCATCTCTGCATTTTCTTGATACTTCATTAACTGACATGTATCAAGCTTTCGTTCCTTACCCTATTCTAGAAACTTAAAGCACTCCACTGTCTGACGATGATGAGCTGTAGGGTCTTGCTCTGGACAGCTCTGTGGTGGTTATAAATTTCAAAATATAACATAAAAACCAACTTTTAAACGGCGACCAAACAAATAATAAGTCATAAAATGGTTATCCAAAATGGCCGACTTTGTCTCTTTTATTTATTATGGGAGATGTAGCACACGCTCCTTCCTTACTACTTTATGTTCTAAGCACTAAACACAAAGTTAATTTAGGTATAAATCCGTAAATTCGTATGTAAAAAACAAGAAAATAAGAACACTGGTGCACTGCAAGCTACAACAAAGTAAATTAAATGGCGGTAGTCGGACGTGGTCGGACGCTTACTATTCTCTGACGTCACTCGCATCTGATTGGTGCAATTTTTCTTATTAAAATTGGTATGTTTTCAACAAATAAAGAGGAAAAAATATATGTTTTCGGTATTCTTGAGAGTTTTAGTGATAAATAAAAATCAATATGAATTTATTTTTCATCACTGTCAAATACCCTATATGTGCTTGTTTCCTTGGATTTATTCTATTAACATTATTTTTTCAATTTATAAATATTAAAAAATTAAGAATTTGTTATGGGTTTTTTGAAGCTCTGGCAGCGTTGTACGAAAACCAAAATGATCACACCCTCCGAATTACATAATTGGTGATTTGTATCGACCAGCTTACTTCTTATTGGCAAGCGCGTGCGTGAGATCTTTCCTCTCACTTCGTCAATTTATTGACTGATATTGATTTATCCAGTGGCGTTGGAATTGTCAGTGACATTTGTATTTTCAGTTAAAATTGGTTGTAGTAATATAGCGTTATATTAATTAATTTAGGTAACACCCTGTAAATAAGTTATTTAAGTTTAGTTAAGCATATTTAGAAATATTGTTTTAATTATTAATATCATTGCAATAATAAAATTTATGTCGTCACGCATTTCTGGCGACTCAGCGATACATTTGAACTCGCCAGAGTGAGTGACCGTAATTCAGGGCTTTTTTAATAAAACTATTAACGAAAGAAGATGTTTAAATTGAATTACCTGAAGCACCAATTTTAAAAGATTATTCGATAGCAGTTGAGAGGTTATTACATGGCGATCCTGCCAGTCCAGTGATATCACTTGGGTTATTGTTTGATCGACTGGTGATATGTGATATATTATATATATTTTTTTTGCGACCAAAATGGGACAACAGGCAACCAAGGAAGAAGTAATAATAGCTCAATCGGGTAACAGTGGAGGCCAAACAAATAAAGCACAATTCAGTGGACTAAAAGAGGTACTAGAAATTATGTTTATCGTAATGGCTTTCCTTATCATAGTAGCATACTTATACCGAAAATGCAGAAAGATGGTGGAGAGAAAAATTGACAGGCATATCAGAGCGAGCCAAGAGTTAGTTTAGGAGGACGAAGATTATCTTTATTTTAGGTTTACAATAAGTATAAAATGAATGGATCTAGAAAGACTGTTTCATAATTTTGCGGAAGAATTAAAAGTGTTCCATAGGAATTTATTAAAAGACAATATCGAAAGAAGGACTGATGGAAGTGTAACAAATCGTAAGTTTGAAACATTAGCTAAGAGTAAAATTAGTTATAAGAAATTAAAAGAATTGTTTAATAAATCAGACATAGATTTTCGCACTAAAACTAATATTAAAGAAGTTGCTATTACAATAGAAAAATTAATTAATGCAATAGAAGTTCATTTAACAGAGAGGTTACAATTTCTGCATCATACTGAGCAAACTGAAAAAGATAATAATATAATAATAGATTCAGATTGCTCAATTAACGAAATGGCCGAGAAATTCGATTTGAAAACCGCGGCAAGTCTGCTACCGGTTATGAACGGTTCTGAAAATGTAACTAAACAGTTAATTGATACTATTGAATTGTACGATTCCATGCTTGATGCAAATGGTAGGGTATTACTAACCACCTATATTTTAAAGAAAAGTTTAAGTGAAAATGCAAAATTAAAATTAAATAAAACTTATACTGATAATGGGTCTCTAATAACTGACTTAAAGAAATATTTTATTACCAAAAAATCTGCAACAGCTTTAGCCAATCAATTACATAATGCAAAACAAGGGCACAAAACTATTGATCAATTTGGGAAAACGTTAGAAGAGCTTTTAGCGGATTTAACGCTTGCCCAAGCTGGCGATAATTTAAATGACAGTAGGATTTTAAATCAAGTTAACGAAAAAATCGCAATCAATACTTTTGCAAATGGGCTCAGAAATAATAATTTACAAATTATAATTAAAGCACGTAATTACACAAATTTAAGTCAAGCAATTCAAGGAGCGAAAGAAGAAGAAATAAATAACTGTTGCAATAGTAATGACCAAATCTATCAGATAAGAGAATATAAAAATTTTAGAGGAAATAATTTTAGAGGAAATAATTTTAGAGGAAATAAAATTTTATCAAATAACATTAGAGAAAATAACTTTAGAGGAAATAATAGTGATAGAAATTCTTATAGGGGTACTAATTATAGGTCAAATAAATTTAGAGGCAGTCATAATAATAATAATAGATATAATTCTAGAGGTAGTAATAGAAGGGTATTTTATATGAATAGTTCTAATTCTAGAGTAAGTAATGAAAGTTCAGAAAATCCTCGTATATCGGAACCATTTTTTCGTGGCCAACCCTAACTCACAAACTTGCCACAACATTTTTTCTCTGAATGGATTGAATTTTGTAGAATTATTTTATAAGAATAATAAATTAACATTGTTATTAGATACAGGCGCTAGCGTAAGTGTAATTTTTAAAAATAAAGTAGTTATTAACGAAACAATTAATTCGTCAAAGAAAATGCGTATTAATGGTTTATGTGGGTCAGTAGTATCAGATGGCACGGTACATCTACCATTACAAATAAATAAAATTAAACTTCGTCAGGAATTTCAACTCTTAGACGGCCTTGCGAGCGACATTGAAATGCACGGTATTTTGGGATCAGATTTCTTCTATGATTACGGAGCTACGTTAGATTACGAAAAGTTTTTATTTTCATTCAATTTTTGTAATGTCAGACAAGTAATTCCTATAGTGTCGGAACAGCAAATGTACACTTCAATTCCGGGTAGATGCGAAATAGTTAAATATTTTAAAGTTCAAGTTAATCAAGACTACGTTGTCTTGCCGGGTGAATTATGTGAATGAGTTTTTGTAGCGGGAGCTTTGGTTAGATCTAACCAAAATATGATACCTATTAAAATTTTAAATATCAGAGAACAGGAGGTTATCTTAAAAAATTTTAATCCAAAATTAGAAAAATTAAATTGCTATAATGTATGCGAATTTATAACCAAACCAACCAATTCTGTTAGTAGAGCAGACAAACTATTAAATTCAATAAATATCTCGCATTTGAATTCAGATGAAAGAGACTCTCTACAAAAAATTTTAGTCAAATATTCCGATGTTTTTTATCTTGAAAACGACCCGTTTACGGTGTGTAATATTTATAAAGAAAAAATTATACTAAAAGAATCAACAAAACCACAGTTCATTAAACCGTATAGACTACCCCATGCTCAAAAAATGCAAATTCATCCAGAAATAGACAAAATGTTACGCGATGGAATTATAGAAGAATGTAGGTCAGAGTTTCAATCACCTTTGTTAATCGTTCCTAAAAAGGGTTTTGATGAAAATGGTGTTAGGAAGGCTAGAATTGTAATAGATTATAGACAATTAAATCAGCGAATAGAAGATGATAAATTTCTATTGCCTTGTATAGCAGAAATTTTGGATTCATTATCAGGGGCAATGTACTTTTCCCATCTTGACTTATCTCAAGGCTATTATCAGATCGAGCTTGACCAAAATAGCAGAAAATACACAGCTTTTGCAACAGATAGGGGTCAATATCAAATGACTCGACTACCCATGGGATTAAAAACAAGTCCCAGTGCATTTCCACGTGCAATGACAATTGCAATGTCCGGGCTAAATTACGAATGTTGTTTCGTTTATTTAGATGACTTAGTAGTTTTTGCAAATAATTTAATTAATCATAATAAAAATTTGGTTAAAGTTTTTCAGAGGTTGAGACAGGTAAATTTAAAGCTAAACCCGAATAAATGCGAATTTTTGAAAAAAGAAATTCTCTACCTAGGTCACCAAATATCAGCAGAAGGTGTCTCTCCAGATTCTTCTAAAATAGAAGCAATTCAAAATTTTCCAGTTCCCAAAGATTCCCAAGAAGTTAAAAGATTCGTTGCTTTCGCTAACTATTATAGAAAATATGTAAAAAATTTCGCAGAAATTGCCCAACCTTTAAATTGTCTTACAAGGAAAAATGTCCCTTTCATTTGGAATAACGATTGTCAAAATTCTTTTGAAAATCTGAAAGAGGCATTAACTAACCCACCAGTTCTTCAGTATCCAAACTTTGCACCTGAAAATGAATTTATACTAAAAACCGATGCATCAAATTATGCATTAGGTGCTGTACTATCTAATTCCGATGATAGGCCTTGTCGCAATCACGACTATGTAAACAGATGTATATGAAGGATCAACAGTTCCTCATCCATTAATACGTGATGAGACCAAATTGTAGGCAAATACATATAAAAAGAAATTACTCAAAACCAACGTAGTACAACATTATTATATATTAAAAGTCATTCTGACATTCAACAAAAAGAACAAAATTATATACATATGTCGTTGCTAACCAGTCAACGCATTTGATTTATATAAATAAGTCTATAAGATATTATACATATTATTCATGCTACGACAAATCACTCATTTATTAGTATTAGCACAAAGCACATAAATATTAGTACCCAGTTGATGATTTTATTTTATGAAATCTCAACATACTGGGGGCTCAACAAAGAAAACAATTATAAATGATAAATTAATAATGTGATATTTTGGATAACCGAATAAATTCCAGCAAATTTAATTAAATATACTAATTTAACAAATAATACATACTGAAGGCTAAACAAATGATATATGTATATTGAAGTGGACTGTATTTCAATGGGAAGTAATGTAAGGTAATGTTAATGAATGGATTCACTCATAATGGAAGAACTAAAATAAAAAATCCTCGCCAGCCGAGGATGACAAACTTGGAAGTATACTGTTTTCTGAGGTGTTGCCTTTTAGCATCCACAGTAGCCATTGGTCACCGTGCAGAATATTCATTATACCACCAAATCATCAATACTGCGGCAGGCAATGATCATTAATAATTACACCAGAATGAGTAAATGAATGAACAGGGTAAATTATAACAAATAACTCTATATATCTGAATTAATTTCATCAGATGGATGTAAATTGTCACTAATGGGAAGAGGCGCTATTTTTACTATAGGCCTTACATAAGTACCAGAAGACGTTCGAACCTGGACAGCACGAATCTTTCCATCCTTCCCAGTTATAATATCCGTTATTCGTGCTAATGGCCATTTTAAAGGTGGCGAGTCATCATCTTTGATTAACACCATTTCGTTTACTTTGAGATCTTTACACAAGACTTGCCATTTTGGCCTATTCTGAAGTTGGTTTAGGTAATCTACTGTCCAACGCTTCCAGAAGGTTTGTTGCACTGAAGTGCAGTGTTGCCAAAACTTAAGTCTGTTGTCAGGTATGGACGAAACATCTTTTTCGGGAAGACACATTAAAGATTGTCCTATTAAAAAATGACCAGGAGTTAAAGGAATTAAGTCAAAGGGATCGGTGGATATGGGGAAAAGCGGTCTAGAATTCATGATTGCCTCAACTTGAGTGAGAATTGTAGAGAGCTGTTCAAAGGTATAAACAGAGTTTCGAAGTATTCGGAAAAGATGATGCTTAGCACTTTTAATTGCAGATTCCCAGATCCCGCCCCAATGGGGAGACTTCGGAGGAATAAACTTCCAATTTATAGAACAAGTTAGTAAAAAGTCGTTTATAGAGGACAAATTATTTTTTAGAAACATCTGTAATTCTTTCAATTGATTATGAGATTAATAGTTGAGAAGAAGCAGTATTATCAACATAAATAGCTCGTAAATAAATGCAACCCCCATATGCTAATGAACTAACATCACAAAAACCATGAATTTCTAATTTGAAGACTTTTTTATTCAAAAGGGTGTATCTGGGAATTCGAAGTTGGTTAAGACATGAAATACTGTCTACAAAGGTTTGCCAATTTTTAAGTATTATGGAGTCACTAATCTTTTCATCCCAAGAAATTTTCAGCAGCCAAAGCTGTTGCATAATTAGCTTGCCAATAACCATAACTGGGTTAACAAGACCAAGAGGATCATAACATTGCGAAATTGATGACAAAATGCTCCTCTTTGTTGGATTGGTTTCTAAATTTGAAGAAGGGGAAGACACTTGAAAAAAGTCATTTGCGGGATTCCACTTTATTCCTAAAACTTTGCAAGGATACGACTCAAGGTTTAAGTCTTTAGAAGTTGGAACTTGGAAGGAGTAATTTACCGCAATTTCTAAGGAATTTGAGCAGAACTTGTGAAGTTTGAAACCATAGTTTCCAAGAATTCTATTCAGGTTCAGATAAAGTTTTTCTAGATCATGAATGGAGTCAGCTCCTGTAAGAATATCGTCTACATACGTTTGACGCAATAGGGCTGCTTGAACTTCAGGACATTGATCATTTTCTAAGGCAATTTCCTTAAGGACTCTACAGGCTAGGTAAGGCGCACTTTTTTGACCAAATGACACAGTCTGAAGCTGCATACAAGAAAAAATATCATTAGGAGAATCTCTCCATAAAACATTTTGTAAAAAATGGAATTTAGGATTAACTTCAATCTGCCGGTACATTTTTTCAATGTCTGCAGTCAAGGCATATTTAAAGTTTCTAAAACGAATTAAAATGTCTATAAGCTCAGGTTGTACTCTGGATCCTTTCAATAACACATCATTCAATGATAGTCCTGTAGAAGATGTAGCTGAAAAATCAAAAACAATTCTGACCTTGGTACTGGTGCTCTGTTCCCTGAAAACACATAAATGAGGCACGAAGTAGTTGTGCTCATTTTCTAAATTATGAAGAGAAAGTGGCACCATTTTTCCATGGCCTAACTCAATATATTCGAGAAGCGAATTTCTATATTCTGATCTTGAACTAATGTCTTTAGAAAGTCTTTTTTCTAAACATATGAAACGATTTTTGGCTGTCACAAAAGAATCTCCTAATTCTTTGTGCGCATCCGGATTTACTAAAGGTAGGTCAACTTGAAATCTTCCATTTTTTAATCTTTTCAAAGTTGATTTAAAAACATTTTCTGTCATAATGTCCTCTTCTGACTTGTTTTCAGCAGGGGTAATTTCTTCTTGTGCCCAAAATTTTTCCAACAGCGCATCCACAGACAACTCTTCTGGGGGGCACGATGAAGACATATGAAAAGAATAGGTATGAGAAGTGGAAGTAGTACGTGCTTTGAGACAATGAGGAGGAACTATACCTGAAATCACCCATCCTAAGTATGTATCAATTAAAACAGGTAAATTATTTCCAAGTTTGTGAATATGTGGTTTTAATAGAGAGTAGTAAATGTCTGCTCCCAGCAGAATATCTACGTTGGAAGGCTTAAAAAATTCAGGATCTGCCAGGCAATTTAAAAGGTGTTTAGGTAAGTGGAGTGAATTCATTTCCACGTGTAATTGAGGAAGCTGTTGAGTTATTTTATCTACTACTGCACATGATGTCTCAAAACTTCTCGAAGGATCAACCAATGAGTGAAATTTAATATCTGTCATCAAATTTATGCTTTTAGATTCATTGAAAATACCTGAAATTTCTAATGGTTGATTATAGGTACTACACTGCAACTCATCTACTAATGAAGAGCAGATAAATGAATTTTGACTTCCAGAGTCTAACAAAGCTCTGGCTATAATAGGACGTCCTTTATGAGAGTATAACTGAACGGTTGCAGTAGCTAAAAGAACATGACTACCATTTAAATTAAATGCTGACAATTGAGAAACGTTATAATTTGAGTTACTTCCATTTTTATGATGCAAATTACTCTGGCTATCCGTAGGTGACTGATTACTATTTTGACTGGTATGTGCTTGATGGGAGAAAGACTCCATACCTTCATTTCTTTCTGTACTTTCCAATTGCGAATGAAGGAGAACGTGATGTTTTTTCCTGCATATTGAACAGGAACCTGATGATAAACAATTTGAAAGCAAATGTTTGTATCCTAGACATCCAAAACACATCTTATTATCTTTTACAAACTGTTGCCTATCCTTAACTGACATCGCTCCAAATTTTGGGCATGAATATATACGATGACCTGAACATTTACAAAAGTAACAAAATTCTGATCGAGAAGAGTTAGAGTAAGAATGTTGTTTATCATTCTCTGGACTATTGTGATTCTTATTTTGCTTGTGGTTTGAATGTGATTTCTGATGTGAATGAGCATTATGTTGTGATGTTAGTGATACTGTGTTTGTATGTGAATTTGATGCATTTGCATTATGTAAGAATTTTCTATTTTGGAAAGATTTCGAGTCTTGGTTTATCAAGTTTTCCAAGATATTACATCTGTTTTCAAGAAAATTGAAGAAGGCATCTTGTGAAATAAAATCTGTTGACATTTCACTTTCCTCCAATGTGCGTTTTGTGTTAAAGTCTAATTTTTGCTTTAAAATATGAGTAAGTAGCGCATCAAATAAATCATTTTTTTTTATGTTTAAATTAAGTAGTGCATTGATTTTTGCTTTGGCGGTCGTGGTGAATTGTCGTAACACTGAAGCATTACATTTACTAATTATACTTAAGCCTAATACATCATTGAATAAAGCAGAAATAATTTGCCTTTTATTATCATACCGCTTTTTCAATAATTCTAATGCGGTTTCAAAATTTTGCTCTGTTACTTGTAAATTTTCGACTAACTTCAATGGTTCACCACTTAAATAAGACTTTAAGTAAAAAAATTTCTCTGCATTTGAGGTTAAACTACTATTATTTACAATTAAAGCATTAAACAAATCTATGAAGCCGTGGTACTCTTCATAACTTCCGGTAAAAGTTTTAATATGTATAAATGGCAATTTAATTTTTGTACCATTATTAACATTTTGACCACTATTATTAACATTCGCATTCATAGGACTCTCTAATCGTGCTATTGCTTGCTGCAATTTACAATTTAGTTCATAAAACTTATTTTCAATAGATTCTCTATTCTCAATATCTGTTGTTTCATCCCCTAGTAGAGACTCAATTGAGTCTTGAATTTCCCCGTATTTTGAAAATTGAATCTCCAAAGTATTAAGTCTAAGTTGAAATGCGTTTTTATCAGTTTCTATTAAATTAAACTTATCGAACCAATTAGTGATTCTTGTGAAATGACCTTTGCACAAAGCACGTTGCTTTACCAATGACTCCATTTTAATATACAATTGAACACCAATTGAATTCAAGTTTATGAATATGACAGTATCAGAGCAATTAAAAAAAAATCGGTATTCCAAGCCCTTTACTCCCCTTTAGTCCCTTTAGGCGATAAATATATATTCACTCCCGATCAAACAACGTTATATTTGAGCATTAGTAAATATTACTATTGAAAGAGTCCCTGCTTATTTTTTGCTTTTAACGATTCAATAAAATGTCCTAAATTCAAGATTACCTGAAATACAATAAAGCAGCCCAATAAAGAAATAGGGCATACATGTAAAAAAATGGTAACGTTGATATTAATAATACTTGGAAAATAGATGCTCAAATATAAAAAATGTTACTTCCAAAAAATTTGAAACTCACGATTTTTCTTAGTTTCTGACTATGCGTCTTCTAGTTTCAACCACTACAAATCTTCTGAAGTAATTGCAATTCCACTTACATGTTATATTCTTCCGTTTCTCTCAAGTTATAAAAAGGTAGGTATTAAGGTCGCTACTAAACTTTCAAGGTCAGCAAGGAACATTCCACTTAATCGAAGGACCATATGTCGCAATCACGACTATGTAAACAGATGTATATGAAGGATCAACAGTTCCTCATCCATTAATACGTGATGAGACCAAATTGTAGGCAAATACATATAAAAAGAAATTACTCAAAACCAACGTAGTACAACATTATTATATATTAAAAGTCATTCTGACATTCAACAAAAAGAACAAAATTATATACATATGTCGTTGCTAACCAGTCAACGCATTTGATTTATATAAATAAGTCTATAACATATTATACATATTATTCATGCTACGACAAATCACTCATTTATTAGTATTAGCACAAAGCACATAAATATTAGTACCCAGTTGATGATTTTATTTTATGAAATCTCAACAGGCCTGTTGTATTTGCAAGTAGATCTCTTAATAAGGCTGAGAAAAATTGTTGAGAAGGAGCTTCTAGCAATAGTTTTCGCAGTAAAGCACTTTAGACCTTATCTATTTTCAAGAAATTTTTTAATTTTAAGCGACCATAGACCTCTAGTTTACTTATTTGGTATGACAAATCCTAGTAGTAGATTAATTAAATTTAGACTCATTCTCGAAGAATACGATTTTAGAGTAGAATATATTAAAGGCAAACATAATGTTGTAGCGGACGCGCTATCACGTATAGATATATCTTCAGACGAACTAAAAAATTTGAATAAAGAAGTGTGCGATTCAATTTTTGTTACCACAAGAGCACAGTCAAAAAATATCGAAAATAAGCCATTAGGCAGCTTCAAAGATAATTCTAACGGAAGGACTTATCACCCTGGAGTTCTAGAATTACTCAAACCGCCTAAAGATTCGTTTAGTTTAGATATAATTTCAAAAAAGGAATTTGAGAAAATAAAACGTTGTAATAAAAAGGATAATTGTACGATAGTTGGAAACTTGATATATAATAAAGATTCGCGAATCATATATTTCTATCAGGATCCTCGATCATCATCAGACTTAGGTACGATGTTGAGAGACCTGAAATGTATTTATGATAAATACAAAATTCCGGAATTAATTATTTTAAAGAATAAAAATTGTGCACAATTAATTAAATTACTAATGAAGTTTCGTAATGACATAAAAAATATAGGTATAAAAATATCTATTGTTAAAGATGTAGAACATATTTTAGACAGTGAAACTAAACAAATTATCCTAAACGATTTTCATATTCTTCCTACTGGAGGACATGCAGGTGTAAATAGGATGTACAATAATATAAAAAAGAGGTACTTTTGGCAAAAGTTACATGGAGATGTAGAAAGTTTTGTAAAAAGATGCGACGATTGTCAACGGTGTAAGCATTCTATACCAAATAAAGAACCTTTATCTATAACCACCACAGCTTCGTCAGGATTTCAAAAAATTTTTATAGATTTAGTTGGACCATTACAAGAAGATGTAGAAAATAATAAATATATTTTAACGATACAATGCGAATTAACCAAATTTGTAGAAGCATATCCATTGAAAAACAAGGAAGCTTATACAGTGGCAACTGCACTTATTAATAATTTTATATTACGCTACGGCATTCCAGACGAAATTGTCTCAGATCAGGGTACTGAATTTTTGGCATGCATTTTTAAAGAAATTTGTCAAATTTTACACATTAAAAAACTTAACTCGACAGCATATCATCATGAGACACTAGGCGCTCTTGAGAACTCTCATAAAAATCTGGGAGCATATTTACGAATTCAAGTTGTAAAATTTGAGAATGCTTGGAGTTCTTGGGTTCCCTACTGGTGTTTTGATTATAACACGACGGTCCATACAGAAACTAAATACACCCCTTATGAACTTATCTTCGGGAAACTTGCAAAAATCCCTTCCAATTTAAATTTTTGGGTAGATCCAATATATAATTTTGACGATTACCCTCACGAATTAAAATATAGATTGCAACAAGCATGTGATGACGCAAAACATAATTTAAATATATCGAAAAGTTAAAGAAAATCTATGTATGATCAGGAAATAAAGTCTGTAAAATATAATATAGGAGATAAGGTATTGATAAAGAATGTAGTTAAAAATAAATTAGAACCACTTTATATAGGCCCATATAGTGTCATTGAGGAGAAATCTCCGAATATTGTAAAAATAAATGATCGTATAATAGAGGTTCATAAAAATAAGGGCAAAATTGTATCATAGTTAAAAAAAAAAAAAAAAAAAAAATTCTTTTATTTTTTTTTTTCTTCTTCAGGAGGGTGATGTAGTAATATAGCGTTATATTAATTAATTTAGGTAACACCCTGTAAATAAGTTATTTAAGTTTAGTTAAGCATATTTAGAAATATTGTTTTAATTATTAATATCATTGCAATAATTTATGTCGTCACGCATTTCTGGCGACTCAGCGATACCTTTGAACTCGCCAGAGTGAGTGACCGTAATTCAGGGCTTTTTTAATAAAACTATTAACGAAAGAAGATGTTTAAATTGAATTACCTGAAGCACCAATTTTAAAAGATTATTCGATAGCAGTTGAGAGGTTATTACATGGCGATCCTGCCAGGATTACAAGGAAAGGGCTAAAGTACCTAAAATAGGTACCGTACGCCATTTGTACGTTTGACAGATAGGCGCCATGTTTTTCCTCGCCTCTTACCGATGCAGGATAGCTTCAGATAAACTTGCCAAACTATAACTGAGAACTATAACTCGTACATTTGGTATGACCCCAAAGTCGCCTCGATTATGGTCAAGAAGTTGATGGTGGTTATTTTGAATATTTAATTCAATTGTAAAGTATATTAGAAAATACTTTCCAAATTTAATGCGACGTTATTTTACGTGAAGTTTTGTGATAGAGACATTATCAAAATTTTACATCTTTGGAATTAATTTCTTCAGTTATGGTTGCACCAAATTTGAAAAAAACTTTATATGGCTTTGTATTGCTGAACAGAGGACTAGAATCCCTTCCCAACAAGGTACCACACGACCCACATTCTTATTAGAAATTTTCGAGGCAGTGCTTATAATTCAGCAGGGGTGCTGGAGGGGGATAGTATTTTCATATAGTTAATTGTCAATTTAAGAATAAAAATTGACCTGCTCCAGGTTTTTTTCACATAGTACATAAGGCACTATCGCTTCAATTTGTTTTTCCTTCAATTGCGCGTGTGTTCAACGTTCGAAGTTAAACATAACCCACGTATTTCAAAATTTTTGGATGTGTTCGTATAATTGGTGTTGTTAATCCGTTGCACATAATACTGATGATTATAAACTAATGAATAATGATATTCCATTGTTGTGTGCTTAAACTGTGATAACAAAAATAACGAATGTTTTCCCATTAAAGATTCTTTGGTAAGTAATATTTTAGCGTTGAAATAGTGTATAATGTCAATCATTTTATTATTTTTATTCTGTGAGTGGAAGCGAGGAAGCTATAGAATAACAAATAGACAATGTCTAGAGAAATGGGAGCTTCGTGAAAAGTATACTGTTCTCTCTTGGACATATATAATTTAATTTATAGTGAGTGCTCACTGATGCCTATATAAGATTTTGCATATGAAAGATAAGAATTCGCTCATTCTGTACATGATATATCCATGTTGTGAAGTTAGTTATTTATCGATATCAATAATAACTATGGAAACATTGCACATTGTGGGGGCTGAAACAGTTGATTCGTTCCATAGAATTCAATGATGTATCAGTGTCTCCATCATATTTCTCCGAGTCTGGAGCATGAAAAATCTCGGGATATTGTGGGTATATCATAGGAAGTGAACGTTTACAAGAAGGTTTTTTCAACACTTTATTTAGTTAAAATGATATCACTCAATATTCATCATTAAATGGGTAGTGAGGATGTCCAACAGCCCTAGAAAAGAAAAATGAAATTAGATATACCTATACAAACATTATTTACAAAAAACAGAATTATATTATCTTCTGTATGTTTTTTGCTGTGAATCTACAATTTATTTCTGGGATTTTATGGGAAATTCAACCACCACTGACTAGTTCACAGACTATTTGTGAGTGTCCCATAGGGACGAATAGATTGAAAAATATAATTGTATTTGAAACACCACATTGGAACATTGGAATTAAAATTGGAAAAAATTTCTCGAAAATTAAAATAAAATGAAAATAATGGATTACATTATTCTTTAAACTATATACTGATACACTTTTTTGTACCGACCATGTGAAATGCATGGTCAGTGCTGTGCCGATATAACACGCTTCCATTCCTAAGGGTGCGTCCTTGGAGCTTCGATAAACTGAAGGAGTAGTGACAGTAGTAAATCCAAGAGAACCATTATAATTGTCTAAGTAAGTGTCTATGTTGAAGCAGCATGCTGAAGCACAGTAAGCAATGGAGCAAAAATGAAAGCCCAGTTAGATCGCTGCTAAGATTGTTTTTCGAAGCTACATAAACGCACACCTAGGTGAACGGAAAAACACGAAGAGAAGAAATGGGTCCAGCAAGTCACCTCAATATCATCAATATGTCAAGGTCAAACTACTCTAAACAATCAAAACGGCTGAGGTTCAGGGTGGTACTAGTAACCAACAAAAAAACTGGAAACTGTCAGTTACGGCTAGAGTGAAATAGGTAAAAGTTTTGGCGGAGTGGAGGTTACCGTTTTTAACATTGGGTCCCAATCTAGAGTAGGAGTATTTTTTGACTTGGTGATGTTTTGAGTGGAATATTAAAACTGGTGAGCGTTCACCACTCGCGTTTCCCGATTACTCTCAATTAAACAGGTGTACTGAGGATCGAATGGGGCACGTGAGTGTTAAACCTAGCGAGACCCCACCAGGGAAAAGAAATAACCTTCTTGAAAAAAAAAATATTTTTATAATAGCTGCGGTTATCGAATCCACCCTTTCGGACAAATAGCAGAAGTCAGCGATTACTCTTTCCACGTAAGCATGGGTGGTGACAGCCAGCTACTATGCCTTCATGTTTTTTTTGCGGAAATAGGTACATAAATATTTATGGAAGCTTTATAAAATTTTTATTCCAATGCGCACATCGCACATGCCAGTGACAACATCTTAAATATGATATTTGCTTAACGTTGAGTGAATTTGAAAATTTTCAACTGGTAGACTATCGTTAGATTGTATTGTGTATGATTTTTCATTAGATATTATCAATTTATTCGTACTTACTCAACAAACCAGCAAACTCTTCCATTACAATCGAAAGTGTCAAAGACTGCAACATCCTCAGGAGTTAACTCAAAATCAAAAATATTGATATTTTCTGCTATTCTCTTCTTGTTAACTGATTTTGGAATTGGAATAACTCCGTGCTGAAGGAGGTATCTGTAATAATTGTATTTGTTGAAATATTTACTTGCTTAGGAAAGTATTAGAATTAATTTTAATTATTCACTTATGTCTTCAATTCTACTTTAATGAATCTGATATCCTTAATTCTATTTGAGTTAAAATATCCCATGATTCTATTTTTCATGTAATTGATATTTTTTGTTACCTCAAAATAACTTGTGCGCTAGATTTCTTGTATTTTTGAGCAATTGCCTTAACTTTGGGATCTTCAGTAAGGATTGGGTCGTCGGGTTTAGCCCAAGGTCTATCTGGAGACCCTAAAGGACTGTAAGCTGTTACAGCTATATCTTTGGACTTACAAAAAGCGATAAGCTTTGTTTGATTCAAGTATGGGTGGCATTCAATCTGGAAACAAAAGATACAATAATAAGACTATGGATTATCAAATATAATGAGTTCCATAATAATAATTTGTATTAGGGAAACTTATGAATTGTTTTTGCACACAATTGTTTAGTATGACAAATGTTTTCACTAATATTTGACTGCGATTAATGGCCACTTCGATGAGAATAGTATATTCTTCAACGAGTGCAGAATGATGGCTATTATTCACACGGATGAAGTTTCCAAAGCGAGGGAGCGCAGCGAGTGAGTTTTGGAATTATCCAAGTTAATAATAGCCATTCTACACAAGTAAAAGACTATACTTTCTCCACGACTAAAAAGAAAAGGTAGAACGTGTCGCGGGACACACGGTAGGAACTTCGGTAGGAAGTTTAGTTCCTTTTAAGAAAAAATTATGTAATACATTTGACGTTATAGATAAACGATTTTCATATTCTTTGGTGGATGAGTAGTGAGCATACCAGACTCTCACGCGGTAGACCCGGGTTCGATTCCTCGCGAGGTAATTTTTTTTACTGTTAATTTTATTTTTAAATAATTTTTCTGCTTGATATTAATAACGACAACAGGTAGACGTTTGAAATATTTTGCAGAATATTCATTATTATAGATAATGGTACGGTACCCTTCATGAGGGAGTCCGACTGGCAACATCTACTTATAACAACATCGTATATTTTTAAAAAGGGAAACCGTAGCATTGTACAAATTGTACATTTAAGAACTGTACGTTTATCAAAAAAAATTAGTGAAGACATAAAATTGAATTGGTACGATTATGAATGAAATTGTTGAACATTTTTAATTTCAAGTTATATTTATTTTACAGTATATTCAAATGTTTATTTTCTAGATTTTTTCTTGAATGGATCGTAGAAAAAATATAATGTTCGACTCGTGTGGATTGTCCATATCCACACTAGTTGCACAAACTACTATTCTGCACAGTTTACAAAATGGAAATGTAGGCCATCAGTTAACTAAACGGATATGATTTCATATACATCCTAGAACGTATATGAAATCCACCAATCAGCATTCGAGTTTAGTATCCGTCATTCATCTTTTTTCAATTTAAAAGAAACGTCAAAATAACTTGTCAAAAAAAGTTTCTCATAGAAGCGCACTGGATCAAGAATATTCATTTACAAAGATAAACTTGAAAGAAATAATCCGTACAAATTACCAACAAATACCTAAAACATAATAAAATGGGTATTTAAGGGTACCTCAGATTTTATAAAATTATGTAATAGGTACATCTGACGTTATAGATAAACAATTTTCATATTTCTCAGTGGTCGAGTAGTAAGCAATCCAGACTCTCACGCCGTAGACCCGGGTTCGATTCCCGTGAAAAAGTTTTTTTTTTAATTGTTACTTTTATTTTTAAAAATTATTATTCTGCTTGATAATAATAACAACAACAGGTAGACGTTTGAAATATTTAGCAGAATATTCATTATTATAGATAGTGGTACGGTACCCTTCATGAGGGAGTCCGACTGGTAACATCTACTTATAACAGCATCGTATATTTAAAAAATGAAACCGTAGCATTATACAAATTGGACATTCAAGAACTGTACGTTTACCACAAAATTAGTGGAAACATAAAATTGAATTGTAAAATGTTTAATTTGAAGTTATATTACAGTTTATAGAAATTTTTATTTTCTAGATTTTTTCTTAAGTGGGTCGTGGAAAAAATATGCTGCTCGACTCGTGTGGATTGTCCAAATCGCACTTTAACTTCTTCCTTGTGCGATATGGCCATCATTTCCACACTATTTGCACAAACTACAATTTCTTTCAAAATATGCCCTTTTACATTTAAAAACAACCTGCCAAATGTCAAATCAATTTATCCATCCATTTTAAAGTTATAGAATTAAAACATTCAAGTTTTCAAAATTTCAACACCCTGTATTTCGAAAAGTAAATGTGCTAGACCCCTTAATCACGCAAAAAAATTATGGAAATAATAGTAAAAATTTATCCGAACAAATTCAAGTAGATCACTAGCACTGCGAATACCAGCTTTGCATAGAAATTTCAATATAGCATCGGTGGGTCAGTGGTTAGAATGCTCGCATTGCACGCGGGCGGCCCGGGTTCTAATCCGGGCAGGAGCAGATTATTATTATTATGAATCGCTGCTTCGTAAACGGGAGAGAGACTAAGGAGGCACAAGCACGCAAGCAAGGCACATAACGAAGCAATGTAACATAACGTACCGTAACGTAACGCGTAACGGTCAGATCTTTTGCGTCGCGACCCCTGGTCGCTCAAACATAACCTGGCGTAAAGAACTAAAGTTCCAAAAACTTCCAGTGAGGATCGAACCTCGATCGTCCGCGCCATAGTCAACCACCACTAGGCTATAGAGCATATTTATAAAAATGTGAAGAGTAAAATATATATACGTTACTTATGTTTTTAATCGGAACCCTCACATTTATAAATGAAATTAGTTCCGGGAGGCGTACATATTCACTATCGCTACTTTTCTCTTATAATACGTAACATTATGATTTTCTAATTATTTTGACGTTTAAAACGACGCGCTGTCAGAAGCGATTTGCGTTCTTGGGTATTTGACGTTTTAAGGAGACAATTTGATTTATTCGTTCCAATTCATTTTAGCGTGAATTCTGATAATAATAGAATGTGATTGGCTAACGAGAGTGAATTATTTTTATTATTCACTGGTGTGAAGAATTTATATCATTATGCAGCTAAATCTGTAAAAAAAAAATTGTGCAATATTATTTAGTCGTGGAAAAAAGAACCTCCTCGCTATTGAAATTATGAGAAAACTTTAATTGAAACAACGTTGTTGTTGGAATAATTCTCATATATAACATAGCTTAAAGTTTGTATTAAGCTGGAATATTAACAAAGATCTCAATGATCAGAGGAAAATACATTTTTCATTGGGCTGGAAAAAAAATAAAAAAAAACCAAATTAGAAGATCAGTAGTTATATAATGAGTTACGTGCGATTTCAATAACAGCTATCATTAATAATACATATATTTTCCACAGTACGCTCAAGTCGTAGTAAGTATACTTTGGCAAGTTTATCTGAAACCGTGAAAGGAATGCAGTCGAAAACGTTCGACATTGCCACGTTTAACTATAAAAAAATAGAAGAACTGATTATGTAGTGATAATAATTATAAATGGGTCTTTTTATTATTAACAATATTAAAAATATGATTGAACGTTAATTTCATAATGTGCTTGTTTCCTTGGATTTATTCTATTAACATTATTTTCCAATTTATGAATATTAAAATAGAACACTTTTCCAAATTTGTTATGGGATTCTTAAAGCTCTGGCAACGTTGTACGAAAACCATAACGACCACACCCTCCGATGCTCCGATTACATAATTGGTGATTTTTATCGACCAGGTTACTTCTTATTGGCAAGCGCGTGCGTGAGATCTTCCCTCTCACTTCGTCAATTGAGTGATATTGATTTATCCAGTGGTGTTCGTATTGTCAGTTACCTTTGTAATTTCAGTTTTACTTGGTAAAATAGGTACCGTACGCCATTTGTACGTTTGACAGATATACGCCATGTTTTTCCTCGCCTCTTACCGACGCCCCGTAGCTACAGATAAACTTGCCAAACTATAGGTAGAGTGACGGGATAGTAAGATGTTCTAAATTGTGCTGTAATTCTTGAGTTACATCTATTTAACTTTTTGTTTGGTCTTACCTATGTTATCTCGTTACTTTTATCAATAAATCCAGTTTTTTTTTTCAATATTGCAAATTCCAAAAAATGTTATGTACGAATAACTAAGTTTGCTTTGTTGATTATTGTGACAATTTTTATATTCGCCAGAACTTCCAAAATTTAATGAACTCTTGATGTAACCTTATTAAAACAAAAAACTTGGTGTGAAAAATCGTGAAATAAATAATGGAAGCACAACAAAAAATAACAACAACAGTGAATAATCCAGTAACGGTTTGTCTTGACTTCCTATAAATAAGGTTATGTAACAGAATAGGTATATACCTACTTAAACTTATTTCCTGAGTTCAATATGAAGGAAGTGAATAGTTTTGGCTAATAAAATTGGATCAATTCTAAGAATGCTATGAGTTGCCCCATCTTCCGATAGTGGTGGTAACGCAACTTTTTTGAAAATCTCAAAATACTCAACCCCAAATCTTCTCATGACACGATATGATATATACAAAATGAAATTTACCACTTAAACACCGCCTACTGAGATGCAAGAAGAGGTGTGGATTGGTGTGAACCTCTGTTTGTTTTTGCATCTGACATCCATATATGTACCATTAAGAATATTGGAATAGGTTGGCATTGAAAACTGCACATTGAATCATGAAATGTGTTTTTTTTTAAATACTTTACGTTACCTGGTTATTAACGGGTTTAATAGTGGCAATTTCTAAGACTCTTTCTAATTGTCTTTTACTGAAGTTGGAAACACCAATAGATTTAGTCAAGCCTTTTTTTGCAGCCTCTTCCATAGCTTTCCATGTATCAACATAGTCTACGTTGCTGAATACAGATAGAACATCATGATCAGGTCGTTTTGGAAGTAGTGCTCCTCCCTCCTAAAAAAAATTTGAGAATAAAAATCAGAACAGCAGCAAGCAAGAAGTTTTGTTTTATCTACAATCCAATAAAATGTGAGAAATTCAAGTTTTCAAGACAAGATCGATTTTATGATTCAAATTTTTATCGTAAACTTTCTGTTCTGGGTAGCAAAAAAAATGTTACTAGTGTGACCGTGTCGGAAAAGACATCAGTCCGTACCGTCGTTTTCAGCAAGATATTCATTCAAACATATTTTTATTCCCCTCGCCTTCGTGAAGGAAGTAAGTTGTAGTTTCGATGGCCAAGCAATAAAATCATTAGGAACTCGGTTCATATTTGGATTGAATGAAGCATTTGACAAATTTTTTATAAGCTCACTTTCCTCACGTCAACATGTGGAATTATTGTATACCCTCAAAGACCTAACTTCGGAAGGACCTTTTTCTACTGAAAAGAAATTGTACAAAAACTTTCATATTACGAGCAGAGTCAAATTCATCTAGAAATGTCATTAATAAGTCGAGAGATGTCAAAAACATGAAAGAAGAGTAATAAGGGGGACAGGGCACGTCAGTTTTGAGTATGGAACATTGAATTATGGAAGTGATACGTGAATTTGAAAAGATATGTGTATTGAAATAAACAAACTCTAATATTGATCTTGGAAGAAAGAAGAGTTAGTTTTGTATGCATTTACCGTATCAACTCGACCTCATTCACCTTTTGTTCTGATGTATTATGCGTATTAAGGATGTTTTTCAGTTCTCTCCATTCAATTTATCCAATTTTCAATAATCTCAAATATCTTGGATTTCAAGGCGAGCGAAGCAACTAATAATGTATTGATGTTTTGGTAGATGTCTAGAAAAATTATAGCTTGAGAAAAAAATACCTGTAATGCAGCAGGCCAGTGAATCAAATATAAGTCCAAATAATCTAAACCCAAATTCTTTAACGACTCTTTCAATGTTGGTTCAACTAAATCAGGTCTCATGAATGAAGGCCATAGTTTACTAGTGATGAACAATTCTTCTCTTTTAACTGCTCCACTTGCAAGCTTTTCTTTGAGTGCAGCTCCAACCTCTGCTTCGTTTTCATAGTAGTAAGCACAATCGATGTGTCTGTAGCCTGCGTCGATGGCATCTTTTACTGCTTGAGTTACTTCACCTGGCTTCGACTAGAACAAAATGAAATATGATCATTAAAACATAGAAAATGTATTATCTCAAATATTAACAGGGGAGCTTTGTGTATTGAACGTGATAAACTGATAACTTATTGATTGTGTTGGTCAATATTTGAGTGCTTGTGGATAAAACAGATTTTTGAAACATCCTGAATTTTCGTATTTCAATCCTGCTTATTTCGCTGTTAATCAAACTGGCAGAACGCCACATACTAAATTCAACAGTATCATTGTTGGTGAATGTCGATCAGCATTTTTTTATTCACAATTTTATGTTGAGTTTCACTGAACTTCTGAAATCTTCACCATGTAATTATTGGATCTAGTGATGTAAAGTGTTTGTTTCCAAAATATGCCTATAAATTCAGTTTCGTGATTTTGGATATTTAATTGCGTGTAGCGATTGACAACAATTCCAATGATAAATCTTTGAAAAACTGGATAAAAACTTATACTATTCTGATAACGCAGGTGATTGATAAATGGAAGTTTCTCTTCCTAAAATTGGTAACCAAATTTCACTATATTAGGCTGAAATAGCCAGACTTTTATTCGCATTCAGTTGTATTAAAATACTTCCTTGAAATTTTCGTCTTTTAATATTGGGCTTTTTCAATAATATTTGCGCCGATTACCATTGAATTTGATGCACCATTTCACAAGCAAGCACATTACGAAAAGTCCGTCTACATATCTCCACCAAATAATCAATTTCAATTTTCAATTCATATAAATATTTAATAAGTTTGGTGAGAGGCAAGAGCCCATGGCAAGATCAAAATTCTGTTCCTAGAAATCTTTATTAAATTGAAACTATATTTTCGTTATACGTTATTTGAATATTTAGTGCAATGCACAATTTGGACCTTTCTGTTAGTGTCTGATCAATTTCTACTTTTGATTTGATGAGTTATATTGATTTTTTTACCGGTACATTTGTAAAAAGACTAACTACATCAAAACTAATCGAATAATAGCTACTGTTTAAATCTCATAGGTTGGATGATGATGATGATGATGTCCCTTTTTGATATATGAATCTGTCCTGCGAGGGGTTCAATAATTTTCAATAAATGATTTGATAATTTGTTACACGGAAGAAACACGTTAATCGCCCAAACGGAGATTAAAAAAATGCTACAATTAATGAATATTACATTATAATGACCTGTCTTTGTATTTTTTTCATTATATTACCGGAAAACAAGAAAAAATTACACTTTTAAAATGAAGCCTGCCTTTCGGGCTTCAAGCATTTACCAGGTTGGCACCCCGAAACCCAAATAGTAGTTTTCAAAAATACATGCTTCAGCTTGTTTGTTATGAGGGTGAATGTTATGTTATTCTTATCGTATAAGGTTCAGTCGATATTTATAGCGTTTGCGAATAAGTTCTATCGGTTCCAAGTGATTTTATTCCGTTTTGTGCTGCAAAGATGGTTACACTTACGACATACGAGTTTGTTGCGGAAAAGATAAGCAAGAAGATAAACTTGCCATAATTTCAACTGTAATGTCTGTAATGTTGGATCATATAAGAATTTTATTCACAGATAACTACTACACTAGTGTCGCTTTGGCACATGAACTTCAAAACCGAAAGACGGAGTCTCAAAAACTGAAGAAAAGAGAAATTTGCGCGGAGGAAAGTAATACTGGAGTAACAGTCCTGAAATGGCATAAAAAGTGTGATGTTTTGCCTTAGTATCTACAGTTCATACAACCCAAATGACAAATTACCAAAAAGGAGGAGAGGAAAAGGGAAAACGCACCATAATATATGATTACAATGCCACTAAATCATTTTTAGATCTTTCAGATCAACTGAAATCGTATTCCTGTTTATTTGATCATCACAACTATAGAGAATAAGTACTTTTTCGAAATTTTGTGGACTTTATTTTGGTTAATCATAAACATTTTGTACAATACTCCAGGCTTTTTCTTACAATCAATAAAATCCGGTTTTATGAAAACAACAATACAAAAATTCCCAGGCTCATTCATTTGGAGGGTCCCCTAGGTCCTGTTCAAATTTACTACATATAATGCAGAGTAATTTGAAGCACAATCATCAGGCACAGGCTTACAAGTGAACGCACATCGTGACACCCTACATACGTATTTCAGAGCCTGGATGACCACAAGCCCTGGAACCCAAACGTAAGGTGTCATGGCGATCAACGTTTTAATAGTGGTACAAATTGGTCTCAACGGTACGTTTTGCTTATGAATTTCTGGTGGGCTATAAGAATGTGAACATTATTCTTTCACGACTGAAAACTTTGTTGTTGAATTTGAAAAGTAAGTTTGAAAGTTATTATGACACCTGACGGTGGGGAAAACTGCACTTCTAGTCAACAATTGAAACAACCATTGTTCATCATCATACGGCTGATTTTGGACATTATCACGTTCACATAGGATATAATAATGTGGATGAATTAAGTGCGATGAAAGTGGAAGGGATAATTCTCATTTCACATTTATTTTTAGGAATGACGAATGCCAGGAGCTTGTAAATGTTGCAAGAAATTATTTTGCCAATTTTATAATACTTATATAACACTTAGCAGCTTGTGAGAATATGAAATAAGGGACCATTGCAAAAGAAAACCTCTCAAATATTCAAAAAAAGGGAAAAGCGATGGTGGTCTGTTGATAGAACTACACCTACCCAAATCAAGTCGATTGGAATGTGCACTTTATGGTTTGACACTTTTTTTTGTTGCCTGTTCTACGAGTTCTTAGATTTCAACGCCAAAACACAATTAATCAATTCCTGTTGAAACTGATAAATCCGCATGACGCATGAACAAAAGAGCAAAAGCTTTTACAACGAACGCAAATCTTCTCGACCTTTGACACGGATCGTTGAATAATATCTAGTTTTATCAGTCTAATATTACTATCCACCGATATTCTAGAAACTTTGAATTTTTATTTTCTAAAATATTTAGCAGTGTCTGTATCGACAAAAACAATGCCATGAAATATAAATGATACACCATACACCTGTACCTATTTCACTTGTACCACTCAACTCTCAACTATATTCTCACGAATTATCAAGCTAACAATTATTATAAGAAGCATGACAGTTCAAACTTTTCACAAAAGATTTCAAGAGTAAAAAAATTGGAACTCCTTACACTTACTTTCGGAGAGAAAACTAAATGTCATAATAAGTAGTAAAATATAACTTTTATAAGCTATAAGCAAGCAATTAAAATTCTTTTAGACTTGTAACCAAAAATAAATATAATGTTTTCATCACCATAACCTAGTTATAGTTTATAAACATGAAGCACATTGGCATTGGTGAATGAAATAAATTCAATAACAAACATATCCCTACAAAATGAATATTTGGAAATTTTTGAAACATCATTTTTTATTTTTTTCTCAATGTCAGATCAATCAGCACAACTACACTATCCAAATCATAAACTTATTACCCACTCATAACTAAAACAATCGAGCAGCACGCACTCAACATGTGGATGAGGCTGATCTAAATATAATCACAACTAAACAACTACTGAAATACAAATACGTACTTTCCACGTGCCCAAGCCAAAAGCCGGAATTTCTTTTCCATTATTCAACTTAATTAACGTTACTTTATTGGCCATATTGAGATGAAATAATCGTCACCGTATCATAGAAATAACTAAATTTTGAGAGAGAGATACTTCTAAAATAATCTCGGCTCATTATGTATTCAAGGTTACTACGTTAAAAATACCGACGATGAGATTTTATACAATGTTATCGGCGACTATTATACAATAGGTTGATAAGGTTACATAATATTGAAAAAACGATCCAAGTAGTATACAGGGAAAATATAAAATGCTAACTTTCACTTACAACCGTATACAGGGTGCGGCATCAGTGCGTCGAAGTATCTCCGTTATTCAAGAATATATAAAAACAGGTTATTAGTCAAAAAAAGTCGAGTCGAAACTGCACCATTGGAGTTATTATCGAAACTACTGGATATCGAAGGTAAACCAAACATAATTTTTTTGATTGGGCAATCCAGTTCACGTGACCTAATATGGCCGTCCAGGGCAAACAATTTGGACAGCTGGTCAATTTTGTATTATCATTATCCATTCAACAGTGAGCAGGATTGGAGAATTTCTCGTTTACTTTCTCAGTGTGTTTTATATGTATATGTTGTGGTTCGACTTTTTTGTTCCTTTAAAAACCTTCATTGGATTCCAACTACATTTGGGGATTGGGTGAACTACTGGATATAAATATAAATGGTAATTTAGTATTTTCACACAGTTTTCGCACCAAAGGGCAAATTGAGGCTTCTAAAAGTTTACATGTCTACAAATATGTTGATGTCGCTAATGTCACATAAGCTTCTACACTTGGAAGACTTGTCTTGGTTGTGATTTTGGTGTCTCCTCTGGTCCGGGACTGACCTCTTATTGCTCTCGGATGGAGCACGTATACTTTGTACTGATGAGGTGCGAATACGCCGAAACCGATCTACAAACTATGTAGCAAACCAGAATGGTTGGTGTTAAATATCTTGTAGATATACCAACCCCGTTTGACTTTGGAGTGTAATTCAATAGCCGTCGGTGCCTGTAGCCCGGAAAGTAGTAGCTGCTTCTTAGTTGAACGGTCACTGTTTTGTGAAATATTTTCCAAAACTCGGAAAGCGTTAGAATAATTATAATCATTAAGCGATATCTATTGGTAACGCGCTTCATCAAATACGACAATATTACAGAAAACTGTAATAATACTCCAATTACCAATTGCCTCAATTGTTAAAAAATTTAGTTTGAGAATTTTTTCAAACGGCAATGAATTTATTGAAGTATTCAAAACCTTTCCAAACCTTTCCTTTCCAAACCTTTCCTAACCTTTCCAAATATTCAAATTACCAACTGATACCCTGTAAAAATCATCGAATGTGACCTGTTTGCTTTTGCCGAGACGCATGCATACGAAAAATGATTCGCGAAGACCCATTTTGGGAATTCAATTCAAATTATAGATAATCCAGATATTGTTAGGAGTCTGAACTTTTCCTTATAAAATCTTCTCTTTTCAAATCCTTTTGTCAGTTTTGTATATCATAGATAGTTTTCTAAATATTCGAAAAAAAACGCTCCTTTTATAAAATAAATTGTTTTAACTATTGCAATTTTCATCGGCCTCTTTTGGGACCTTTCCTTGAAGTTTATAAAATATTTTTCAAGGCAAATGACACCTTGATTGTAATTTCCGGTATGACGACAAAAATTTCATGAAAAATAGTACATGTGAACCTGACTACAAGCGGAAAAAAGAAGAATTGACAAGTCTCGAACCCAACGAGAAGCTTACGAATTGTGGAATGATAAGTATCCAGATCGTCTAATTCGTCAATCCATTGTATCAAAAATAATAAAAAATTGAGAATTTGGTATCGTGAGAAATAATGATAATAAAGGCCGTGACGAGCTATTGGACTTGTTCCAGAATAGTAAACAAATTGATACGGAAAAATCATAAAGGGCGAGTTGTACCAAACACCTAAACTCGGTTTAATGATAACTGATGTTTAGACTGTGGCTGATTGATGTATTTATTATCAACAATTACATCAGTCTAAACATCAGTCATCATTATACCGAGTTCCGGTGTTTAGTACAACTCGCCCTAAGTGAATCTACAGTTGTTATGAAATATTGGAAAAAAAAGTTTCACTACTACAAAGTTAATTTGGATCATGAATTCAACGATAATGATTTCAATGGAGGGATTGAATTTTCTGAGGTGATGATTGAGCGATATGATACTTATATACAATTTGTAGAGCAGGTAGTATTTTCAGATGAGGCAGCATTTTATTCAAATAGTACTGTCAATAGGCAAAACTGTAGACACTAATTCTCATTGGAGGATAGAGATCTTCACAGGCTTCAATAAGCCTCAGATTATGGAAGATTTGGGGAAGATCGTTCTTAATGAGGTAATACTCATTCGCCGGAAAATATTGAATACATTCTTTAGGAGTTTAGAAACCGTCTTGGTTATCGCCAGGTAGTCGGCGGTATGCACTTAGAACATTCAATTTTTAAACGTTTTCCTCGATTATTACATGTAAAAAATTTATCATTCAAGTCATTAAAATGAAATTCTTCCCACAACCACTATGCGAAACACGCTTTTCTACACAAATTTTAGTACGCAAAGCAGGCCTTTTCTTGATTCTTTTGATAACAGTTGGAAAAGTAATGCAAAAAGTACACGCTGTAGCACTTTTCCGCACCGAACTGTCAAACAAAGCTAACCTGTCAACTTCTTTTGACAAATCAACCTAATAAGTAGGGAATTTCCTATTGGTGTACAATTTTTGAATTAAAACCAAAAAGTGAGTGAACTATTTATTCCATTATTCATCTTAATTTATAAATTATGAAGATATTAACCTATTCAGCATTATTTGAGGAGTTATGAACCAAGATCAGAATAATGTACCTATCCTTTGAGTTGTCCAATTCGGACATTTAGAATACTACTCCAGATATTATCGCTGCTTATTGAACTATATTGGATTATTTAGACACACATAATATGTCATATTTTGTTCAATTATGGATAATTGGCTACTTTGCGAATGAAGACGTGTGGAGGAAAAAACTGTTTTTTGAATGGTGGTTTTAAAAAAACGTTTCACATATCCGGATAATAGAGAGAGAGATAAAGAGAGAGAGGAAGTTATTTCATGAGCAAGTTCAGAGCATTGAAAAACCATTTCGGACAAAAAAAACTATTCTTATTTTATGAGCTTATGTTCAGAAAATTTTAAGCTTTTTTAAGCGCTTATTTTAAGTTTTTTATGCTTAAGAATGCATGCTCTACTTATAATAATGTTTAATAATTATAATTACATAATCTGCGTGTATTGATTGTTACTGCAATTAACATAACCTAATCTAATCAGAGTATTTTGTAATAAATTGAAGGTTAACTAAAAATGTACATAAAGTGCTTGTGCGTTTTGAAATAAATGTACCCAAATCAATTAAAAGAGTACTATACTACCATATTAATTCCACCCACCCAGCCACCTCCTGGAGTCCAATGCCTCACACTCAGACGAAGTTAATGAACATTTTTGAGACACGTGATTCAAATGAAAGAGAAATGAACACAAATTTGAAATTTTTCATAAACTGTACAATACATAATAACGTAACAAATAATCTACATCTACAGGGTGGGGCACTATGAACGAACTATTCTTGGCGTATTAACGGCAAATATAATTGGGAAAAATAAGACGTAGAATGAAGTAGATCACTTAGGACTATAATTTAAAAATATTTTGGAATATACAGGGTGCTCCATATAAGCGTGCCGTATCAAAGTTAGGTTCCTTTAAATGGAACACCCTGTATTTTATCAAATTTTTGAATTGTACTATAAAAAATAATGTGAGTTCATCAACATTTCCCTATACCTATCTAGTTCAGATTCCAGGATAAATCGATTTTACATAATTTGTAGACCCTCCGAAAAAATACAATAACTTCAAAATAAAAACGAATAATCACATTTGCTCTACACCATCTCACTAGAAGCTTTCAACATTCCGTTCCCATTATTTACTGGTATGCTATCATATACAGGGTGTTTTTAATATGACAGTATAACAGTAACCATTTAATACATAAATTTCTGGCTTAATTTAAATGGAACACCCTGTATCTGTTGGGTCTGTTAAACGTGGGAATTTATTACCTTTCAGTTGGTATCAGGGTTGCCTATATCTAAGTCTGATAGTTTTCGAGAAATTTCAAATTCGTTTTTTAACATTCAATTATTTGCTGACATCTAGTTACCTATGACATGATACACCGATGAAAAGTTTTTAAGAATTCAAAATTTGTTATTTTGACAGTTAGTGCTTTGTTGTATGATTTATTATTGATAAATTGAAGGTCTCTCAAATCAGAATTTTATTAAGGATAAGTACACTATTTTTGGGCATACAGAAACAATAAGCTTCAAAATTATAAAAAAATAACTAGGAACAAAAAATTCAAAGAAGTTGTTCAATGTGACGCCCATCTTGTTGGATACAAATTTGAACCCTTTTTTAAAAAAATTTATTGTTCACTTTCCTTAACATTTCTGGTGTTACTGTTTGAAACGCTCTCCTTATCCTATCCTTCATGTTCTCAGGAGTGGTTGGCTTTGTATTGTAGACAATACTTTTCATGTAACCCCAAAAAAATAGTCTAATGGCGTCAAGTATGGGAACCTTGGCGGCCAAAGATAAGGACCCCCTCGCCCAATCCATTTTTGTGGAAAAATATTGTTCAGGTAACGCCGGACAATTATACTGTAATCAACAGACGCACCATCTAACTGCAGCCACATTTTTTGTCCTGAGTATAGTGCAACTTCATCTAAAAGTTCGGGTAGTTTTTTACGTGAAATTTTCTTCCAGTAAGCGTTAAGTTTTTTCACTAATCTTATTGCAAAGTTAATGATTGAGTACCCTTAATAAAATTCTGATTTAAGAGACCTTTGATTTATCAATAATAAATCATACAACAAAGCACTTACTGTCAAAATAACAAATTTCAAATTTTTAAAAACTTTGCATCGGAGTATCATGTCATAGGTAACTAGATGTCATCAAATAATTGAATATTAAAAAGCAAATTTAAAATTTCTCGAGAACTATTAGAGTTATATATAGGCAACCCTAATACCAACTGAAAGGTAATAAATTCCCACGTTTAACGGACCCAACAGATACGGGGCGTTCCATTTAAATTAAGCCACAAATTTTTGTAATAAATGGTTAGTGTTATACTGTCATATTAAAAACACCCTGTATATGATAGCATACCAGTAAATATTGGAAACGGAATGTTGAAAGCTTCTAGTGAGATGGTGTAGAGCAAATGTGGTTATTCGTTTTTATTTTGAAGTTATTGTATTTTTTCGGAGGGTCCACAAATTATGTGAAATCGATTTACCCTGGAAACTGGACTAGATAGGTATAGGGAAATGTCAATGAACTTACATCATTTTCAATAGTTCAATTTAAAAATGTGATAAAATACAGGGTGTTCCATTTAAAGGAACCTAACTTTGATACGGCACGCTTTTTTGGAGCACCCTGTATATTCCAAAATATTTTCAAATTATAGTCCTAAGTAATCTACTTAATTCTAGGTCTTATTTTCCCTAATTATATTTGCCGTTAATACGCCAGAGAATAGTTCGTTCATTGTGCCCCACCCTGTATATTAATATCAATTTATTAAACATTTACATGTTATTAATCACAAATAACATATTGTTACTAAACTTACATTAAATTTAGGAAAGTTAATCCAATATCACATCAAATTGCACATTATTTTAAAATTATTTCCAAAAAGTGCAAAGATTTTTAAAAAAAGGAGTTAGAAAGTGGATTCTTCATTTTTATAAAGACAGGAACAAATCTGAAACAAAATAAATCGAAATAAAAATTGCTTTATTAATTCCAGATTCAAATGGCTCTGATCGTGGAAGTGACTGTAAAGTAGATTTTCCGTGCAAAGATATAAAACGTTTTAAAAAATCATCTTGTGGTCCCTTTTTATAAACGGATTATGTTATCGACCACGAAGCTTCATGTTTCTTGCAGTTAACAGTACTTCTTTTTTAAAACTACATGCCCGCTAGATCTAATTTCAAATTAACATTTTGAAATAACTAATATCTTGATTAATATCTTTTACTTGGGAGACAAATGACATTTATTTCACTTAAAATACTAGATTCCCAAACATAATTTGTTAGGTAGATGTTCAAATTAAGTTTCTTTGCGGCTATCATTATTGTCAGAAAAAATAAGCTTCCATTTTAAAGGCAATATGGTATTTTCTAAAGTTTGCAGTGGCGGATTTGCCATAAGGCCCAGTAGGCCCGGGCCTAGGGCGGCCAGATACGAAGGGCGGCAATCGTGCCAAAAAAACTCAGTGATGATAACAAGAAATAACTCAAATGCAAAGTATCTCAAAATATTTTAGAGGCTCGCGTACCGTACGTATGATTATAGTCTTCAAACCATTTATCCAAACGTGGATATTGGTCTTCGGATGTGTGTGTGTACACCCGTCAGTAACTGTACAGGAGAAAGATCGTTTTCTTGTTTGCGCAGAGTTAAAAACTATTTACGCACTACAATGACGGAGCAGAGGCTAAACGATCTTGCTTTGCTTAACATAGAAGCTGATTTTTTAAGGAAATTGGATTGCGAAGATTTAATTAATAATTTTGCTGCGCTTAAGTGCAGACGACGAGTTTTGTAACACATTGTAAAACCTTTATTTTATTAAAAAGGAAACCTAAAACCATTTTAAATGTTTTATTCAAATTTCCAATCATCCCTGGCCTCGGAAAATATTATAAACTAGCTTTATAAGCTAGCTTTTAGTTAACAATTTTCTGAATCAAATAAAAGTGGCAATAAAGTAAATTCATGAATTATGTATCTAGTCTCTAATGATCGGTGCTGAGAAAAGGGCGGCACATGGCCTGGGGCCTAGAGCGGCTAGGACTGCAAATCCGCCACTGAAAGTTTGGGTATTGATATTTCAGTAAGGATGGCAAAGAGGAAACAAATTTAATAGGTATTTTGCATAAGGAACCTGTAACCTGTAAATAATCTTTACATAACCTTTGATCCTTGGATGTAGAAGGAAGTTAAAATTCTGTACCACTGTTCACTTTGAAATATCAAAAATGTTTTATTCTAACTACAAATTGGGAAGTGGACAAAAATATTTACCATTACAATTGCTGGCAATGAAACTATGACGAATTATATCTGGTGGTGAAATTTAAAGGTTCACTTACTTTTGTTTCCTTCATTAGAACTTGAATCCTTAATAGATTCTGGTCGACTTTGCGACCCTCGAAATTCTATGTTAATTTCAAACTTGTTTGAAAGCTCACCTTAAATGAAGCAGATTAGATCAAATATTTCGTTGAATCTTCCAGTTATTACTTCAAAAATCACGATTTTAGTTCAAAAAATGCTACTTCTTCAACACTAATTAATGCTATTTCACGATATATATTTTCACTTTCAACAGTGAGGATTATTACCTTGGACGAAAATCCTAGAGAGACTACCTCTCCACCCATGTCAGCATGCTTACCGGGCAGGCAGATCTACGGAGACTGCACTGGTTCAACTGACGAAGGATATCCGAGGTGCTCTGGACAACCAAGAAACTGTAGTATGTGCATTTTTGGACATAGAAGGAGCTTTTGACAATACTCCACATGAGGCATTCAGAATAAGCATTGAACAGAAGAGGTGTAGACACCACAACATCCAAATGGATGTCGGAACTGCTCACCACAAGAATAGCAGAGACGAGGACGAGCAAAGACATTGTCTCCATCTGCACTACCAAAGGATGCCCATAGGGAGGAGTAGCATCCCCATTAATGTGGAGTCTGACAATTGACGAACTCCTGTGTGGTTTGACGGATCTCGGAATATCTTGCCAAGGATATGCCGACGATATTGTCATAACAGCCAGGGGTAAATTCGAAAACACCCTTTGCGATATTGTACAAAAGGGTCTGAACTATACAAATAGCTGGTGTAGGCATGTGGGACTTAGCATCAACCCCACTAAAACTATCCTGATAGCCTCAACTGAGAAAAGAAAACTCAACCTCAAAACCATAAAACTTGATGGGAACGAGATTGAATGGAGACAAGAAGTCAAGTATCTAGGTTTAACTCTAGACAGTAGACTCCTGTGGAACGAACACGAGAAGGAGATTACATACAAGGCAAAAATGGCTATAATGGTGTGCAGAAATCTGGCAGGAAGAAACTGGGGATGTTACCCAAAAATCCTAAGCTGGATGTAACTGCCATAGTGAGACCAATCATCACTTATGAAGCCATTGCGTGGAGTAGTAGAACTAGCCTATTGACGACGAGAGAAAACCTCTCCGAAATTCAAAGACTAGCCTGTATATGCATTACAGGAGCAATGAGAACATGTCCAACGGCAGTCATGGAAGTGGAAAGTGTTGCAGAAAGAACAAGATACAGACTAAGTAGAGAAGGACTCATTGAAAAAATAACCACCTCCTCACTTCTTAGAAATCAGACAACCTGGGACATGCCACAAGACGGTATGATGGAAAAATATAACTTTTCAAAGAAATTCGTTACGAAAATTAGCAACAAGAAGGAATGGGATCCAAATACCATTACCAGACTTGGAAAGAATGCCATTCAATAATAATAATATAATAATAATAATGTTTATTCATGAAAAATATAATAACAATACATAATTCAAAGAAAGTGAACATAATCTACACAGAAGCTGTTTTGAACAGCTTGTACGTGGTAAAATACATATAATTAACTTTGAATAAAATTACTTACCTACAATACAACGATATAAAATACAATAATTCCAAAACACAAATAAAATAAGTAAAACAAACAAATATTTAAAAAGGACATATGATTCAGAACATAAAAAATGAACAAAGGCAAGAAACGTGGATCCGTTTTTCTTACACTTGAAAACAATTCACATTGTGATCTTTGAAATCCTTGCAATCATTGGGGAAGGGTGTCATAAATGGGAGCGGTCGTAATCGTGAATAAATACACAATGGTACACAGACGGCTCAAAAGCAATAGAAGGAACTGGGATAGGAGTGTTCGGGCCAGGAACCAAACACTCTGAAAGCTTGAGAAAAACCCAAAGTATCTTTCAAGCGGAAATCCACGCCATAAGAAAGTGCGCCCAGTTCAATATTGATAAAGGATACAGAAGACAAAGGATTATGATAATGTCGGATAGTCAAGCAGCCATTAAGGCACTGAGCTCTTGTGTAATCAGTTCCAAAATGGTGTGGGAATGCCTAGACAAACTCAATGAACTAGGCGAGAACAGCATAGTCACCTTACTATGGATTCCAGGACACACTGGAATAGGAGAAAATGAAATAGCAGATGAACTAGCAAATAGGGGGACTAAAATACCTTTCTGGGGGCCTGAACCCTTTTGCGGAATCAGCCCCAATGTAATATTGGAAGAAATAAAGTAAAGCCGAGAAAAAGAGAAGATCTGACCATTGGAAAGATCTAGTAGAGCTTATACAATCAAAGACTCTTCTGGGTGACTACAACCTGTTGAGATCAAAAGAGATCAAAGTAAAACTGCGCTAAGAGTTTTAACAGGGATCCTAACGGGACATTGTCGCCTGAATGGGCTCCTGAAAAAGCTCAAAATAGTGGAGGAAGAAGAATGCAGATTTTGTGGAATAGAAGAAAAAACCTCCATCCACATACTTTCCAACTGCACAGCACTTCAGAATCCTAGAGCACAGCACCTAGGAGATTACTGGATAGAAGAGGAACATTTGCCTAAGTTGAAGCCTGCAGACATCCTAAAATTATTCCGGGAAATAGGACTAAAGGAACTACTAGTTACTAAGACTCTCCTCAGAAATTGAGTAGAAGTGAGGGGGCACAATAGATCTTTTAGGTCTTAGTGAATGTCACCCCAACAAAAACACACATACAACACATACCTGTGAGTCTGTTCCACAAAAAAAACCGGAAGAAAATAAATAAATTTCGCCAATTCCCAGAAATATCCGTGACCATAAATATTTTATTTGGACACTTAAGCTTAGTCGAAATTAGGTATTGTTACAATTATTACCTTCAGACAAATAATTTTATTTCTTGATTTAAGTACATAATTATTATGGTACTCCAATTTGCACGTGTTGAAGTTGTTTTGTTCATTACTACTACTACTACTACTACTACTAAATGTGCAGGCGAGCCTTGTCCTGGACAACTGAAGCCAAGGTTCCGACACTGAGGCCACTGACGGGCCCATTGTGCCATTCCTGCTACCTATTCATCCATGAAGCCGAGCCCTTCAATGAGGGCCACAACCTTTTTCAGTGGATGCCTGCTTGTGTCTCCAGGAGCCATGACAGTGACTCCGAAGATTCGCCTGCGTAATACAGCCCAGTGTGGACACTCTGAGAGAACATAAACTGACGTTTCATCAGTCATGCCGCAACCCCTACATAGGGAACTTTCCTCTACTCCCAGATTGTAGAGGTGCTTCCTCATACAGCAGTGCCCTGTTGGGAGTCCTGCTATCTTCCTTAGCCTACTCCTTGGTAGTTCAGTGGCTGCCCTGGCGGGTCCATCAGTCCATCCCTTCAGTAGAAGTTTGGATTGTCTAGGACCCTGCAGAGCATTCCAATGAGCGAGGTGCTGATTCCTCAGCCACTTCTTCGTCTCCTTGCGTATTCTTTGTTTTGTTAGGCCCAGGGTCGGGCCCGGGCCGCAGAAAGGAGCTGCCACCCCTTCCGCAGCCAGTGCATCCGCCATCTCGTTGCCTTCAAAACCAGAGTGGGCTGGAATCTATTCTAGCCGCACCACGTTCCGCCTTGCAAGATTAGCAAGTCGTTCTCGACATTCGTTAGCAAGTCCTGAGTTGCTGGTATACCCACTCAGGGCTTTAATTGCCGCCTGACTGTCGGAGAGACTCTGTCTAGGTTTATCTGCGCACATTCCAAGATAGCATATATCTCGGCCTGATATGCAGATACACCCTCACCCAATGGTACACAAACCTGTGTTCTTGGGTTCCTGGAGTAAATTCCAGCCCCTGCTTTATCACCGGAGCATGAGCCATCTGTGTACCAGACGGTCCCATTAGGCTGTGTATTCCTCTCTTTTTCCCAGGACTCTCTATCCCGTATCTGTAGTATATACTTTCACTTAGTCTTAAATTGTTGCTACGATATTTTGTCATGTTTATTTAGTTGTCATGTTCAATTTTGTTCATTAAAACCTATCTTGAGGTTTCCTAATTTTATTTCAATTTAATGAACAAAATTCTGTGAAGAGTGAAGATGGATCGTTTGCATCGTCCTGAAAAATTTACCAGTGATCCATACTCTCCCACAGCTTCCAAAGAATGGAAACATTGGATCCATGCTTTTCAAAATTTTTTGGCATCTGCTGTCACTTTGACGGAAGGATCCTCTGAAAATGAGGCAAGTACTATAAAATTAAATATTCTTATCAATTACATTGGTACCAATGTGTATGAACACATATCTGAGTGTTCTTCTTATGAAGAGGCACTGAACATTCTGGGGAAAATGTATATTAAAGAAGTGAATCAAATATACTCTAGACACGTACTTGCAACTCGTAAGCAGCAGCATGGTGAGACTATAGATGTATACGCTCAAGTTTTAAATTCTCTTAGTAAAGACTGTACGTTTAAATCAGTTACTGCCGACGAATATCGCAACGAGTATATTCGAGATTCTTTTATTCGTGGCATAATATCTCCACATATAAGACAAAGACTACTGGAAAATAAAACATTAACTCTACATCAAACTCTCAGTCAAGCGAAATCTTTGGAAGCGGCTCAGCTTCACTCAAATGCTTACGAAGAACTATCTTGTCCACCTTCGTTAAATGCTTCTACGGCTAACTATCCGTCAGATTCTAAGCAAGAAATTGATGACCCTCAACTAAGTGCCACACAAACTCGCTTCTAATCCACTAATCTGTGCTTTTTTTGTGGACATAGATGGCATCCTAGAGTTAAATGTCCTGCGAAAGACTCTGCTTGCTCTGCCTGTAAGAAAAAAGGACACTGGGCCTCCGTATGTCAATCATCCAAAATAAAACAGTCCAACGGATATACTATTACATCTGCTATAGGAAATTCAATTATAGCTGCTTTTCATCCTAGTCTATCTAAGTCTACTATTAAAATTTTAGTCGATGGCTTTTATGTTGATGCTTTGGTAGATACTGGAAGTTCAGAGAGCTTTATAAGTTCTAACATCGTTCGATCCAGGAATATTAAAACTTTTCCTCTCACTGGCTGCGTTTCTATGGCCTCTTCTTCATTCACTTCTAAAATACTGGGTTACTCTTTGGTCAACCTTAAACTCTATGAGCACAACCATAATAAGGTTAAGTTATTAATTCTTGACAATTTATGTTCTGATGTTATATTAGGTCATGATATTTTAAGTCAACACTCGTCTTTGGAGTTGAAGTTAGGTGGGAATAAATCTCCTATTCGTATATCTAGTTTAGTGGCTGCTAAAGTTCCCGAAGCCAGTATTTTCGAAAACATGTCTAGTGATTGCCGTCCAATTGCTACCAAATCTAGAAGATATTCACAGGCCGATGAAAAATTTATCGAATCTGAAATCAAAAATCTTTTACAGGAGGGTATAATTGAAGAAAGTCGTTCTCCTTGGAGAGCGCAAGTCTTGATTACTTTCAACAACAATCATAAAAAAAGAATGGTAGTTGATTACTCACAAACGGTAAATAAATTCACATTTCTAGATGCATTTCCACTTCCTAGAATAGATCAAATTATTCAGAGTATATCTCAATATACATTTTTCAGCGCCGTTGATCTTCAGAGCGCATATCATCAAATTCCCATAAAGTCTTCTGATAAACAGTTCACTGCTTTTGAAGCTTGTGGTCAGCTTTACCAGTATACTAGAATACCTTTTGGAGTAACAAATGGTGTTGCTGGATTTCAACGAGTGATCAATAGCATAATACAGCTAGAGGATCTTAAAGATACATTTGCTTATTTAGATGACATTACCATTTGTGGTAAAACTCAGGAGGAGCATGATTTTAACTTGGACAAATTCATCAAAATTGCACAAAAGTACAGGCTTACGATAAATGAATCCAAATCAAAATTCTCTACAAAAACGATTAAACTTTTAGGTCACATTATTGAAAATGGCACCATTAAGCCTGATCCAGATCGTATTAAGCCTCTCATGGAGCTTTCAGAACCCAATGATCTTTCATCTTTACGTAGGGCATTAGGTTTGTTTTCTCACTATTCTCAGTGGATACCATGTTTTTCAGAAAAAGTGCATCCTTTAACACACTCAGAATTGCCTCTTTCCGAAACAGCAAGAAAATCGTTCAATCTTCTCAAGCAAGATTTAGCATCAGCAATGCTAACGTCCATAAATGAAAATGAAATGTTAACTGTAGAGACTGACGCTTCCGATTTTGCAATAGCTGCGACTCTTTCCCAATCTGGTAAGCCAGTGGCTTTCTTTTCAAGGACTCTTACTGGTAGTGAAAAGAACCATTCATCTGTCGAAAAGGAAGCTTATGCAATAGTCGAATCTATCCGCAAATGGAGACATCTGTTATTGCCTAACTATTTTCAGTTGATCACTGATCAAAGGAGCGTATCTTTCATGTTTGATAACAGGGCGCATGGAAAGGTTAAAAATGATAAAATCCTACGCTGGCGTCTAGAATTGGCTCCCTTCAAATATGATATTATCTTTCGTCCTGGTGTTTTAAATCGAGCGGCTGACGCCTTAAGTCGGGTTAGTTCTTCCACAAGTAATCTAATTAAGCTCTCTGAAATGCATGTATCACTATGTCATCCTGGTATTACCCGTATGTACCACTGGCTCAGGTCAAAGAATTTGCCTTTTTCACTTGAAGAAGTTCGCAAAATGACAAGTTCTTGCCGCATATGCAATGAAATAAAACCCAAATTTTATAAAACACAAAGTACCCTCATCAAATCTACTATACCTTTCGAGAGACTTAATATATATTTTAAAGGCCCCCTTCCAACTTCTTCTGGAAAACCTTATATGCTTACGGTTGTAGACGAATTCTCCAGATTCCCGTTTGCATTTCCTTGTTCCAGTACTACTTCTTCTGAAGTTATAAAACATCTCAAACAACTCTTCTTTCTATTCGGTACACCTTCTTATATACATACTGATCAAGGTTCCTCCTTCATGTACCGTGAAATTAAGTCCTTTTTACAACATCTGGGAGTAGCTACGAGCAGAACTACTCCATACAATCCCCGTGGAGTGGCCAGTGCGAACGCTACAATGGTATTATATGGAAAACGATTAGATTGGCTCTTCAGTCTCGTAATCTCCAGATCAATCAATGGGAACAAGTACTGCCTGAAGCTCTTCACTCTATCCGATCATTACTATGCACAACCACTAATTCTACACCTCACGAAAGAATGTTCACCCATCCAAGACGCTCAATGAACGGAACCTCTCTTCCGACCTGGCTGAGTACTGGTCCCGTTTTAATGAGAAATTTTAATCGGACAAGCAAGAATAATCCCTTAGTTGAAAGAGTAGAGCTTGTTCATGTGAATCCTCAATATGCTCAAGTACGTTTATCTGATGGAAGAGAAACCACCGTATCTTTGAGACATCTAGCCCCTCTTCAAGAGTATGACACTGTACAAGTTTCAGGAGAAGATTCTCCTCCGGCCGCTCAAGATGAACAAAAATTTCCTGAGAATGAACCACTCCCAAAAAGGTCCACTGTTATTCAAGATCCACGGACTAGTGTTGACGATGCTGTAACACCTCCTAATCGTTTAGTTGACCATCAGATACCCGAAACGGATACTATACCTTCCGTGAAGAATTACGATAACAGTAGACTCACTAGAGCAAGAAGACCCCCTGCATTCCTGTAGGATTACATTCATTAACTCAGGCGGGAAGAATGTAGTATATACTTTCACTTAGTCTTAAATTGTTGCAACGATATTTTGTCATGTTTATTTGGTTGTCATGTTCAATTTTGTACATTAAAACCTATCTTGAGGTTTCCTAATTTTATTTCAGTATCATAGCCCTGTATGGGGTAGCGAAGTAGTACTTACGCAGGCATTCATCAGCCGCTCGAGCCAGAACTGGAATATCTTCCAGGAGCCAGAGCTTCTTGACGTGCCTGCACTCTTCCCCTCTTTGCACGAATCCCAGCCGTTTCAAGAGCAGGAAAGCCCTCCCCGCCTCAGCCTCGATCACATGGTGGAGAGGCCGAAGACCAAGGATCACCTCCATCGCAACAGTTGGTGTAGTCTTCATGCAGCCAGTTGCCCCCAAACTGACCACCCTTTGAAGGCGTGCCAGTTGCGATCTTGCCGTGACCAAGGTTACCCTCGGCCACCAGACCAGAGCCGCATATGTGAGCATAGGCAGCATAATCACTCTATAGAACCATATGATCGTTTTGGGGGTCAGTCCCCACCTCGGACCAATGGCTCACCTACAGGCCCAATACGTGTTTGTCACCTTGCTTAGGCGACTATCAAGATGAGCCTTCCATGCTTCCATGTCAGTGATTTATCAAGGATCACTCCTAGATACTTCACCTGTTCAACCACCGGCAGTGGTACTCCATCAAGATTTAGACCCTCAGGTCTTATACCCCTCTTTTTGGTGAAAGCAATTATCTCAGCCTTGGCAGGATTAACTGCAAGTCGGTTTTGGTTACACCACCCATGTACCCTATTCAGATCCCTTTGCATGAGGTCCCTGAGAACGGTGATGTGCCTTCCAACAACAAGGACAACGATATCATCGGCATACCCAATCGTTAGAAAGCCCTCACCGTTTGAAAGGGTTATTAGCTCGTCAATGACTAGGTTCCACAATGTGGGCGAAAGAATACCCCCTTGCGGACATCCCCTAGCGACGATTACTTCTGCCACATGGTCTTTCCATGTGGCCTCCACTGTACGGTTGCACAACATGGCCCCAAGCCAGTGAGTGATCATTGGCTCTATTCCATGATTTGCCGCAGCCCAACACATGGATCCTACAGGGGTGCTGTCAAACGCCCCTTGTATATCCAAGAAAGCTTCCAGGGCAATGATGCCATTTTCCAGCGCCTTCTCCACCTGAGTTACCAGTTGGTGTAAGGCACTTTCAGTTGACTTGCCACACCTAAAAGCATGTTGGTTGTTGTGCAAAGGATACCTAAGCCCAACCTTTTCCTTTATGTATCGATCAGCCACCCTCTCCAGTGTTTTCAGCACAAAGGATGTTAGGCTAATGGGTCTGAAGGATTTAGCCACCGTATATGTGGTACGACCCGGCTTGGGTATGAAGACGACTTTCACCTGCCTCCACTGTTCAGCGACATACCTGCGTGCCAAACAGGCCCGAAAGATATGCACCAGAATTGTGCCAACGGCCTCCCAGCCTTGTTGAAGCAAAGCCGGGAAGATTTGGTCTTTCCCCGGAGACTTGTATAGTCTGAATGACCGTATCGCCCAAGTACTCCGCTCGTATGTGACTATTTCTTTTGCTAGAAGATATACCTACATATCTCATGTCAGGACACTCCCGCTCGATTCCCTCACAACCTGGGAAGTGTGTCTCGGAAGTAGATGCTGCAAGGTATCCACCGGGGTTTCGGTGAAAACACCCGGGCGACTTCCATGCAGCCTAGAGCGCTGTCCGGTGAGTTCGTTAAGATCCGGCGCAGCCTTGACATTTGAGGTACCGAGACGATATCCTCACAGAAGGCCCGCCAGGCATCTCTTCGAGCCAACCTGACCGCACTCTTGTACTCATTTCGTTTCTGGCGGTATTGCTCCCAATCCAGATCCGATTTTGTCTTCCTAGCCCTATTAAATAGGCGCCGGGTATGTTGCCGTAGCGAATCCAAAGACTTGTTCCACCATTTGTGGCCCTTACCCTCCTTCCTCGTTTTTTCGGCGCAGTTTCCTTCATAAGACGAGTATATTTATTATTGCTGCTGTGCCTAATTAAACACCTCAATGAATAAGTGGATATTATACATAATATATACTTGGGCCATCAATTCGTTTGATAATGTCTGATAACGAAGATATACAGAATATACAACATTTAAAGGACTTACGGGCCGAACTCTCCATTAAATTACAGACTGATAGCAACCTTACAATTAGATATATAAACAAAGTTCCTAAAATTGTTTCTATCACACATCATGCTTCGGGGACTTCTAAAAGAACTAGGGAAGAAGAAATGTCACCAGTTCGTGATTACGGATTAAAGAGCTCTAAAACACAAAATCAAATATAGCGACCAGTTAATATTGTTTTTTGGAACTGTCAGGGATTCCGAAAGGTTTTAGATTATGTTAACGATACCAACATGCCTGATGTTTTATGTCTCTCGGAAACGTGGTTAACAATTGATATGAAAGTATCCCCCTCCTACTTGTCCATGTATAATGTAATTAGCTCTGTTGCTATAAAGGAGAAGTCTACAGGAAGAGCTAGTGGCGGTATTTCGACTTTCTGTGTGAAAAAGTTTTCGTGCACTATAATTGAAAATTCTCCTGGTGGTTATTTTGTTTAGTTTCTGATCGTAACTTTAATTTTATTGTATGTAATGTTTACTTCAAACCAAACTTGGATCTGTTATACCTTCTGGAAATTTTTCAAGGTTCTTTATCTAGTGTACAAGAATTATATAATGACACTCTAATAATCATTGGAGGAGATTTTAACTCGCGCATATCTAACGTAGATTACGCTCCTCTTAAAATTTTTGAAAACACTAATCTGTTTGACACTAGAATATCATTAGATCAAACTATAAATTCAAGGGGACGGCAACTAATAGATTTCATGAATACTAACGGATTTTCTTTATTAAACGGTAGAAGTATTTCGGACCGCCCTGGTAAATTTACTTTAGTGAATGTTCTGGGCAAAAGTACTATAGATTTCGTTTGGGTTAATAACCCGCATCTCTCCATGATAAGGGATTTTTATGTAAATAATTTGTTCAATTCATCAGACCATTTTCCAGTTTGTTGTTCTCTAAACCTCGACTTTTTACATTCTCCTCCTAACATAAATAGCCAAGAAGTCCTTACCAAATTGTTTAAATTACCAGATCACTTAATATTACCCTATAAATTACTACTACAGAATTCTCCTCGTGTAATACCTATCTCAGACGTAGAAAAATCTCATGAGAATCTTATACTTGCAATTAATGATGCCGCTACTGATTTGGGTATTGTGCAGTTTGTTTCACAAGGATCGCAGGCACATATTAAGAACCCTTGGTTTGATAAAGAATGTATATCACTAAAGAAAAAAGTCCTTCATAATTTAAAATGTTGTAAACAAATCTCATTTAATGACAATCACTTGAAAGATGTGTATTTAACTTCCAAAAAAGAATACAAAAAGTTGACCGCTAATAAGAAAAAACAGTATGACCAAAATATTATACAAACACTATCTAATTGCAGAGACTCTAAAATTTTCTGGAAAACCATTAAAGACTATCGTTGTAACTTTTCTCGATCTTCTAACCTACGAGTTGAAACCTGGGAATCATTTTACTTTTATCCTGTCTCTGCTATTGACAATACTGAATTTTTTGATGCTAGGAACCCGTTTCTCGATTACCCGGTCACAACTTCTGAAATTTATTCTGTATTCAACTCGTGCAAAAACAACAAATCTAGCGGACTAGATGGTATTACCTATGAGTTAATTAAATCCTTACCTAATAATTGGGTTCTCTATTTATGCTCCTTATTTAACTCCATCTTAGATACTCTCGTAATTCCTAAAAACTGGAGTGACGTGGTTATGATTATGCTCCACAAAAAGGGCCCGATAGAGGATCCTTTTAATTACAGGGGCATTGCACTCGTTAACTTTATTGCCAACATTTTCATGCATATAATACTTGACAGGTTATCAACATGGGCTGAAGAATGTCACATCCTACCAGAATGTCAATCGGGTTTTCGTCGTGAGCGTGGCTGTAACGATAATATATTTGTCCTAAGTTCTGCTATACAATTGCATCTTCGCCTTCGTAGACGTAAGGTTTTTGCTATTTTCGTGGACTTTAAACGCGCATTTAATAGTGTAAATCACTCCCTTTTATGGAATAAGTTATTTAAACTTGGTATAAGTTCCAAACTGATCAATATTTGTAGAAATTTTTACATTAATGCAAATATGCGTGTCAAATGCAATGGACAATACACAAGTTCGCATAACATAACCACTGGTGTTCTTCAAGGGGAAGTTCTTAGCCCTCTTCTTTTTGCATTGTTTTTAGCAGATATTGAAGACTTTTTCAGGGAAAGTGGGGCTGTTGGCATTAACATCGACAACAGCAATGACCTTCTTATGCTATTATATGCGGATGATTTAGTGATTTTGGCAGACTCTGAAGTTGATGTAAGTAACAAACTTAAAATGTTAGAAGTATACTCATCTAATAATATCTTATCAGTCAATACTGAAAAAACCAAAATCATGTGTTTCTCGAGAGGTACTTATCATATGCGAGATAATCATTACTTCACATTTAACTCTAATCGGTTAGATCTAACCTCATCATACACATATCTGGGTGTCACCTTTTCATCTTCTTCTCTGTTTCGAATAATGTCTGAATCGGCTATAGCTAAAGCAACACAAGCCATAGGCGCTGTAATCCCAGTAATGGCTAAAGCTAAAATTGATTCATGGACAACACGCATGCATCTATTTGATTCGCTAGTTTTAAGTACCATGAGCAATGGCATTCCAATTTGGGGATTACGCTATACTGATGCCCTGGAAAAAATTCAAACCACATTCCTGAAAAGGGTTCTCCTTCTACCTGCTAACACCCCTGACTTCGCACTGAGGCTTGAAACCGGCCGGGTAAAATTGTTATACAACATTTTTAAATTAGCATTAAACTGGCTTTTAAAGATATTATTAATGGATAACACAAGACTACCAAAAATTTGTTTCAAAAGACAATTACGGTTAGAAGAGTGCGATAAAAGGTATAACTGGGCCCTTCAAATTAAACAAATCTTTTGTCAAATTGATGCTTTGAATTTTTGGGACAACATTACATATTGCAATATTAGAAACAACAAAAAAGATCTTCTAGTTCGTCTCCGAAATAAACTTTTTACCAAAGATTGTAACCTTCTAGATAACTCATCTTTCTTAACAATATTTAAAAAATTTTCTTTATCAACATCTGCACAAAACTACCTCGATTTGAGACTTCCACTCCATATCACCAGAACAATAGCTCAATTGCGTTTTTCTAACAATTACATGATAAAATTTTCTTGTAGGGGAGCGGTATATCGTATTAATCCGGACGAAATCTGTACAATTTGTAATCAAAGGCTTCCCGAAACCATCTATCATCTTCTATTAGATTGCCCAATATGTAGCTCTATGAAGCCCCCTGACTTGACATTCTTGCAAAGTCCCAATTCCTTACTCCTTGCATTGGATTATTTATTTATTAACTCTGCAAAAGCTATAGCATTTCACATTCAAAATGTTTTAAAACTCCGAGCATTTGTCTTGAATGAATAATCTTGAAATATTTCCTTACTCTTACACAGTTTATATGGGTATATTATGTATATGTATACATGTGTATATGTATATATGTATGTGATTGTATGTATATATAGGTATATTTTTTATTTATTTTTTTACTGAATGTATTATATTTTATTTGTTCACTCTTGCTATGAGAATGTATATTTTTTAGAAGCAATAAATTATTGAATTGAATTGAATTGAAGATATACAGAATGCCCCTCCTTGAAGAAACAAAAGGAGGAGAGCATCTTCGGAATCTAGGTTAACAATTTACAAAAACTTTGTAAACACAATTAAAATTAGCTCCGGTGGCCCAGAATTTGTTTATCCTTTGTCTCAATTTAAGTTGGGGTTACCCAAAGCAAAACTTCTTTCAGACAATTTCCATGAAATTCAACTCGACATCGAGTGCCAGACAGGTGAAACTATTCAGAGAGAACAATTTGAAAATGAATACTACGGCGTAATTTCTGATGCAGAAAATATTATGCATCCATCTAATGTCGAAGAAAGGGAATCGTTCCGAGAAAATAGTGTACACGGTTCGCGACATCGTAGCAACTCGAGTTCCAACAGCGAAAGTCTAAATAATCAAACTCCATCAAATATAACATTGCCAACCATTCAATTGCCCGAATTTACTGGCAATTACGAAAACTGTCTACAGTTTCATGATTTTTTTCATTCCATGATTATTCAAAATACACACATCAACATGATTAAAAAATTTCATTATTTGAAATCCTCCGTTAGCGGCGTCTGATAATTTTTTAGTCGCGTGGAAGATGTTATGTTAGCGTTTTGCAAATAATGAGTCATTTGTTCACAACCACACCAAATGCATTTCCAATTCACAAAAAATAGCAAAGCAGTCGTTGTCCAGGGATGCGTTCATAAACGGATGTACAAAGTAACACTTCACTCTGTAATGGAATTGGTTGACTTTTGAAATGGTGCATATTGTAACCCGTGATTTATGAACACATTATAGTAACATAACTGTCAAATTCCAATTAGTGTTCCAAAACCAAAGTAAATTTGTAACATTGGCAGCTGCATTAGGTGCAAAATATCATTTATTTGATGATAATGACGACGAATAAGAAATTTCGATAGTTTCTCTGGGAAAAAAATGCGCCACAACGAATAGAAATTTATGTGGAGATTGTATTGGAACGGTTTCTTTCTTGTGAAAAATTTGTATCTGTACTTTCTTGTTTCTAGGTGACCGGTTACAAAAACTACGTCTTATTCCACATTTTTGAAGTGCGCAAACTTGATAAAATAATACCACTCTCCATAACGCGGTCTAGAAATGTGTACATTGGAATTGTCAAAGTATCTTCTGTAAGTTCCTTGTGGCATTACTTATTCTTTTCAAAGTATATTTATGAACGCTAGGGAAGTATTCACAGAGTAACAAAAATTTCATTTATGAACGATGGTTGTCAAAAAAGTGTGAGAAATGTGTACTCTGTAACGTTTATGAATGCACTCCGGTATCAAAGAATTAACTGATGGTTTACAAAGTGATTTATGATCTCTGCAATTATTGAATGAGCCCGTTGATAAGTGGAATACATAACTGATATTTTCACTACTCGAAAGGCTTGATTCTAATACCGCAAGTGAGTGGGAATTATTAGCCATTTTCAAAGATGAAGCTGACATTTTGGGAAATATTGAAGCTAATGAAAGGTGTTCTGTTACGAATAAACAGCATGATCAGTATGGAAGACATCCGTCAGCCAAATCTATGGTAAGCACTCGGTTCCACTGTCTGTTTTGTAAATCTTTTAATCATAAAATTAACAATTGTACTGAACTCTCGAATCTAGGCATTTCGTATGAAATTGGACAAACAAAGAAATTGCGGGTATCTCATAATTGCGTACATCCAATTTATCACAGTTGTAAATACGGTAAATGTACCAAGTGCAGCAAAAAACATCACACGCTCATCCACATTGACAATCCGAGATCTGAGGTGCCGGAAACAACAACTAATTCAAATCCTTCAAACTCGAACGCCTTATCCACGCAGGCATTGTCTGGTAGTGCATTCAATAAAAATTTACTTTTGTCAACCGTAGAGCCCTCCTAGACAGCGGATCAGTATCTAATGTTATCTCCACCAATCTTGTTGATAAATCGCATCTCTCAAAAGAATTTTTGTGATTGGAATAACACAAAAAAGTTCAAATGTAAGCCACACATGAGATGTATCAATTAAATCTATTCAGTCTTCATTTTCTTTATCACTCACTTGTTTAATAGCAGAAGTCATTTGTAGAAAACTTCCAGGCTGTCATATTGATTCATCCTCTTCACCAATTCCTCTCAATATCCAGTTGTCAAATGGAAACTTCAATGTTCCCTCAAGCGTCGATCTCTTTATCGGAGCAAGTCTTTCCTATAAGCTTCTTTGCAGGGCCAGATAAGGTTAGGACAGCACCTGCCCATTCTCCAAAAAACTAAATTTGGATGGGTTATTGCGTGACCTATGTCAAATAGGTCCACTCACTTGGTCTGTTGCAATGTTTCCAAGTCCTCTCAAGGTGACGAGCTCTCAAGGCTCTGGGAGATAGAGGAAATGCCGATTTCTAAAATTTTATCCAAAGAGGAGGAAGAATGTGAAAGCCATTCTAAAAAGACGAGCACGAGAAATGTAGATATGTAGATGGCAGATTTGTAGTTCCAATTCCCCTAAAGAACTCTGTTCAAAAATTGGGTGGGTCAAAGGCAATAGCTGGAAAAAAAATTTTATTCCGTTGAACGCAAGCTGCAACGGAACCCAACAATGAAGGAGAGATACATACATTTCTGAATGAATATGTTTCGATGAAACATATATCAAAGGTCGACGATTCTAAAAACACAATTAGTTACCATCTTCCTTATCACGAAATCTCAAAAGAGGACAGTCTCACCACGAAGCTTCGCGTGGTGTTCGACGGATCTTCCCGTACCACTCCTGGTATTTCTCTGAACGACATCTAAATGGTTGGACCAGTCGTTCGAAACAATGCTTTGTCAATTTATTTTGCGATTAAAAGATCATCTTCATGACATCATGACATCAAAAGATGTATCTAATGTTCACAAATTCATAACAAAAAAATCAGAAATTAAATAATCTGATTTTTTGGTGGATGTTAAACAACGAATTAATTGAATATTATCACAATAATACATATGAAAAGTATATATAACTGAGACAGAAGTGAAATTTGACAGATTTATCAGCAAGATATTTTATTGATGTCTAATTACTGTTGAGTATATCGGAACCGACATTAAAAAGGCTTGACTGACTTCAATCTCATCTCGTCAACATTTATGGTATCCATTTGATTCTAGTTTGTTAGTTGAATGGTCCTTTTTATCAACATAAATAAACCAACATTTTTTTCTAGTGACAGATATGGGTAGTTATTGACATTCTACTTTTTAGTTTGCTGCAAGTATTTACGTGTACTGACTAAAACTAAAGCGTATTTGTGAGACGATCATGTTGAAATGATGGCAATTTTGTTCTTCTACGGAAATTTTTTCCCGAAGGAATTCAATGAATAAAAAGGAATATGTTTTCCGAGAATGGGCCTCGTTATATGCGACATATACTTAAATTTATTGAATTAATTTCATTCTGTCTTGACTTTTTTCAGGAACATCCAAGATATTGAGTGTTTGTGGGTATTTATTATGTAATGAATAATCCAAGTATCACGAAATTAAATTGGTTTTTGAAAACTGGAAACTGGACATTGATATGAGTACTTAACTGGAATAACTATGATATTGATAAACTAAAATATCATACTTCAGTACATTTTTCATGGCTGTAGTTTTGAACATAATCTCCCAAGTAATGAAGAGTACGATGTTCCTAGTACACGTATTTGTGGAAAGAAAGTGTTTCTGGGAACGCTCGTAGAGAAGCTAGTTCACTTCAATTAATGCTTAACTGCTGACATCTCATTTCGTGACACTTATGCTGACATGGAGTCTCATAGACTGTGCAAAAAAAGCGATTTTTGAATAACCAAAAACTTCGCATGTGAAATCAAGCAAATTATTGCTTGGGGAAAACTTATATTGTGACAAAACATTTAACATTTTTTTAAACATTCTGTAGCTTGGAATAAAAAGTTAACTGCAATGTTAAAAATTTAAAAAACCAACAATATTATAAAAAGTGGGTAACTAAAATTATCACTTGAATCAGTCTTTGTCTTGAAAAAATACGATAAGCAGAACTAGAATTAATTTAAAAATATAAATGTTTTCACAATACAATAAAATGAAATTTATAGTTTGGCAAGTTTATCTGTAGCTACGGGGCGTCGGTAAGAGGCGAGGAAAAACATGGCGTATATCTGTCAAACGTACAAATGGCGTACGGTACCTATTTTACCAAGTAAAACTGAAATTACAAAGGTAACTGAGAATACGAACACCACTGGATAAATCAATATCACTCAATTGACGAAGTGAGAGGGAAGATCTCACGCACGCGCTTGCCAATGAGAAGTAACCTGGTCGATAAAAATCACCAATTATGTAATCGGAGGGTGTGATCATTATGGTTTTCGTACAACGTTGCCAGAGCTTTAAGAATCCCATAACAAATTTGGAAAAGTGTTCTCTTTTAATATTCATAAATTGGAAAATAATGTTAATAGAATAAATCCAAGGAAACAAGCACATTATGAAATTAACGTTCAATCATATTTTTAATATTGTTAATAATAAAAAGACCCATTTATAATTATTATCACTACATAATCAGTTCTTCTATTTTTTTATAGTTGAACGTGGCAATGTCGAACGTTTTCGACTGCATTCCTTTCACGGTTTCAGATAAACTTGCCAAAGTATAATTGAAACTTAGTTGAACATATTGGCCTATTAATCACTATTTATTGTCGTAACAGCATGGGAGGCAACATTCCTTTGAACATTTCAGGCATATTGATTTTTCACAATCAAAACACATGAAAGAAGTTTTTTTATAATTAGACTGAACCCACCACCCACAATATTTACGGGTTTCTATAGCCTATATTCTGCCTGCTCAGGTACGCTATGGATGCTATTTTGTACATCCTCACTTAGATTTGGAATCCAAAGCCTTCTATCATAGCGATTCATTCATCAGCCATCTTCGCGTTCGACGGCAGCAGCTATACTTTGCTCACTTCTCATCCACTGACTCAACACGATCTTTTGTGACATTATACCCAGCAATTATTTCAGATTTTCCGGTGTCTATATTGTCGTCATAGATGAAATTATTGAAACTGCTTTGCTTTTTTTCGGCCACTGTGATATATAATTTAATTCCTTCATTGAATTATACAGTACTTCACCTACTACTGCTCTTTGTTATCGCGGTGGAAATTTTGAAGGAATGTCATTTCAATTTTTTTAACGTACCGACATATATGTAAGATTTTTCTTTTATAATTCAGCTAATTATATAGGTGGGAACCAATTGTCAGCTGCTATATTTCTGTTTATGCTGTATATGGACCTTGCCAGACGTATAACAGCTTGGGATGGTTTGGGAAGTTTTTCTTCATTCTTCGATGTATAAAGCATCTGAATCTTTTCCTACGTAGAGGTGGGCGTTTTACAAGCAGCTTGTTCGAGCGTCACTTGAACACATCATTCATAGGCCGTATTTACAAGGTTTATTGGGCTGTTCATATTGGAATCCTAAAATCCTGAGGTTCTTACAGTCATTGAAGGGCGGCATATGATGCCCCTTCCTAAAATTCCTAGTCGTCGTCCCTAGTCGTCCAGAACGGCAAAAAATATGACTTTCTGCCCCCTGTTTCTTGGGTTGGTCCACACAAATAAAAATGGAGAGTTAGTATTGTTGAAAAGAAGTCTGGTTTTCGCTGACTGCTAGCAGATCTCACAACTTCATTTTCGTCCGAAAGATTGAACTTTTCCACTACTCTGCTTATACCTTTTAATTTTGCAATGTTCTGGTAGCCAAGATGTGCCAGATTTCGATGCCACTTGCATATTCTTCGTTGAATTTGACCAAAAATACTGAGTCTTGATAGTCCAGGACAACTTAGATAAGATTCGATCAGTTTTTCTGACCATACGCAACAAAATTACCGAATTAAATCACAACTTTAGTCTTCACGTGCCCTCCTGATTCAATGATTTTGTTCACTGAGAGCAGGTTCGTTGGGAGTTTGGGAACATAAAGTACGTTTTGTGACCACCATCTTGATTCCATCTTCTGCAATACTTATTTCGGCTACTACGTTCAATAAAAATGTGTCGTTATCACACATATGACTGAAAGATCCAGAATCAATCGTCCACGTGCTATTATCATTTGCCATGACAGCATCACTATCATTTTTACGGTTGTAGATTCGACGAGCTTTGAATGCGACATCAGTTTCTGAAGTTTTCGTCGTCCCAGTTTTACGTTCTCCTTCCAACAACCTTGACATTCAATCTGTGGAGGTTCTCTAATTTTCAGAGGCAGAATCCTATAACATGGCACAACTATTGCATGACTCAGGCAAAGCTGACAATATTTTCTGTGTGATCTTCTCGTCTCATATCTCGTGGACAAGACTCTTCAACTGAGTGACTATATTTTCAAGCCCAGCAGTCCAATTTGCAATATTTTTCATTCTCAAACCCAAGTGATGAGCCAATGGGCTATCTTTCAATCTATTATTGTCACCTTCATTAATACTGACCAGTTTGTTGTACATTTCAGCTGCAGTTTTATTCAAAATAGGGAGAAACGCATATGACATTAATTACAAAGCATGACGTTCCCAAAAAAGGGAAAAAGCTCGTGAAAAGTCCCTGAAGACCTCACTTTGTCTCAATCTCTTTGGCTCAATTTGTAGGTCATAGCAGGTGTTCTTGAACGAGAAGAAACTTAACGCTATTGAGTTTACGGAAAGGGGGGAAAATGAAAAACAGGTTTCTCGCTAATATCTGGCCAAATATGCGAATAAGAATTTGTTTCCTTTTGCAAAAAATGGGGATCGTCTTATTATCTACAAAAATAGTCCCTCTCATTTTTTCCGAAAATTCGATACTTTTCGAGATAATGAGACCCAAAAGTCCCCTCATTTGAGCTGCTGCTGCCTGTAGGAATTCTGCTGTCTATGCATCAACTTGTAAGCGGGCGGACGAATGGTTTATAACTCAGCAAAAAATTGACATTCGTATATTTTTTCTCACTATCTTTCTTGCGTTTTAATTGATGAAAAGTGTATTTGTTTATTTACATTTTTCAGTCGGAGTTCTGTAAGATCTGTGATTTAAAACTCATTATCCTGTTATATTGCTTATCAATCAATGCACATTATTTTAAAGCTTGGAGTGTCTTGTTTTCGGATAAACTTTTTAATTCTCAATAAAGTTCAATTATTTTTCCAGAAATCAAAAAAATTGATCACACACCTTTCCATTGATATAAGCTGATCCCCATATCCGATCGTGGTTATTAAAATCTCGTTACAATTATATACTTCATTTTCACGCTCTCCGCCCGAGACTCTTGCTATTGTATTGTATGATCTAACCACGTGTACTCACGCGGTTATAGTGGTCGTCTGCATTTATAAAATCTCTGTTTGGAGTCGTCGGCCTGCCCGGATTATTGATATATTGATAATAATCATTTTGAATTATTTATTCAAAATAAAATTAAGACTTTCCATTAAATCAATTCGGTTATAAAAAAACAAGAAGTGTTTAAAGTGTTATTCTTGACTACAAGAAAGAATATTCAAGGATTTTTTTATTGGGAGCAGAAAATAAGGTTTGGTTTATTTTGCATCAACTTTATGAACTTGGTGTTATTGTTGTAACAATTGAATAGTTTGCTCTTGTTGTTGTAGAAATGGAAGCATGCCCGGTTTCAGAATGCTTTCTTTGTGAGCAGGATGTTGTGGATGACAATGTAAATGTTACTCGTGGTTCAGGAAATCTGATTCGAGTGAGTGAGGAGAAAGACGATAATTTCCACCTATTTCTCCAGAAATAATCTTCTTGAATAACGCACAAGAAGTGTAGGGACCGCAATATAAATAAATCTCGGGACAAGTTTGCGTACAATGACTTTGCCAAACACTTTTCAAGACGGTTGGACCATTTAACGAGTCCAAAGATACAAAAGAGGCTCTCCCATAGCTCCTGATTTTGATTTCAAAAACACTTGTTTATTATGTGAGTTAATTACCTGCTAATAAAATGTGTAACTTGCTTTTAGGCAGAACAAAGTGATTCGACACAAGAAACAATGAATTTTCGTAATTTTTTGGCCAATCTGCAACTCATATAATTATCCTTGTGAGATTACATCCAACTTGCGCTAATATGATAAACAGACCTTGAGCGCCCCTTACGCGGAAAAAATCACGTTCCATACGCTAATAATTGTCGTTTAATCGATTAATGGTCGATTATGGCCAGGCTTTTCATCTACGGACTCCATCATTTAGAGAGTAGAGCGAACGTGCAGGCGTCATCTACCTTTGGTCTCTAAGATCCAAAAAATGAAGATCGATGTATTTCCAACCCATTTGAGCAGAAATTCGGCAAGAAACTATCATTTTTAGTCAGCTTGAAAATTATGGATTCTTCGAAGTCAGTTTTTGTAAAAAATATTAGTATCGAGAAAAATTTGGTGAGGACCATTTTTGTAGATAATAAAACGATCTCGATTTATTGACCGAAGAAAAATTCTCTAATTCACATATTTATCCAGATATTAGCAAGAAACCTATTTCTTATGGCTTAGGGGCCCATTTTCCCCTCCTTCCGTAAACTCAATCGGTCAAAAACACCTGCGATGACCTACAAATTGAGCCCAAAGTAGGGTCCTCAGCGACCTTTCAGGAGGTTTTGATATTTTCAGGAAGTCAGTTACTGGACTAGGAATGATCGAGTGTATGCATTTGTGATGTGGGGATGACCACTTCATATGGGGGGTCGTCCCGGGGTGATATTCCGTTCATAAAAACTAGCGATCGTTTCCAAACGAAGTCACCTGGATTTTACATTTGACATTGATATTTTGACAAGGAATGATAAAAAATACGTATAGGCGACATCTTGCGGGTATCAGAAATCAGAACTATTTGTCGCTCCAAAACAATCAAATTCGGTGAACGGAATGTGTATATCGACAAGATGGATTCAAGACTACGCGCTAGTGTGAACAGAATGCCACCTCTGGTCCTGATAGAGCGCATCTAGCTTAAATAAAACAACCACTAAAAAGTAGAGGAAAGAATAGAATAAAAACCTGAAAAGTAATACTAATTATTGCTAATTATGTGAAGTAAAAAAACATTAATTTATGTGTAGGAAATGTTCGAAAATGCTTGACACGAACGTATGGGTAACATGCTAATCTGGTAGTCTTCTAACGTTACTTAACATCTCAGGCGTGACTGATCTAATCGCAAGCGTGATTCGTCTTTCCAAGTCATCTAAGTTTAGGGGTTCAGTTTTGTATACAATACAAAAAATGGTCCAATGGCGTCAGATCAGGAGATCGTGCAGGCCACTCTGTCAATCCGCGCCTCTCTATCCAACGATTTGGGAAAATTAGATTCAGGTACTGTCGGACATTGATTTGGTTAAGGGGAGGTGCTCCATTTTGCTAAAACTATGTTGTATTTGCAGGAATTTGTGAGTGAGCTGAATCAGGATACAGGTTTGTCAAATTGACATTATTTTGGAGCAATTCTAAATATTCATCTTCATTCAAGTTTCCATCAATAAAAAAGGGACATACGATATGATTTCCAGCAATTTCTGTCCGAACTTCAACTTTTTTAGGATATTGCGTATCGGAATCTTATTCCATAAGCCACTCTGTTAGCATTATTTTATAGGGATGCATTTC
>CAJUYI010000183.1:64912-121622 GCA_910591695.1 Galerucella pusilla | reverse complement strand
GGTCGACGTTTCGCAATTCGCGCGCGCGAATTGCGAAACGTCGACCCGGCGCGCTTTCTTGTGGAATACAAATTATTAGTCCCCTTCCCCTTTCTTCATCTTTCCACCTCAAATTGACTGACTTCATGGGATTTCTACTAGAGCAAAAAATCATATTCAACACATACCGCTTTCCGACCAACTGACACAGATCAAAGTGTAACTATAATATCATTAAATACAAAGCAAGATAATAAGGAAAAAATTGTTAACCCAACTTATATAGATCAAATAAAACTCAACAATGTACTAAAATAGAAATGATAACGCGCCGAAGCTTGATTAGTACCTGACCTATTTTTTTTTTTTTTTTTTTTTGTGGTGGGGGAAATCTTCTAAAGACCTTGGGAAGGAGTCCCAAGTTGCAGGATTCGACCAACTATGTTTTCATCCTCAACCCCTAATGGGCCAAGGACAGATCACTCGAAGGAGCCATAGTCGATCGCCTACTTGCTAAAACCTACCACCAATCTGTCTGTGTGAATTCGGTCCACCTAACCTAACCTAACCTATCCTAATAATAAAATGTTTGAACGAATATTTAAACTAACCTAATCTAACCTAACTAAATGTCAACTATAAACTACACAGGATAACGCTCCGTAATTTGTTCAACGATATTAGAAAATCGTGCACTAGCAGTGGGACCAAACACTTCCCACCACATAAACTGGTCCACATACTCCGATACAAATTTTGAGGACATCACCCCGAGACGCCTCAAATACTGTTTAAGGCACGACCAGTGGCCTTCGATATGGTTCGTGCACACTCCCGTTACCGGATCAACAAAGTTTCTGGAGTGGTTAACCTCCTTATGAATATAAGGAGATACACCTCCCAGATTCTTAAGGCCACTGTAACCTCTCCAACAGTCCGTCCATATCTCACTACCCGGCAATACGTGACAGGAAATTATTGATTCCAAAGTAGTGGCTGTTCGGTTTGGCACAAAAACTACATAGCCACGTTTATCAGTGACATCGTAGATACCAAGCACCCACTGCTCTGGAATCAAGCGCCCCCTATTGTATTTCCGCTTGGTCAGCACGGACTCATCGATTTGCACGATGTGACCGTCTCCACCTGAAAAATGCAAACAAATTGAAGTAGCTAGGTAACCCTACAAGAAATTAAAACTAACCAAATTTAACTAACAGAAATCTAAAAAGTGGTGTAGTTAAAAAAATCCAAATTTACTGAAATAAATCAGATCTAATCTGAATTGATTATTTTCCGTTAGTAGCTACAGTGATATACATACCAAATAAAAACAGATCGTTCCTCTCGATCAACTTCCACGAACATATGTCTCTAAAATAGCGGTAGTACTGCACAACAACTGTCTTGCTACATCCAACTGACATAGCACTGGACCCCGACCGAATTTCACACACCCACTGCCATAGCAAATATAAAATTGTACGTATTGGCACTTTACAGTTTTCAAAAAAAGTTCCCTTCACCACACTAATCCTAATCTTACACTTAGTACAACAAAAAATATGTCCCAAAATACCAGTCCTCCGTTTTTGCAACGAACATAGTCTTCGACACCGTACAGCAGGACATCTTACATCCCGCGGCAACAAATGTACAATCTGGAGTCGATTCAACAATTCCTCATCATTTAAACTAATGAGAGAATTTAGTTGAAATACGTTCTCGACTTCCATTTTGACTACCTACTGTCAAAATACTATCATTTGTTTTTAACTTGCGACTATTAACTCAACCAATCCTATCTAAATAATTAACTCAACCAATCCTATCTCAATAATATAATAACAATTTTATCATGGACCAAAATGAATGAAAATCCATCTAGAAATAACAAAGGCGTCTTTACGCGTATTGTCGTTAAAGGGAAAGAATTAATTTATTGAATATTTAAAAATTTCGCGGCGTGTCCACGTTAATTAGGCGCATGCGCAAATCGGTGCAGCTGCAACGAGAGGATCTTGCCTACGAACCTTTCAAAACAAATCGATAATGTATAAAAATCGCCAAACTGTGGTTTATTAGTGATTCCATCATAAATGAGTGATAATTGTTAGAATCAAGAAAAGTGATTAGACAATAAGCTTTCTACGAAGAAATAGCAAGGTAAGAATAGAAAAAATAACCTCTATCATATTAAACTAAAATTCGTGATAAAAGAAAAAGACTGTAGTCCAGCAGTAAGTTTGTTATAATCTCTTTTATTTAATGTATAAAACAAATATAAGATAAACACTACATTCTAAGGATGTTTATTATTTAAATTTTCATGAAAATGCAAATAATTTTATATTGTTATATATATTCATGTGATCTATTACAATGCATTATTAATTCAGCTGAAAGAAAATAAACACCATTTGACAACGCCGTTAGGAAGTATCACCTGATCCTAATTTGTGAACCTATGATATCTAGACATAAGCTCTGACATAAGATTATAGTGTGTAATTTTATAAGCTTAAGTGTCAAACGAAAATATTTATGCTTACGAATATTTCTAAAAATTGGCAAAATTTAAGTATTTTCTTCCGGTTTTTTGTGTGAAACAGACTGACATTTAGTTCAAGATAATAACCTTTACAGTTTAAAGTGAAAATATTTATCGTGAAATAGCATGAATAAGTGTTGGAAAAGTACAATTTTTTGGACTAAAATCGTGATTTTTGAAGTAATTACTGGATGATCCAGCGAAATTTTTGTTCTAATCTGCTTTATTAAAGGTAAGCTTTCAAACAAATCAAAAATTAACCTAAAATTCCGAGGGTCGCGAAGTCTACCGGAACCCAAAGGTCTAGGAAGTATGCCATTACAACATTTTCTGAGAAAGAACTCGTATTTTTACTCATGCGATAATCCATAAAACGTCTGTATGCATTTTCGTACTTTTCTCTTGATTTCTTTGGCAATAATTCTAATGAAGCAGTATTCACTGCCTCAACCAGCTCTGGAGGAGTCCCAGGAATGGAAATTTCATCATCACTTATCATTTTACTTTCGAGAACACCAGCAATTAAATTTATAAGCGTCAAGTTTGACAATTCAACCTCAATACGTTTCCATAGTAACCCAAGTAATTTTATTAGGAATTTCAAAGCATCATTTATTTGGGAATAAAAGTATCGCGTTTTTTTTTAAATCAATCAATATCTGTCGAATTTTAAACGATTTGCGGAAAAATAGTATGTTTACTTCGTAGAAAAAGCCACATTCCTGGACTCTGTGTTGCTAAGTCTCGGCTTGCGCCTCGACTTAGCAATCTTCACAGTCGTCCAGGAATGTTGAGCTTTTCCTACCCGGTAAACAATGTACTATTTCTTGACAATCTTCGCCCTTTTTTGTTTTCCCAACGTCATTTTTTGTTGTTGTTTTTCATCTAGATATTTTGCTTTTTCTTCCATATTAGGTGTGTCCGTAAGTATTGTTGTCTTTTCCTTCCTTTGCGTGCTTCTTTTCTTTCTTGTGCCTTCACATGCGGTCTTACTTATTCCGGAGACACATAATTATTTCTTAACTTCTTAATCGGTGTGAATGGTCGCATATAATTTTCGGGGAGTTCCGTAGTTTCAGGTGAGATAGCATCTTTTGCTTGACTTGTGCTTGTAGACGGTATTGGCTCAGCTAATGTGTCAGTTGAAACTGTAATTGATTCGGATAAGTTTTGCGGTTGAACTTGTTCTGGTCGGTCAGTTACATAAGATGTCATAAAATCCACATCCTGGAACAAGCCAGGGTTAAATGGGCTTATCCCAATACGTTCAAACCCCTTGATAATGTTTATTGGAGAAAAAGCTTGCTGGGAAGATTTTCCTGTTATTCCGGCGATATTGTAGATACTGACGTATTCCCGGATGATTCATCATCCATTATTCCATATTGTTTTATTTAACATGATTGTAAATTATTTAACTTAAAAGTATTTAATAATCTCTCATTCAGGAGGAAAAAAGAAAAAAAGTTCAAAGGAATGGTCTTCACATATTCTGTATTTGTATCTGTGGAGAAGGCAGGGCAGTGTATTGTCACAGCACTTAGGGCACCTATGACCCATTGTACATCCTCCCGTGGAGTTGTCCTCCTAGGTCATCGTCCATCCTATCCTCACCAGAAAGGTAGATAGGTCACTAGAAGACACCTTCTTCATATCTTTCACTTTATTGACGATAACTCCGGATACTCACATAAAACATGCCTGACAGTTTCATCTTCCTATTCACACATCCTGCATAGAGGTGTGTCCACTAGCCCCTTAGTATGGAGGTGTTCCCTTAGTTGACAGTGGCCAGTCAGAAATCCTACTGTTGAACGTAGGCTTTTTCCGGTCATCGTTAAATATTCCTTCGACGCCAGCTCCGCAAGGTCGCCCAGGGTGATACTGGCAAGACTGAATCCTTTGATCCCATCCCATCTATTAAGGGATTGAGCATGGGTGTAACGTTTGGCTAGTTCAGCAATTGTCGAAGTCGTCAGGCCGTAGGTGTCACTGGGCCCTAAAATTTTCAGTCCAGCCGCTTCTTTGGCTAAGAAATCGGCAATTCGATCCTTTAACCCATCTCTGGATAATATTGTTAACTGGTGAGGCGTTAGCTGAATCTTGGTGGCACTTTAGTACTAGCCCCGATATAACACGTTGTCTGCTCAAGGCTAATAGAGCTTGTCTACTGTCAGTGCAGATTGTTACGTTTTTGCCGGAAATTCCTTTTCTGGTTAGTTCTTTTGTGGCAATTGAGATACCAGCCAGTTCTGTTTGAACCAAGCTGGCATTTTTCTCCCATTTGCCTCTTAATCCTTGGGCTTAGTGCTCTGGAGTGAACTCCACATCCTGAGCCTTCCTTCGATTTTGAGCCATTTGTATATAAGTGTATTGCAACTGCAGCATCTGACTCTGTGTTCTGTTTTATTTGTGTTTTGTAGGGTTAATTAAACACAAACCTGGGTTCAATTGCGTCATTGGCTGCCAGCAGCAGAGGTAGCGCAGTAAGCGCTTTTTGCCATATAGGCCTAGCCTCAATTGACCCACTCCTCCTTCGGAGTACATCAGCCGTGCGCAATCGTACCATGGCCATCGACGCAACCTCCTTGACGTACAGATCCAGAGGAGTCAGACCAGTGATTAATTCCATTGCCACGGTGGGGGTTATTTCCATGGCTCCTGTGACGTTCAAACAAGCCATTCGCTGTATTTGATAAAATTTTTGGATAGCCGTTGCTTGTAGAACCTTCGGTTCTCATGCAATTGCTCCATACGTTAACAAAGGTCTTGTTATTGCAGTTTAGATCCAGGTGACCACAAAATATAGGCATTTGTGAATTTGATCCTTTTCAAAATAATTTCGAATAGTCCGCCGCTGGCGATCTCTTTTACAGCAGCCATTGGCCATATGGTTTATTGCTATTGGCCCATTAATATTATAATTGCCGGCAAAAGCCAAGACTATAAAATATATAATTTGAGACAAACTATACTAGTACATGCTTCTCGTTACCTAGCGCTGATATACAGTTTGGATCTGCCAACTCTATCACTAAATATGGGCAACTATATTCTATATTCCATTCTTTTATCCTTCATGCAAATTGAAATACTAAGCTGTTCCATCCCAATCTTTTGTTTTGTCTACTTCAATTTCACCTAAAATCTCTTGCTCAATCGGTTCTATTGTATTCCCCTGTATTTCATTTACCAACGTTGCAATTCTCCCGTATATTGATTCAGAGGAAGTATAGGTGTGATAAGTGGTATTGTAGCAAAATAGGTACATAATATTGACACCATGTATCTCAGTCTGTTTGAGTTTCGTTTCGAATATTCATTGCACACTCTGATTTCTTCCACAGCTAGGTTTAATTGGACTGCGTTCAATTGATAGTAGTTTTGAAATGGTATTCAAGACCTAATTCTCATTTCCCAGTCCCACAGGCAACTGATAGTTACAGCTTCTTTATTTGATATTGGAAACATTTCGAGGGCTCACGCGATTTGCCACATAAGCAAGTTACCCGAATTTTATGTCGAGAACCAATAGTATCGATACATACGATATCGAACACTTGTTGAGGAGTATAAGTTATTACTAGCGGTACCACATGCTTCATTGTTGTCTTATCTATTTGACAATCATGACAAGTTTTTATGAACTCAGCTACTTCCTATGACATATTGGCCCATGTATGACTGAATTTTAACTTTTTAATTAACTTTTTTTGGCCACAGTGCCCTCCTAAGAGTGGATCGTTTTGATATCTCTCAATTTAATCAAGTTTTTTTCTGTTTTTGTGATTCGTGTTGGTACATTACATAACGTAATTGACAGGTGTTTCAAATTTTCTTCACCTGTACATCCAAATTGTTCAGTGCATTTTAAAGTATGAAATCATTGGTGGACAGTTTCACTTTGATGATGGTGTGGAATTTCATTTGGTAGAATCATCGTAGAATAGGCGATTTTAGCACTTCGATATTATTATTTATTTTGAAAACTCTCACATTTATTAGTTGATTCTGCGTTTTGCATTCTAATGTTCTCTTTTCCACTTAGTTCCGACCATTGATCATGTTGCTAGTATTTGTGAATTTTCTAGCAGCATTTGTTTTAGGTTAGTCTGGTATAGTTATTCTGTTATTCTCTTCGAGATCTAATCCAATTCGTGATAGCTTAGACGAAGGATTTTTCATTGCGAATAGATGTGATGGTTTGTGATCAGTTCCAACTTAGGATTTAGGTGCACCGTACAGGTAGCACTTAAAATGATTTATCGTCCAATCAATTACGTTCAACTTTCCCCATATGGTTGGTTTGTTAAGGTCACTTTCATTGGAACTTTTTGTAGCAAATGATATGAGTAAATCTGTCTCGTCATAATTTTGACATAACATGGCGGTGGCCGCAAAATAAGATGCATACATTTTTTTAGAAGCCGTTCTTATGTGTGCCATATACTTCAAGTGGCACATTGGATTCTCCGATGATTGTTTGTCTCCTCGAGTCCAATGCCTCACAGTCATATGGGATATGGGTTTCCGTCTCGGTTTCCATGTCAAAAATTCTGCAGCTGAGGTCCCCGTTATATAACCCTATTTTATGCAGGTGATCTTTCACCGGGGTATGACCCGTTAGATAACCTGTAATAATTCCTAGCTTATTCCTACTGATATTCAGTAGCTCTCCGGCCTGTTTTGCACATGTTTCACCTATGAAGATCTTACTGTGTACCTGCTTTGGAGTGTTCCTCCACTTGAGTCTATGTTGGCTTTGTACCCATCTTCGTATTCGCCCTTGGACTACCTTCTTTGTTGTTCCAAAAACTGGTTCTGGTCTAACATAATATGCTGTTGCTGAACCTCTTTTCGCGAGCATCAGTTTGTTCATCTCCAGAAATACCGTTATGTCCCAGCACCGACACTACTCCCACTTTAATGTGGTCTGCTAGTTCATTTAGTTCTCTCTGGCATTTTTTACAAGTCTGGATGTTATCTTGCGACTATTTGAAGCTGCAAGGGCTGCCCGGCTGTCAGTTACTAGGTTTATCCTATGAGTGTCAGTCCTATGTATGTTTGTTAACTCTGACACATTCTAGGAAGGCATAAATCCTCACCCGAAAGACAAAGGTAACTTTTCCTAGTGAGGAGGGACATCTTGTGTTCCCTATTTCACTATACTCCCCTGCTCCTGGGGAAACTTCAGCTTGCTTGAGTCTTGCCAGTTCCTTCGGTGAGGTATTTCCACCTCATTATTCAGAACTGGGGAGGAGTTTAGTGGCCATATAGTCTGTTTTCATATTTAAAATGGCTCCACTTATGATGTCATCAATGGATCTGTGTCCCGATATAACTATTTTGTTGCTCAGGTTATTTTGCTGCCTAAATAGTCCCATCCTTGCTTTCCCCATTATCACGAGGTGTGATGGAGAAAGGCCATATGAGGCTTCTAGTGCTGCCGTTGGCGTGCTTCGTATGCACCCTGCAATACTGAGACAAGCAAGTGTTTGCACCTTGACTAGTCTTATCATTGCATTCTTTTGTGTCGTCTTTGTCCACCAGACCAAAGAAGTATATTATGTTATTATTGATTTAATCACTACATATTAATCGTGGAGATTAGTGAAGTCGGGTTTTGGTCCAGAAAAGATTTTATTCTTCTACCTTAATTACTAATTCAGAATACATATTTTTTAGATGCTAGTCATTTGTTTGCTATCGTGGAAATATTCACTAGTCAGGTATATAGAAAAGATTATTTTCTGTCTTAGAAAAATCCTTATTAAACGCAGGAACATTATATTCCCAATGCCGGCAACTTTCCAGGATTTTTTTTTAATTGCGTGACATAAAAAGCACTGTTAACTGAATATAATTTGCATCATTATATTTCTTCATGATTAGATATAGTTCGTCAAGTACAGTATTCAGTAATCTGGTTGATGGATATCTAATATTAGGTTGGTGTCTATCATATCCTAAATTCCAAATCACGCTAGCTAGATGTGCACAACATCCAAGTGTTCGAGCTCCAGTTTTGCAAGCACAGTAATAGCCATTAATATGTCGAATCTCTTCGTTAGGTTCGATTTCTTCGTCATAACCCAATCGTGGACGGAATGCTAACCACAATTGTTGTTTAGTAGCCTACCTAAATCTGGGATAAACTCGAGCTCTCAGGAAACCTGGTTCTTGCAAAAGAGCTTGAAAAGGAAACTCGTCGACCTGCACCGAGAGAAGAATTATTTATAGACAAATAAACTAATTTGTTTGACCCCCCTTTGTTCAATACTAACATTGCATATTCAATATTAAGAAGTCATATTAACGTTAAAAGATTGGGAAATTTCGATATAAAAAAATGATTCATTCGAGTGTAATTTCTTAAATGTGAAGAAATTTGTTCCTCTTCATTCACACCTTTATACAATTGTTTTTCAGAAACTATAAAAGTTTACGAAGCACTATATATAATATTTTGTCATAAAATATAACGTTGCTATTTGGGTAAAAATTGTTCTCATTACCCAGGAAAAAACCTAACTCTTGAATAATATACCATTGAATAATATACCATTACTTTAAAACAACAAATTAAATTTTCATAGTAAATCATTTGAAAGTTTTGACAAAAATTTACATTTTTTAAATAAGCCTATATAGATTATTATCCTCAAATAACATCTACTTTTTTTTTCATTTATTTACTGCATCAACCGCTAGTGTTATTAGCGGGAGTGTAATATTATACAAAAATATTAAATACCCACAAACAAATTTTAAATTTTGTTAAATAAGTCAGTGTTCTTTAGGAAGTTTATTACATTGTCCATTTTTAAAACTAGGGAATCTTCAATTTGTTCTGGTAATTGTGCTATCGTTCTGGCTTGATGGTACTGTGGACAGCTTTTGAGGATATGGCTAGAGGAAAGTTGTATATTACAATAACATCTTGGTGGTTCTTCTTTTGTGATGAGGTGTAGATGCGTCAATGCCGTATGACCAATACGGAGGCGGTTGATGATGATTTGGTTTTTTCTTCCCCGTGGAAGAGGTAGCTTTGATCTCACTCGAGGTTTGATTTCTTTAAGCTTTGCGTCGTTCACGTTCCACCATTGCTGCCAGGTGTTATAAATATGGTCCTTGATGGTGATTTTAATGTCTGTTAGAGGAATTAAGGAAGTATTATCAATTGTGGGATTTGTAATTGAATTTTTGGTTATTTGGTCCACTTTCTCATTGCCTTCGATTCCTGCATGCGATGGAACCCAGAGAAATTTTATTTCATTATTTCTCAGTACCAGATTCTGTAAATCTTCCTCAATTTCTGATAAGAGGGTATGATTGGGATATATTTGTTCCAATCCCTGTAGAGCGCTTAATGAGTCCGTAATAATGAGTACATTCGAATCAAAATATGTGCAAAGTCTTAGTCGTTCCTTAATAGCGTACAGCTCGGCGGTGAATATGCTACATTCTTTTCTAAGTTTCGAAGCTAGGGAGTGTTTGTCATGGTAGACAGCTGCAACTACTCCATCCTTATTCTTGGATCCATCGGTAAAAATAAGTTTATAGCCTTGATATTGCGATATCGTTTCTAGATATATGGCTTTAATAATTGATTGGGAGTGAGAATGTTTTGGATATCTTTGTAGGGAAAAATCCATTTTAGGGATAGATAGTTTCCATGGTGGGGTGATGAGTATATGATGCTTATTAGGATTGAATTCTAGTCTGTAGTTTTGGCGTTTAATTTTTTCATGAAATGGAAGATTTCTTAGGCTGATATTTTGGTATTGATAATATTGATTATTGGATTTCAAGCGAGAAGACAAAGGGTTATTCTCTGTAGTCCATAGCCTTACAACGTAGTTCAAGGAGAGCATTTCTCTACGAAATTTTAAGGGATGTTCCGCTGCTAGGGTTTGAAGGCTGCTACCTGGACTGGTGCGAAATGCTCCGAATACAATACAGAGTGCAGTACTTTGAATTGTATCTAATTTCTGTAGTAGTAAGTTGCTGGCAGAATCATAGCATATTGCTCCGTAGTCCAGTTTGCTTTTGATCAGTGTTTTATAGACATTCAAAAGTATTGTAGTATCAGCTCCCCAAGAGTGATGTGCAATTACTTTTAATAAATTTAATCGAGAATGACATTGTTGGATCAATTTGTTTATGTGTAAGTTCCATCTAAGTTTTGTGTCCAATGTTACTCCCAGAAAGGTTATTTGATTTTTTATTTTCAGGATGTATTCATTCAACTGCAGTGGAATATTTGATGTTTTATTGTGTTTTTTAAAAACCACCATTTTGGTTTTATCACTTGGAAATGTATGTCCTGTTCTGTTGGTCCATCCTTTTAACTTAAATAAAAATTGTTGTAAAATTTCGCTAGCTAGTGTGGGATTTTTACTTCTTGTGTATACCGCGAAGTCGTCTGCGTATAGGTTTGCTTTTAATGGAAGATGAAGTTCTTGTGCTATACTATTTATTGCCACTAGAAAAAGTGTAGGACTAAAACCGATCCTTGTGGAATTCCGTTTTGTATATATTTTGGGGTTGATAAGAGTTGGTTGATTCTTACATCAATAGACCTGTTGTCTAGAGAATTTTTTGTAAATGCCAAGAAGTTTCCGTCTATGCCCCAATCTTGGAGTTTTTATAATAAGGTATTTCCAAGTGGTATCGAAAGCCTTCTCAATGTCTAGGAAAATGACTGTTTGATTTTGGATAAATGCCCCATGAATTTCAGTTTCCAGTGCAACTATGTTATCATTGGTAGAGCTATTGCATCGAAATCCGCTTTGCAATGGTGCTAAGAGATGTTCTTTTTCCAAGTACCATATGGAGCGATTTCTTAAAATTATTTCCATTACCTTACAGACATTTGATGTTAGGGATATTGGACGGTATGACGACATAGCAGTTTTTGGTTTATTTGGCTTTAATAATGGTAAAAACATCTACTTTATACCGAAAAAATAAGTATTTTAGTATATTTGTACATTTATTGTTACAAAAAAAACTTTTCTACTCCAAATCTCATATTTCTTCACCCGTAAGAAATCACATTAGCCCACAAATTATGTGTCAATTATTATAAATAACTGTCACCCCACCCTGCCCTATTATTCAGAATCGTACCGGTCGTTTGGAGTAAGTCAGTGAAATTCATAGATAAAGGATATATTCTGATTATTGTGAAGTGAAGAAATTTCTTTCCATAGACATACTGATAGAAGTGTTCCACAGACTTCACTACCGCTAAAAGTTCTCTCCTTGTGACGCAGTAGTTCCGTTCTGGTTTGGAGAGGACTTCACTGAAATATCCCAGCACTCTTTCTTGGCCTCCTTGGATCTGTGAGAGTACTTCTCCAATTCCTACGTTGCTTGCATCAGTGTTAAGAATGAAGTCTCCTTCTGGTAACGGATATTCTAGTATCGGTGCCGTGGTTAAATGTCTCTTGAGGGTTTCAAAAGCAGTTTGACAGTCTTCATCCCAATGGAAAGTTCTTGTTTTTTCTGTGAGTCGGGTTAGTGGCTTGGCAATATCATTTTTTATTGACAAAATATCGGCGGAAATATCGTCCTTTATAGTAGAAATCTTTTCGTCCATGGAGGAAATGTTAGCAGAAATATCATTCTCCATGGTAGAAATCTTCTCGTCCATGGAAGAGATGTTAGCAGAAATATCGTCCTTCATGGAGGAAATCTTCTCGTCCATATTAGCAGAAATATCGTCCTTCATGGAGGAAATCTTCTCGTCCATATAAGCAGAAATATCGTCCTTCATAGTAGAAATTGACGAGATTATGGTGGAGGACTCGTCATTGAATAAGAATGTTTCTGGATCCAAGTCTTCACTTTCCAGTTCAGTCTTTCAACTAATTCGCTCTTCTTTCCGGACGTTTCCAGCTCGCGATTTTCCAATTCTGCTTTCAGTTCCGTCACTTTCAGGTCACATAGTCTCTTAGCCATTTTTAAGTAATTATTTATTTATATTACCCTACACCTGACACCAATGTAATGTTTTTCTTATTTATTGAAACAGTTTTTACCGTGGGATGAAATTATACACTCACTATGGCTAATTATTATTGATTTATTAAAGAAACACTCACACACTATGATAAACGAAATTGATATACACAATACTTAATGTCTATTAATATATCTACACTCGGTATAATAATTGTCCTAATTCATCTCCAACACTATTTATATTCACTTTCTGTTCACTCACTGTATACTTAAACTGTTTACCGATTCACTGTATACTGAACAACTCTCGACTCGAAAATCCGCGTATATATAGTCCTTCGAATGTCTAGAAAATTCTTGAACATACCACCTCTGCGTATACTTCATAATTCGGGAACTTTCGCAATAAACCATTGGCCTTGGTACGCTTCGAGAACCTTTCTAGAAAGGTCGCATTCATAGTTTGCGACAGGACCGACTTCTGAATAAGTGAGTTCGTAACAATACCATTGTTGGTTATGTTTTAGATCATGTAGGTATGTTTAATTTTAAAAATGTATGCTTTCCATTTTATAAATGTATGGTTCCTATTTTAAAAATGTATAGTTTTCATTTTAATAGATCAAAATATTCAACAAGTCTTTTATCCCTATCCTGCATTCATACTAAACAGCTTCATGCATAATTAGAGAAGACAATTAATTTTTATTAGATTTAAACATGTTTGTCATAATAATACCTACTGTCATTTCAATCCGTGTCAAGACTAACCATCAACACAATACCTATATTGTTCATCAAAATTATGGTTCGGTTATAATGAATATGTCTAATTTTCGTAAAAATTGATATTTTTCTCAAGAAACAATAAATCGTTTCCAGCAAATAAATATAATTTGCTGGGATGATACATTTTTTACAAATAAAAAACATATCGTTAACCCGAACAATATATTTTTTTATGGTAAAGAAATATATTTTACCGAGACAATACATTTTTTTATGATAAAGAAATGTTATTCTGCCATAGAATAATTCATCTTATGATGAAACAATATAGTTAGCCCGCAAAAATAAGTATTTGTTATTGGAAAACTAGTTCATTTGATTTAAATTTTTTAAAAGGTTAATACAACTATTTTGTCATTGCTCCTTAATAAATAATGTTCGAGACAAACATGATACATTTTCACAAGAATAAATATAATTTTCAATAGATAGGTAATTAATTTTATTAATGACAATAAATTAATGACAATAAATTGAATAAAACTTAGGCCATATTATGTAAAATCATATTTATTTGACATAATAAGATTTTAATTGTCACAAATAAATCTTTTTCTCGGTGTGTTCTCTTTGTAAATTATCTTGAATATAACTACGTGCAAGACCTACCTAATATATACCTAGAGTTAAATCTCTTACGTCCTGCAGTGACATAATTGGAAATTCGAGTATTTGCAGTTCATTCAAATCAATCCATGCAGCATTGTTTACCCGCTGAAGGTACAAACGTTCAATTTCCACTCGAGCTTTCACTACATTCTCATATGTTGCTAATTCGTTCATTGCTTGAGCTAATTGTGCAGTTGCATGTGTAGCAGGAAAGTACCGATTAATTATTGCACGTTCAATACGAGAAAATGAAGCTAATTTCGGTACATGTTGAATAGGTATTTGTCCCCTGAAAAATTCAAACACTGTTTTTAAATGTCCATTTTCATTACGGCTTTCAACAATCTATCTCGTTTTTGTTATAAGCCGTGCTCTGTTAGCATCATTCGTTAAAAGCTGGCTATAACCACGGTCTATTGTGGGTGGAATATTACATTCTAAACCTAAATCATGAAGGAAATTTACTGCATCACAATAACCCCCAACAATTATAATATTGCCTGGTTGTAACCAAGTATTTAATTGGTCCCCATCTTGTCTTTCCTGATTAGCGAAATTATGCTGCAGTATTGAAGCATCGTTATTCCGCGAATCTGAAAAATAAGGTCCGTATGGACATCCAAAATATATAAATCTGAAGCAACTACTGATATTTTTTTTTTTTTTAATTTCCCAATTTTATTTACAATCTGTAAAACATACGTTACAATAAGTAAATTGTGTGTCTTAATGCTAAATTGACATGAAGGAAAATTACTCAGTAGCAATTTCCTACTATAAATAGTCTATATATGTATAAACTTTGACATGGCTGCTGGGATAGAGACTTCTTTTTGCTAAAATCGGTTTGGTAGATCGTATGGAGAAATTTTCTTCAGTCTTCTTCTGATGGGTGTAATTTCCATTAGATGTTTCGCTAGATTGTTTGGGTGATGTTGAATCTTGGCGGCGTAACTTTTGGAAAACTTGGAGATTTCTTCTTTTACGGAGTTTATATGGAGATCTCTAGATATAATTTTGTTTGAGACGTACCATGGGGCATCGGTAATGATTCTAAGGACTTTGGACTGATATCGTTCCAGTATTTCAATATTTGATAGTGATGAGGTCCCCCACAGCTGTATACCGTAGCTCCATATGGGCTTCATAATTGTCTTGTATATGAGGATTTTATTTTCTAACGATAGCTTTGATTTTCGTCCAATCATCCAATATAGTTGGTTAAGTCTGATGCCTAGTTGTTTTCTCTTCATGAAGATGTGTGTTCTCCACAGGAGTTTTCGGTCCAGGTGCATACCTAAGTATTTGGCTTCCTCTTTTTGTATTAGCTGATGTCCATTTAAAACTACCGGTGGACAGGTTTCACGACGGTTGGTAAACGTCACATGGACGGATTTAGTTTCGTTGACACGAATACGCCAGATTTTTAACCATCTATGGATTTTGTTAAGATTGGTTTGGAGTAATGTAGATGCCATGTTTGGATCTTGGTGAGAGGATAACAGTGCCGTATCATCAGCATACGTTGCGGTAACAATATTGTTTTGTGTAGGTAAATCTGCTGTAAACACAAGATACAAGACCGGACCGAGTACGCTGCCTTGTGGAACTCCAGCATCGATTGGATAGAGAGAAGTTAGCGCATCGTGGTATTTCACAAGGTAATGCCTATTTTGAAGGTAGGAACAAAGGATAAGGGAATATGTATGTGGAATTATTTCACGCACTTTATATAGTAAACCTTGGTGCCAGACCCTATCGAAGGCCTGCGATATGTCCAGAAAGACGGCCGAGCAGTACTTTTTTTCTTCGAGTGATTGGTAAATGTGGTTACAAACCCGATGAATCTGCTCTGTTGTTGCGTGTTGTGGACGAAATCCAAATTGATGGTTTGGTATGACTTGTTGTTGTATTAGTATTGGCTCTAGTCTGGCTAATAAGAGTTTTTCCAGAATTTTGGATACAATTATTGGAAGCAGGCTTATCGGTCTATAGGATTTCACGTCAATTATGGGTTTGCCTGGTTTCTGTATTACTATAATTTGACCAACTTTCCATTGTAATGGGAAGTGTCCAGTTCTTAAGACTGCATTAAACAGCTGTGTAAGGAATAATATGCCTTTTCTTGGAAGCTTTTTGAGTATTTCACCACTGATCAAATCATAGCCAGGAGATTTTTTTGGGTTTAAATTATTGTTTATTATCTCTTGCACTTCTTTAACTGTAAAGTTTTCAGGGGGCAGATCGAGTTGGTAGGGTGTATTAAGATACTCGTTAACTTCGTTTTCCACGTTGAGGTTGATATCGGCAGGATTAGGTTGAAAGACGTTGATTAGATGTTCTGCAAACGCTTCGGCTTTTTCTTTATTACTTTTCGCACATGTTCCGTCCACTGTTCTTATTGGAGGATTATGCTGTTGTCCCTTATTTATTTTTTTGACTGCCTTCCATAGCGAGTATTCAGTTGCTTCCGTTGTTGTAAGGTTTTGGAGATACCTTTCAATATTGGCATTTTTGTGATTATTTAGGAGCCCTTTCAATTGTCTGGTGATTTGGTTCAATCTGGTTTTATTATCCGGAGAACGTGTTACTTGCCAAAGTTTTCGCAGTCTTCGTTTTTCTGCAATTTTTTCTTTGATCAGGTTAGGCAATTCTTGCACCTTTGTACATCTATTTTGGGCAGGGGTGGATTTCCATATAGAGTTTTGAATTGTTTGATTTAAGTACTCAACTGCATTATCTATGTCAGTGTCCGTTTTAAGTGGTACCAAAGTGTTAAGGTTGTCTTGTATCAGTATTCTGAAGTTATCCCAGCTTGTATGTTTGCTACCTAACCTTGGCACTGACGGATTTAAGAGTATTTCTGTACATAGCGTAAATAGAACAGGTGAATGATCTGAGGAGAGATCAAAACAAGAAAGTGCTTTTGCATTTTCTGATGGAATACCCTTGGATACTGCAAAGTCCACCAAGTCTGGAATTTTGTTCCTATCTGTAGGCCAATAGGTGGGTTCGCCGGTGGATATAGTGTTCATATTGTTGTTTAATATGACCTTGTGTAGCTGTCTCCCTTTAGGTGTAATAGGTCTCGATCCCCAAACAGTATGTTTAGCGTTATAGTCTCCTGCTGCCATAAAACGGTTGCCAAGTGTGTTGTAAAAATTTAAGAAGTGGTCATAACTAATGGAATGACGAGGGGGGCAGCATACAGCACTTACTGTTATGGGACCATTCCAATCTTCTACTACTACATTGGTGGATTAAAGATAGTGTTCAGAAAATTTGTTGCACTCAAAATGTTTAATTGAAGCCTTAATTATGATCGCTGTTCCTCCGTGGGCTGTTCCATCAGGGTGGTTTGTACCATAAAAGTTATACTTAGAAAGTTTAAAATAACTGCGGTTAGTAAAGTGAGTTTCAGAAATTAGCATAATGTCGATGTTATGATTTATGATGAAAGCCTTGACTTCCTGCTCGTGTTGACCTAATCCGTTAGCATTCCAAAGTCCTATTTTAAAAAACTTACTCATTTTGATATTTTAGCAACGACTGTGGTTGGTAAGTTTAACATGGTACTTATTTGTTCCATGAGGTTTTTTAGCATATTTTTCAACTCACCCATATCTGTTTTGGAGTTTTGAAAGTTTTGGTTTTGTGGTATTTGCATGCCAGATGGTTCTTGGGGATTGTTGTGGGCCATTTGAGCATATGAAATATTAGGTTGTACGGTATTGGCTATATTTACGCGAGTCACAGGCTGCTGTTGTCTGGTTCTCAATGGTGGGAATTTTTTCTTGAGTAGAACTGTGCACCCTTTGTAGTTTGCCGGGTGGTTACTGTTAAGTATTTACTTAGATTTATATGTATTTTTATTTTGTAGTAATTACAAAAAGTCAAAATGACAAGCAAACTTCACATAAGAGAAATGTCTAAAAACAAACTAAAAAAATATATCATAACAACAAGTTCTTAGACATCATAGTTACCATCACAAAGGACGCATTTGACATCAACAGATCTTTCTTTTCTAGAGCATTCGTCTGTTCCATGGTTCCCAGTACATTTGACACATCGTGGTGTTTGGTGGGAATATTTTTTTGTGTGGCCATAGCGCTGACACTTACCGCATTGTGGAATTTCTCTCTTTGGTCTGGGAGGCTCAAATTTCATTTTACATGATAGCAGCGAGTCAATATTAATTATGTCCTTGTTATTTTGGCCTGGTTTTAGGTCGACGTAGAACATTGACAGTGGCGCTTTTGTCTTGTAGTTTTTTATATTCCAAATATTTACAATTTACAATAAACAGGTCAAACCACCACCGATATTTATCAATGGAGTACAAAATATTAAGCCTTTGCAGGAACTACTTAATTCACTGATTAAGAACAATTACGAGATGAAGATTCTCAGTTATGATCAAGTTAAAATTCAACCCCAAAACCCAGAAGATTATACAAAAATAACCAAGGCACTCCAGGACAAAAATACACAGTTTCATACGTTCCAACTGAAGAGCCAACGCAACTTTAGAGTAGTTCTTAAGAATTTGCATTATTCAACTGATCTCGATATGTTGAAGGAAGAAATTAAAGAACAAGGGCACAAAATTGTAAATATTTGGAATATAAAAAAAACTACTAATATGGGTTTTGAAAGATGATAATCTTTGTGCAAGCAATAAGATTGCCGAAATGATTGGAAATTAGATGATTTTGGAATTTTTAAGTAAGTACCATCGATATAGATAATAGCTCGGGATCGGGGTTATACAACTTATTGGCAAAATCCGTTACATGAGTATTAACAGAATCTTGATGAGCTATGGATCTGGGACCTAGATTTTCGGAAACGAATTTTTGAGATTAACATAATCTAACAGCTTTTAGTGCTAGGCTGACAGTTGATCGGCATTTATACGAGATTGAGACTTTTAACAGATTATCAGGTGAATCATACTTTAGTTCCATTGAAAAAGTGATAAGATCCATTTTATTGAAGACTTTAGTTTTTTCATATACAACAATGTCACTGCAATACGTAAACATTCAAGTGACACTTCAACTTCCGTTAGACTAACACGTGTTCGTGTATCAGTTGAAGACAATTTAAACAAATTTAAAAATGTTCAAAATCTAAATGTGACTCACCCTAATCAGGCGATTATTTTCAATTTAATGTTATCTTAAGATATTTCACTTTGTGACGTCAATGTGTTGTCGAAAAGTTTCTTGTAACAAATACCTGACGAATATAGCACTGAAGATGGCTTAACAGCCGAAAGCGCTCTGCGATTTTTAAAAATTAAATTTTACACAGAATACAAATATGTTTTCTTGACTTTATAGTCATGTGTACTCAGCTATAAAAATATTCACATACGTAAACATGTCCACAAAATCATTTTTATCTAAGTTTGTCATAAGTTTAAAGTCCTCATCATCAAAATTGTCTTCAGGGTCAAATTGATTTTTCACAGCATCAAAGGAAGCATTTTTCAATGCTCGCAACCATGTGATATCTCGTTAGGAGATATGACTACGTTGCGAGGATTAGCACGCAGCGCTCCAATCAAATCTGACGACAACCTCCCTTCATCTTTTAAATGATCAATACAGCAGAAATAACCGTAACTTTTGGGACGTAAATTTCTTTTTTTAAATATATATACCTATCCTGGCTTCAAAATAAATTGTCTGGAGATTTCTATTACCATCGCAAACAAAACAGATATTGCGTCTTTGCGGTGCTCAATTAAACACACAAGAATTCCCATAATTTCCTACATTATCCCTTTCAATGTCGGCCGTAACCTGTCTATAACAATTGATATGAATAACCTCACCATTTTCCATATTTCTTTGATGCAAATTATTTTCCCCCCTACGATGGCGGGCGGCGTTCTGAAATCCCTCTGGAAGATCGTTTATTTCCTCACAACGCCGAAATCCTCTAGGACGAACTCTATGTTCACAAACGTAGCACTGCATTTTCTTAGTTTTCAAATACTTGACTTTGAAAAATCTCTAAATTGAATACGCACACTTCTAGCACGCAGAGCGATAATTGTTGTTATATGCAATACTATAAACTAGTTGTTTTGTTTGTGTCAGTATGATATTTAATTTTCGACTTGTATTAGAACATACGTGCTTTCAAATTAAAAACCTAATCGTACACGAAACTTGGCTTTGTTTTATTTACCAAAACTGCTTAAACCAATAGGTTATGGGCCCAGGCTGTAAATAAAGATTGTCAGTAAAAGTACGGAAGTAAAAAGCGCGTCGGAAGTTTTTGGAGTCGTTCGAGTTCTTGGATCAGTCAACTGAAATTGTAAAAAAAAAGAGAGAATGGCCGGTCAGATGCAGTTCAATGTAGTACCTTTTAATGGAACGGGGTTTTCAAACTGGGAATTCAGGGTAATGCTGGCGTTGGAACAGGCAAGAGTTAGTCATGTTCTGGGAAGTCCAGGCCCTGGACCAGGAATTAAAGAAATATCCTGGAAAAAGGATGACATTAAGGCAAGGAACATAATTGTACAGTGTTTAGCTGACAATATGCTGGAAATAGTGAAAGATGAGAAGACTGCAAAATAAATCATGGAAGCCTTAAGCAAAACCTATACGAAAAAGGGAATATCGAGTCAAGTTATGCTCCAGAAAAAGTTGAGAAGTCTCAAATTCACAGGAAGCACTACTCTTGATGTTTTCTTGACTGAATTTGAACAAACCATCTGTGAGCTCAAAGCAGCTGGTGGAAAATTGGAAAGTAATGAAATTGTGTCACAATTTATTGTCGTCAATGCCAGAATCTCATGAAGCTGTAGTAACTGCAATAGATGTTATGTTTTGCCAGGACTAAAGCAAAGTGACAATGGATTTTGTGAAAAATAAGCTACTAATGGAAGAAATATGAAAAGAAAGTGAACATGAAGCTAGTACGAGTGCAAGCGATACTGTTTTTGCAAGTCAAAACAAAAGGTTTTATGAAAAGCCAGGAAGTAGTTTCAAAAAGAAATATTTTCCATATAAGTGTCATAACTGTGGTAAAATTGGACACAAGCGAGCAGATTGTCTAATTTTAAGAAGGTCAATGGAAAGGCAAATACTGCTGAGGAACGTGCTGATGAAGAAGTTACATTTTTAACTGAAGAATGGGAAATGAATCATTGCTGTCAACCTTAGAAAATCCTAAACAAGTTAAGTTCATAGTTGATAGTGGATGCACTAATCACTTAATAATAAGCACGACTGTTCGAAATAGTTTAATTTTCCTTTGTCATAAGATAGTTTATATATCAATCTTCACACTGACTGTCTTCTACTAAGCAACGATTTTTAACTATTTCAGTGAAATAGTCTGCAGACTTTCTCTTGATTCTTGGTCTATCTGGATCATTGAAGTCAACTTTGTACATTCCCAAGAATGATCTGAAAATCAGAGATTAGTGAATCTTAGGAAATTCTTATAAATAGAAAAGCATTGTGTGATGTGGAGTTTCAATTTTTTCGCATCAAATAATGGTTTTCAATAATGTGCTTTATAGGTAATCATCCAATTATTTAACGACAGTGTAACAAGCTATAGCATTCTAACAAAAATAAAGTCGAATGCTTTTCACAGGCTGAACTAGTTATGGTCAGTTTTTCTTAAAGGATCTCATCCATTTTTCAACTTTAGATTCCTGAATATTACTATGGTACGAGTAACACTTGATTCGGAAGAGTTTCCAATTCTGATTGTCATCACGTGATTTTTGCAATCTTAGTTCATTTGCTGTTGAAAGAAATCCATCTCATGTTTAGATATGGGAGACTATTTATATTATTCACTGAATTAACTGTTCAAAATATCAACATCCCTCTTCCATGCGATGAAAAGAGCGGTGTTCAACTTTTTGTTGTACATTCTGGTAAAATTGGGTTGACCTCTTCAATGATTTTTCCTTTCTAAGGGACTGCTGCTAACTGGTATTAGTTTTATAGTCCAAGTATCTTGGATCAATTAGAAATCTTGGGGGCCTTTTAATGAGTCCGCGACGATCTATCCATTGATTTGAAAAACTTTTATTCGCAAATTCGGGTTTTGTAATATGACATCATAATTTCAACTTTATTTTAAGAGCTTTATTTGGTTTGTTTTTCATTTTAAAAGTGCATGTATGATTCATTTATACGTTTGGATTGTACTCAACAGCCCAGGCACCTGTACTGAATCTTTGTACCATTTCCCATGTTATTTACTCTTATTCCAGAAGCTTCCTAGGCTACCTACCAGTTTAACTGGAGTGATGTTCAGTTCTTGTGATGGTTGTATCATTTCCTCTTCAAAGTGCTTCCCTCTGAGTCCTTGTGAGTGCAGAGTGTGTGAGTATGTGTTTCATCGTAGAGCTAAAATTTTTCCCACATATGCTCACCAACTTCAACACATTACATTGTGCAGATGCTTCCTCGGGGTGCAGTATCCAGTCACCATGACAGTAACTTTTTTTAAATTTCTTCCACCTAGTTGAAATTGCCTGGATGAGACTTCCTTGTCCACCTTTTCCAGTAAACTCTTTGTATGTAGTTGTTCTTGTCAGCTCATATTTGAGTTGGTGTTTCTTAACTAGCCAGTCTCCGATTTACATCCTCATGTAATCCTTTGTGATTCCACAAAACGGCTCCAGAACTATGAAGTCTCCTATAGAACCTTCTCTAGCTAACTGGTCTGCCATTCCACCACCACCACCCGCAATCTCCTAATGTGCCAGCAACTATATTAGAGACACTTCATTGTCAGCATGTTAATAGATTCTTTACAGTTTCTCACCAGTATAGATTAGGTGTGTGATTACTTATAGCGATTTTTGATGAAGCAGAACTTATGGGTTGGTGCTCACCCACTGTATCATGTATGTACTGCACTTTTTTTCTCCCTCCATCATAGGTGTACAATAAATTTTTCACAACAGGTTAATTCATTTGTGATTTGTAACGGCGCTGATCATTGGGCAACAAGTACAATAGATTACATGTTAGAGAACAAAGTAAGTTTCAATTATAGAACGTCTCTCGTCTCAGAAAACTCCGTTTATGAATGAGACCTGGGAATAGTGAGATATAAAAAGATTACCGTATAGTCTGAAATGGATGAGACAAAATTATGACGTCATTAACGTATTTCTTATCTAAGGTTGACATAAATTTTATCTGTGACTTTTGACAGTTCAGTTGTCATATTTTGAAAACAATTCTTAACATATGTCATTGATTATAATTTTGAGGTTAAGTGTAAAATAACAGTCAACAAATATAAGACATAAGTAAAACGGCAGAATACGTCACCGATTATGATGTAACGGCAAAGGATCGTTGAACAAACTATATCACTGTAATATTCAAAATTTTTTTGTTATTGATGGATGGACATTTCCTTCTCATATTATTAATCTCTTCAATTCGCACCAAAAAGAAGAATTTCACATAAAAGTAATAGTAATTTTTGAACACCTCTCGTGAACAAATTATTTTTCAAGACCTCCAGTCGGAATACCTCAAGATGGAAACGTATGCCAGTTTTTACAATTAATGATTGGAATTAAAAACTCACTTTGATGTAATATATATAAAATGTGAGATCCAACAGCTGCTTACGTGTTGGTAGCAGACAATTCGACTTCAGTTTCAGCTCTTAGATGCGACAGTGAAGATTTTCCTATTAGACCGTTGTTGTGTGGTAGGGGGGGAAGAAATAGTATGTGATAATAATTCGATTGATTGATAGATAGGGGGAATTGAGAAATATACTAGTTAAACTACTACACCAACAAATATTCACGGATGTGGCCAAATCCAACTACAAGTGTATTCTCACATATAGTTGTAACCAGAAACAGCGGAGCATTCTAATGCAATCGTAGGTAAGTATATTTTTTTTCGGTTTTTCACTTCGAAAATGTATACCTAAGTGTTGCATAATATGACATAATATGAGATAGCACACAGTCAAAATTTCTGAAAATATGACTTTTGGATTCTTAGTTCACCAAAAGTGAGAGGAAAACAACAATACTAGCTTATTTTGAAGTATCTCAATGGTAACCACAAGCATCATCTGTTGGTAATCGTTTTGTGGGTAATTATAATCTCTTGAAATACATGAAAAGATAGTGGGTTACCCGGTATAATTATGCAGTACAAAAAACACTAGAGTGAGGAGTGAAGCAGTATTAATAATAGTACAATGGAGTTAGTCATGCCATTTTCATCAAAAAGTTTTTGGTACTTCTCAGATTTTTGCCAAACTGAGATTTTGAGTATAGCCGACAAGTTAATGCTGGCTTTGACTAGTCACATGATATAATTTTCATAAGATTTCAAATTTTGGATAATATATTATGTAATTCAAATGTTATAACTTACGTGTATCCTCCTGTCCATTCCCAATCATCTATAATACTCCAAACTGTATAAGCAGTCAAGTTCACGTTGTCATAATATATGGCATCTAAGCAGGCACTAACATGGCCCTATAATAGAAATTATTGAACACATCACTTATACTGAAGGAGATAAAGTTATTATCATTGATTTTTTTTAAGTTAAACCTATTAAAACTGTGTATTTTTAGTCACATATTCAAAAATAGCTAATCAATCAATCATCAATCAAAACGAATCAATTACGCTGAATATTACCCTCCCCTATCAAAAATCCCATATGAAGCGGGATCTTATCGCGATAAGATGTCGCTAACTATCGATAAGATCCCGCTAGCTATCGAAAATTCCCCTGTAGGTCCGTAACTATGGTGACGAGTGTTGAAATGCGCATTTGTCATTGTGGCATATACCAAATATCAAAATTCGTTGCAATGTCGCGATTGGGACAAGATTCTTTAAGTTCTATTTAGGAAAAAGTGCCGGAAGTAAACTCGAATATACAATACTTTTATTTTTTCTACTCAAAAAATATCCTAACGAATTACACTCGTGCATCAAAATAGACCCTATAATCTTCTATTAAAGCACGTTGGCAGTGAAAACTGCATTCCGTTATTTTCATATTTTGTTAAAAGAGCCCCTTCCTTCGGAGTCGGGCTCTTTCGCCAAAATATGAAAATAAACTCACTTTCATGAAAAATTATCGGTAACTTTGATGCACCTATGTAATTACTTCTGATGAGAACCCATGGGGCTCTCATCGTTTTTGTCTCAGCGTTTCCAAGGTAATTTAAAAATATTTCTGTGAATAATGGTGTGTTGTAACTCAGTTGGTTAACCCACTGGTCACTGGACCAATGGTTAAACTACGTTTAACCATTATTCAGTAGTTGAGCCTTTTTGCGTTGTAACACAATATGTCGATCAAGGGTTTCGTAACCAATGGATTTCAGTTGACATTTCAACCTTTCGTTTCCGTAATTGTCATTTACATTCAGTAATTTAGTTTCATAAAAATACGTATTTCGAAACCTTGGTATAAAAATAAATAAAAACGGAAATGAAGATTATTGAAATAAATGGAAGAATCACCAATGCATCGAAACTGTGTCATTCATTATCAAGATCATTTATAGGGAAAAAGGAAATCAGTCCAAAAACAAAAAATTACAGTATATAAAACAGTTTATCGGCCAATCCTTACTTTAATGGGAGTGAAAGCTGGATACTGTCACAGAAATCTAAAAGTCGAATCCAAGCAATGGAAATGAAATATTTGCGGAGAATGGAGGGTATAACACGAAGAGATCGGATAAGAAACGAGGATGTGAGAAAGGAGTTGGAAGTAGAACCAATTCTCGAATTATTGGATTAAAAAAGCTTAAGTGGTGCGGACAATCAACAAGAATGAGCAGCAGATCAGTCAGGGATGTGTGGGAAGCTCGATAAATACTGGAAAGAAGAAATAATGTGAAATGGAAAAAAGCAAAAAGTGAACAAAAAGGAAGGGACTCATTTCATCTACTAACAAAATATTTAGATATAAATACCTACCTTACACCTTCGGGTATGAAAAGGGTTTTTGGTTGTATAAGAGTAAAATAATTTGACTCCAAACTTTTTATAATAAATAAAGCTATTTCAGTCAAGTCTATCAGTTTTGATCACCTCTATATAATGGATAAGTTTCTGGAGGTTCTGGGAGTCATTTCTAGTTCGAGCAGCTCTCGAAAGTCTTCATCATTAATTCTTCGTCATTCGTCTTTATAATTCGCACCAAATGTTCAACGGGATAAATATATATCTTTATGTATATTTATTTTTTCACTTATCAATGGAAATCCAGAATAACTGTAAAACTTCAATTGCAAACCTGAATTGTCAAATTAAAGCAGACAAACGGATGGAACAAGTAAAATTGTATTGTTCCGTGTTTGATCATAGGTTAACTCTCCGACATCTGGTGGTAAACTTTTCGAAGGTTAACCGTTTGGTGAACGTCCAAATTCTCGTGTTATAACAACCTTTTGAAGTTGACCATTGGTTAACAATAACAATGGTTCAACCTACCGAGCTGCAACACACCCTACGAGTCACTTTATGAACATGATATGTCGTCTAAAAGTTATAAAAATGTAGATTCCAAGATTTGGAAACAAAAATAATTATTCAATCGACCAATTAATGTATTATTTGCTTAAAAAATTATGTTACCGAATAATCCTGGAACATTGATAAATTTCAATAATTTTGCCATAACTTCCTCAGGCATGTTGCTTCAAGGTAACAAGCCTCCACATTCGGCGTCAGCACGCTTTGGAAGTCTATGACAGAATTATTGCAAATTATTAATGTTCTTGATATATTATAGCTGGAATTATATTCGTGTTTGATTAAACCATTGCTATAACCAATAAAGAACCCCGCACAAAAATAATTTTAAGTTAATTATAGGTGCTCTGAAACTGGCTGCGTCATTTGAAATCCAAAGCAATCTAGTGATAAGAATCTCAATGGAGCAGCTCTCACAATAATTCTATATTTGAAAAGCTCTTACGAAATGGCCCGTAGTCTGCTCTCACCCACTAGATTCTGTAAATCAGTTTTCGCGATAGCAGTAAATAAACTAACGGTTTATTGGATATGTTTGCAGATGAAGCTGGATTCACTCAAGACAGAATCATGAACTCTTATTATTGTGCTCCTGTTTGCTCGTTCATCCAAATGTTCATGTTCATATAACGAATTCTAAGCCAATACTCATTTCCCATTCAGCTCTTGATATTAAAACAGTGAGCAACAACCATTCCTGCGTTTCTTTCAACTGATATGAAATAAGAAAATACAAGAGCAGTTTTGCTTATTTTCGTATTAAACTTATAGCCTCAGCAGCTTATCTGCCTGTATGTCAGTAGTGAACAGTGTCTGTGCTATTGTCGTTTGAATGTCTTCAGCTGTGCGTAATAGTATCAGAGAAATGGTCAATTCAACAGGAATGCACAAATAACCATTTTACGAATGAATGGTTATCAACGGACTCGGGCGCAAATGGAAGTTTCTCGCTTACTTAACGGAAAACTTTCAAATTTGCCGCCTGTATCCCAAGGAGCAATTAGCAAAATAGCAAAACAGTTTCGCGAGCTTGATCATGTGGGACAGATGAAAAAAAAACTAGCTGTCACTGCAATGGATCATGGAACGAAATTTGAGATTATGCTTGAGTTTCAAAAAAACACATTATTCTGATTGAAAACAGTCCCAATGTTCAACGTTAGTCACACATCAATTTTTCGAATATTGAAGTAAAGTTATGGTACATTCGATAGCCTTCTTGGTGTGCGTCATTCTTTGTGACGTATATCCGGGTTTTGGGCATGTCGTTTACTTTTCATAGATAATAATTAACCGTAGACAACATAGTACAGACCTGACGAGAACTGTCAGTGGGACAGTTGTAACATGCTGTTCAGCTGTTACGTCTTTCGTCTAAAAAACTATTTCATTTAGTGAATTTTTTGGCTCATTAGTCACTTCCTCCCAAATTTCTACTAAATTTCTAATCATGCCGTTTCATTGTCGCATTAGCCACTCCGAAATAAAACATTTCATTAAATTCCCCTTCCATTTATGTCTGTCGATGTTCGAAATTTCTATTTTTCGAGTGGACTCTTTCTTTTCCTCTATCTACCACAGAAGGCAACAGTAATTATATTTTTCTACTACCGTGCGCTTTAACCCACTTTCCCGCACGCATTTTAGCTTTGAAAGTATCACTTTCCCGCACTAGTGCGGAAAAGTAAAATTATGCAAATTTTGACCGTATTAGATAGTTTTTTACTACGGAAGTTATAACTATTCTTACACCAGGTGAATAAATAGTCCATCAAATATAATCAACATATTGTTTTCTAGCTTTTTGTTGCATTTTTAATTTTCTGAAAATATAAAATAATGAAAATATTTTGATAAAACCTTGTAATTTCTTTAAAGTAGTGTCACAAAACAACTATCAAACCACCCGGGTTTGATATAAGAAAAATATATCAAATGAAATTATTTTATCTACAAAATAAATAACTTAAAATTGTTGCCGTCACCTTCATCGTCGTCTTTATGTGACCTGCAAACGATGCCATCCCCATCAACGTCATTCACTCACCAGTTAACACCAAATAACTCCACTGGACCGGCAATTTTAAGTAATTCACAGAATGCAACAAATTGTGTTTCTAATATTAATATTTATAATAATAATTGATAATAATAATAATAGTTTTTGGTCCAAGTTTTTTATATGTATGTTAATATAAAATAAATTTTGAAAAATGGGTTGATATATTTTTTGTATATACGGTCGTAGAAAAAATAATGTTCCTAACTAATGCGTAAAGTGTCTTTCCCGCCCTTGACCAACTGCAGTCGCGTGCGGGAAAGTATCACTTTCCGCACTTGTTAGGAAAATAACTATTTATTTTTAATTTTGGTGAACAATTTCTATTGTCTGGTTGGTAAGTTAATTATTGTATTCTCCCTAGGTTATTTTTTAGTGCTTACAGCTATCTATTTTTTTATTGCTTATTTGCTGATTTGCATTTTTTGTGTATTTGAGGAACAAAACGAATAGAATAAAACAGATTACTGTTAAGTTGTATTTTAACACGTGGAGTTCGAGTTTTGTATGCGCTATAGCATAAGCTCCTTTTTACCTGATCTGTTCTATTTATTCGTTCCTTCCTAATGTTTCTTTTCTAGTTCCCTATCCCTGTTTTCTCTTTTTTCCGCAGCTCTGCAGCCGGGAAGTTTACGGCAAGTTCCATTTTCAAGAAGGCAAGTTATATTTTTTAGGCAAAGCTTAAGTCAAGTTCAAGGCAAGTTTACTGCAATTTACTGCATCTTCAGTCCATTTCGCTCCTGCCCGTGCACGAGGTCCACAGTCTGCCGAAGAGATAACCGCCACTGCCGCCATCGCGCTAAGAGCTGCAAACATCCTCAGCCCTTTAAGATAAGTTCCTCCGTCTTATCTATTGCGTGTGTAGGATTTGGATTTGGCGTGTTAATTACAATTGGTATTCTTTTCGTTAATTTTTGAAATATTCAATTTATGTTGTTTCAAATAATTCAATAAATAATTATCTCATTCTTTGTATTGATTATTCAATAATTATTGAATTGGATAAACGTGTTCGGGAATAAGTAGATTCATTCCATTTTTTAGTAACGTAAATTTAATTTTTTAATTTGTTTCCTTCGATTAAAAAGCTGGTGGCTTCCAATTTAATATTAATTGTACACCCCATCCCAGTGATAGTGTATAAAATAGTTTAATTGGTGCCGAATTCCACTCCCTGAGGTGGAGTGCTCTAGCCTGGGGCAGTTTTAGGTTACACAGTAGAAAAAGACGTAAGACACATTGCTTCTACGGAAGGTACACTTTCATAGTATTTTGAACTCCCGATTGATAGGTGGTACTTGCGCGTAATCTTAACATCAACCTATTAAATTTCTGTAAGTCAAGGATTAGGGTTAACGTTTGTAAGAAATTTTAAACGGTTCATTTTTGTGATATTTTCATAGACCTGCCTTTTTCTCATTTCTTCCTACGTGATGTGATAGAAGGATATTAACAATCGATGACACACCAAAAAGACTATTGAATGAACCATATATGCATCCCTATGAAATAATGCCCGATCAGGAGCTTATGGAGGACGACTTCAATTGGAGAGCATATTATGTGTGAACAAATGGTTGCAATGTTAGATAACATTGTGATCCAATCAGAAAATGTTTTGTCTTGTGATAAGAGCCCATTCACACTTCACGGTCATGTCAATCGTCAAAATTGCCGCGACTGGTCTGATGAGAATCTTCACTGGATGAGAGAAGAACATACGCAATATCCTGAAGAAGTTTATGTTTGGGCATGAATTGTTGGAATTCACATCGTAGGTCCCATTTCCATTGATGGCAACTTGGATGGAGATGAATATTTAGAACTGCTCCAAATTAATGTCGGGCCACCTGTGATAAACTTATATTTTGATCTAGCAAACCCACAAGTTTCTGCCAATACAATATGGTTTTAGCAAGATGGAGCACTGTCCCATCACCAAATCAATGTCCGGCAGTACCTCAACCAAATTTTTCCAAATTGGTCGATAGGGAGGCGCAGATCGATAGATTATCCAGCATGATCTCTTTATCTGACGCCATTAGACTACTATTTGTAGGAATATGTCAAAAGTATTATATACAAAACTGAACCGATGAGCTTTAATGTTTTAAAAAGACGAATCACGCTTGCAATTAGACCAGTCACGCCTAAGATGTATTAGCATGTTGCTGTTGCCAAGATGTTCTCGACGAGCACATGGAACATTTCCTACAATGACATTAACGTTTCTTTGTTTTTTCACGTTATTGGAAAACAATCTGAATTGTGTAATCTAGCGAATTTGTGGAATGAAATAGTTTTCTTTTTTTCAATGTGATTTTTCTAATTAATCTGAAAACCCTCAATATTTACGAAATAGTTGACGATAGGTATGGGACATTATGCATATATTATGTTTAAAATTTTCAGGAAAGTCCAAAAGAGTGAATAATATACAAGGGGTTGCATTAAATTTGAGATAAGGAAGTTGGTATTGGCCACTGTCACATGACACACCGTATATATATTTTTTTAATGCACAGTGAAAAATACAAATTGATCTGTCCGAACGTTTTCTCAACACGCCCTCTTTTATTCATTATCGAGTTTATTCCAGATGTTCCAATGGTTACTGTTGACTTACTTTACTACTTGCGAAATAAACAGACACAGACAAAATTGTGTGATAATTTGACCTAAAACTTGGTATATTTTAGCGTAAAGTGACTTTAACTTGGAACCTATAATGAATCGATTACAAAATCTTCCATTTTGGTCGCAATTTTGGATGAGCTGCATAGAAGACTCGAGTTATTGGTACCTATTTCTCGTAATTTTGCATTGCAAAGCTCACTTTGTGACTCTAACTTTTTAGGTAGGAATGAATTTGAAGCAATGAATTAAAGTGAAGCTTAGCAAACATTAATATAAAATCTTAACTTTAAGTATGTTATTCTGTTATCATCCTCTAGAGTTCCAGTTGTATCAGAGAAACCATTCTCAGTAATGACAATTTCTGGATTACCATAAGTGTTTTTCAACCAGCTAAGGAATTTTCGTAGTCCCCATGGTACATCCTGGAACAAAATTATATATTAATTTTTTTTTAACTGGAATCTGGCAATCTATTAAGCTCTCGCGGAAGCCTGGCAACACGTTGGCATGGCTTAATTGTATTATGCATCAATTGCATTCGGTTCTTCTCTTACTACCAATCTAAACATAACTGTAAAACGGTATACCTACTGAGTAATCAATATGAAGATGAGGTTATGATATTATCAAAAAACCATTGAAAGCTTCGTTGAAATAAAATTACAATTATGATAGATACGCACACATGTTATTTATGTCGTATATGTCAGAAATATGTGATCGGATTTCACTAAAAAACGTCCTATACCTCTTAATTTGTTAGCCTTCGGAACTATAAGCTCTGTACGAAAAATATTCATTGGGCGAGAAGTTATGACTAAATAGTATATTATACACCAAGGTGGTGATGTGGTGATGTGGTGAAGTCTATTACTATTGACCGAGCACCAAATTTGAGGAATAAGGTGCGAGGCTTATAAATGTCTCCACCACCATGGTGTTTATTCAATTTTTCCCACTACTAATCAAATTTAGGACAAAAATCGAAAATAATTCACAAACGCACCACGAGAAGCTTTCACCCCGTCGTCTGACTGACAAGTACACTGTCAGTTTTCGATATAGTAAGAACGTACTCGTTATGGCATCAGTCATTTGGTTGAGTACCAATTCTGAACTTATGGCATTTGAATTCAAATAACTTTATCTTGATAGGTAATTTCAAGCAGCAAATATGTTAAAGACAATCTCCTGGGTATACAAGTTTTTGTTAAACTACTATCACTGAATTCTTTGGATATTTGGATTTGTCCATTATTGACCTAGGTTAATAATAGAGAATTATTAGCTACTAATACAGAAATCCAATTTATAAGTTGGCTAGAAGAAGCAATCGCAGCTAGTAGTGGGAAAAATCCATTGCTTATGCAATGTAAACAATTCATAAACGAGCTATTATCACAGCCATATTTCCGCATTCCGTACAAACATTCGTTCTCACTCATAGTTAATGTACAAAAGGTGGAATTTGTATGTAAAGTAGTTTGGGGTAGTTACAGCGTTATCAGCAAATCCTTTCAACATTCAGTATCACAATCCCTAATTATTTTCAAAAGAAATAGTATGTGATAATGGCAGCGATTATTTAGAAGGACCCCAGTTGTAAAATGGAATAAGCCACATAAAGCAACTTTTTTCACCAAAAAATGAAATATCAGAGATTGGTTGAAAAGCATTGAAGTAATATCGTACATACTACCTGTACAAAAATCAGCCGTACGAAAGCCTACAACGTTGATGGCCCTATATTTCTTGACTTAAATAAATGACAATTGTCTTAAGAACTTGTTATGAAGAAAGTCTAGTTGTTTAAATAACACCATTTGTTATTTTTGCTTTTATGTACCATCTCTTGTCAATATAGTTCTCAGATATTCATACGCCGTTACTTTTTCCAGTGTCTCGTCTTTGCATTTCATTTCATCAGTATTTTGATCCTGTTATTTACAATTGATAATCATCACTCCAGTTTCATTAGTATTCACTTCCATTTTCATGTTTTTTATTTATCCGGTCCAATTCAGCTCCTCCAAGGAAAAACACATTAACTCATGCCACAACTGCATAAAGTGGTGATCTTTTCCAAGGGTAGAGAAGCTGACAATTTTATGAGTGGGAAAAAACACTTAATGGATCAAATGACTTATTTTGGGAGTCACTCCATCACTTAGTTGTATTGTGGTTCTGCTTTTCATTCGATGAATCAGTTTTGATTCGACAATTTTCAATATTTTTCCATGATTTATGTTCACTGTCCACTATCAATTATTTCCTATGAATAAAATATACAACAGACCAATATAAAATCAGTCATTAGTCGCAAATTACACTCCCATGAAATTCCATTCAACATTCAATCTCTTCTACAGATTGGTATTAATTGGTTTTTATTTGAACTCTTAGTGGCATGAGTCCATGATTTTGAATACATCACCAGTTTCACAATTTCGCGAGTATTAATTCGGCATCGGGACCCGCTATTTTTTCACACTATCTGAGAGTTTGGAAGCATACCAAATTCAGTACAAGAACAAATTAGATTACTTATTTTCAATCCGCAGTATGGTTTTAATGAGTTCACTTTGATTCCCATCCCATCGGCACCCCTATGAACTCACAAAAGCAAAAAAGTTAAAATAAAAACTGATAATCGAATAACTCACCCAAAACCAATCCGCACTGCCCTGTGTCCAGTCATCTCTATGCCAATAAATAACACTTTTGTCTGCTTCGAAACTAGGTGTTCCAATAGGTGCATCATCAGTATGGTTGACTAATAAAGTGGAATAATGATTCAAGCCTAAATAATCAGAAGTACCTTTGATATAATTTATTTCAAAGTCAGTAAGGATAGGAAGACGAGATTCTGGAAATCCCTCCAGTTTACTCCTCTCGGCTACACGATCCTTCACTAATTGTGGCCAATCACCGTTAAATAATGGATTTCCATATATTCCAATCTGAAAAATTCGTTGAAAATCACAAGATTGTCAAAATTAATGTTAGCTCACATATAGTTTGGCAAGTTTATCTGAAACTCTACGGGATCGGTAGGAGGCGAGGAAAAACATGGCGCCTATCTGTCAAACGTACAAATGGCGTACGGTACCTATTTTACCAAGTAAAACTGAAAATACAAAGGTATAACGCCACTGGATAAATCATTGGCCCTAATGAATAAAAATCTAGCAATTACTTTTTCTTATAAAATCAAAGTAAATGCTTGAAAGCCAATGAATAAAAACTTGAGTAATTGCTTGTGCTTAGAGCAATTGCTGAAAATTTTAGAAATTGCTATTAGTAAAAGCATTTTCTTAAAAAGTATAAGGAATTGCTTACATTTGCTGAAAATGCGATGAATAAGTCAAGGAATTGCTTTTTCTAATGTAGGAATTGCTTGCAAATTTTTAAGGTAGGTCTAACCTTGCATCATTTGCTCGAATCATTCAAATGTTGCTTCTCCTGCTGCATACACGTGAGTTTTTATCAAAACCTTTTAAATTATGGCTGAATATATGAATGTGCGTAAAAGAAAAATATATAGTGTACGTAAAAATTGCAAAGACGATGATTTCCGAAAGTTATATCGATTTGACCGCGAATATCAGTAAACTGACGAAGTGAGAGGGAAGATCTCACGCACGCGCTTGCCAATAAGAAGTCAGCTGGTCGATACAAATCACCAATTATGTAATTCGAGGGTGTGGTCATTATGGTTTTCGTACAACGCTGCCAGAGCTTCAAAAAGCCCATAACATATTTGGAAAAGTGTTCATCTTTAAATATTCATAAATTGAGAAAATAATGTTTATAGAATAAATCCAAGGAAACAAGTACATTATAAAATTAACGTTTAATCATATTTTTAATATTGTTGATAATAAAAAGACCCTTTTCTAATTATTATCACTACATAGTAAGCACTTCAGTTTTTTCATAGTTAAATGTGGCAATGTCGAATGTTTTACTGCATTCCTTTCACGGTTTCAGATAAACTTGCCAAAGTATACTATTATTCTATTTTACTGGGTATCTCGCGAACCATGAGAGTTATGGAATCGGTTAATGGAAAAAAGATTTGATAAGCGAGTCAGTGACATTTGAAAATTTTCAATAACATGGTTGGCTCCAGAAATATTTGTAGAAATATAACTTGCCAATTTTTATTTTGCTCCTGTAATTTCGTTATTTGGAGAGAAAGTGAAAAATATTTACTCACATCAAATTGTTGAGCTCTCTCTGCGGCTGCTTGATCTGCTGGATCATCACTTCCTGGTTCATACCATGTTGAATCGATAACCATAGCTACTTTTCCTACAAAAAAATATTTTTTTCATCGATCCCATATTACATAAGAAAATTAACTTTTTCATTTCGAAATATCCGACAATCAAATCTCAACAAAATATGTAGTACCCCTGAGTATCTGAAAATGAGTAATGCTTTCACTATCCACATTTTCTCCTTTTTTTGACTTCTTCGGATATATATCTAACTTATTCTTTGTATAATTTGTTCTTCACTATTGCGTACGGTTACCCCTTCATTATACATATAAAATTTGAATAATAACATCGTTATCGATTATTTTTTTCTATACTCTCTCCAATTGTCGTCACATATTAGTCTGCCCCAGTCTGCCCCAACAATCTTTTCCTATCAATTTGATTCTTTTCTCTATTTTATCATCAATTTTTTCCTTTTTATTTTCCATTTCTAAGCATTTCCAATATTTTCATAAACTTACTTCGCTCAGTATCACTCCTCACAATAATTTTTCCAATCTTTTTTTCTTTTTTCGGGTATATCTGAGAAATTGATAGATGTTTTCCGCAATTTGCGACAATAGAATACAATGGATGTTATTTCAATATTGACAATACTCAGCGATTACCAACCAACACTTGTTATAAGTTATTTTTTGGTATCAAATCAATTGTTTATTACAATAAAACGGGAATTTGAATGGTGATTCAACACTACATCAGCGGCGATCTTAACTTTTCAATAAATAAAAATTCCACTGTACTTTGATTGGGAGTGCCGTAATTGGTTGAATCATCATCTGATTCGATGAATTTATGGAGGTGCAGGAGCTCCAGTTCATTGGCATTCACAGTTAAACTATTTTAATCCTTTGAACTACACTGTTTAGTCATACCTGGAGAAGAAGTTATGTGCTACGTAGGAGAATTCACGTCAAAAGCTGCGAGACAGAATCACTCCAATAGCATCCCAGCTGATTTTTCACAGTCCAGAAGGTTAATGCATCATTTGGAGAGAACAGGAACGTACTTAATGTTAATTGTGTCTAATCAAATCCATTCTTTTTTCAGAATAATTATAGTCAAACACGAGAAAAAATTGGAAATCAAAAAAGTGATGTTCCAAACTATTCAGTAAGACCCGTGCTTTACCTTCCATGAAAGACAATGATGCTTCATCTATATACTCACCTTGATTTTTCTCCCTGAATAGTTCATCATAAATATGATATGCCTTCGCATGTGCCAACAATACATTCTTGGTGCACACATAATCCAAAATAGCATCGGAAACAATTCCGGGCGCAAAAACTCCGGATCCATATCCAGCCTGGCAAACTTGTTTGGGTTCGTTTATAGTTATCCACCATTTAACATCATCACCAAAAAGTTCAAAGCATAGTTTAGCATAATCAGCAAATAAATCTACAATAGTTTCATTTATCCAGCCATTCATTTCATCCTGAAGAGGTTGGGGTAAATCCCAATGGTACAATGTTACTAATGGTTCAATATTATTTTCCTTGAGCGCCTGGAAGAGGTTTTTGTAGTATTGAACACCTGAAAAAAAAAATATTATAAGTTCACTTGAATTGAGAATTTTATTTTATATCTTAGTGCCTAAAAAACAAGTTTCCGATTCAGTCAGTAAGTCGTTTTTCATCTGATGAAATGGAATTAAATAATCATGTAACTGGCTGGATAGCTATAAGTTGAAGTTGAAAGAAGTATAGGCGGTTGTTATATAACTTCGTGCTATATTCCTATGTTAAAATAATACCCTTCTTGGTGTGCGTCATCGATTGTGATCCGTGTTTTCGGCATGTCGTTCATTTTATTTGCTATTTTGACATATAGCTAACCTTAAATTTGATAAATAAGATCATCAGGATTGTATTTAGCCAAATTTGAAAAGGCTATGCAATTAATAATTACCAGCTTCTTTTTCTAACTGAAAATACCTGAGAACTTTCAGAATACTGATGTTTTTCCGTCTATTCATGCATATTTTTGTATTATTCACATAAATAAAACAATAATATTAATATTCACTTTTCATAAATAATAATTAACCGTAAACAACAAAGTACAGACCTGTCAAGAACTGTTAGTGTGACAGTAGAAAAAGACGTAAGACTTATTGCTGCTACGAAAGTAACGCCTTCATAGTATTTTAAACTCTCGATTGATAGGTTGAGCTTGAGCGTAATCTAAACATCAACCAATCAAATTTTTGTAAGTCAAAGATTAGGGTTAACGTTTGTAATACATTTAAACGGTTCATTATTGTGATATTTTTATTAGGATTAATCACAGACCTGTCTTTTTTTCCATTTCTTCCTACGTAATGTGTGAAAGACATTAACAATCAATGACGCACACCAAGAAGGGTATTATTTCAACCATACATGTGATAGAAATGTATACAAGAACAATTCAATTGCTAGATTGAAGTGAGATTTCATGATAATATATCATACTAGGATACTTATATTAAAAACAATTTTGAATCAAAAACCTAAAACCACAAATAATTATTCGAGTTTGTTGTGATATTACTAAAGCTGCATTTGTCAACGTTCGTAAGGAGTTTGAGAATAGGTTGTTCTATTGTTCAAACAACAATGGAAGCCATTTTGAACATTTACTACAATCAAACATTTTTGTAGTTCAATTTTTTTTTGGTCATCAGTAACGTTTATAGATTTAAAACACCTCTCGCCTTACGCCAGTTTCTGAAGGCAACCAGTATTACAACTACGATGTTTTATTGGTAGACAGAAACTGGGCAATAGCCACAAAGATGGATAATCCTGACCCAGTTCCTTTTGACTACAAGAGCAACACCCTCAGTCAATGTACTTTGACTGTAACAAAACAACAATGTCAACAAATGACGGAAATAATAAACCCTTAACTTCCTATGCTGCTGTAGCCAAATCAAGACCTGAACCTATTTTTTCCGAGAAAGAACAAGCGATCATAATACATTCTGAGCCTAGTCTCGTTCTCTTTGATTGTGTGGCAATTGGAAACATATCAACCCAAAAATGTTTGCTTTGCATCTAAAATCTCAAACAATTGAGTGTGTATTTACCTGTCAAAAACCGAGCTTGTACACCAGCTCATATCAGTAGAGCCAGAGCCAAGTTGATATTAAAACGGTGAAGGCATTACAATAATAAAAATACATTGTTAAGAGGAAATTTGCTCCCGGTGGGGTTCAAGGGTCGAAATGTTACCCCTTAAACTAGAATAAATTGTAACTTCCAATGGGTACGGGGAGCCAAATTGATATTTTGAGGGTGAAACCATTATACTAATAAAACTGTTCAGAATATCAACTTGGATTCCCGTTTCCTTTGGAAGTTTGAAATCTTTCAGTTTCAGGGGTGACATTTCAACCCTTGAACGTAGTGCTCAAGGGTTGAAATGAGCAAATTACCTCTTAGCAGTGTGTTTACAATATTCTAATGCCTCTACCCTCCAAATATCAACTTGGCTTCTCGTTTCCTTTGGAAGTTACAGCGTGTTTTAATTGTAGGGGTGATATTTCAACCTCTTTTCCTCACCGTAAGCAAATTTCCTCCAAATGGTGTGTTTGCATTATTATAATGCCTTTACCTGCTGAACATCAACCTGGCTTCTCGTTTCCTTTGGAAGTTGAAAATTATTTCAGTTTTAGGGGTGACATCTTAACCCTTGAACCCCACCGTGAGCTAATTTCCTCTGAACAGTGTGTTTCTATCCCTTTTATGTCTCTACCCCTCGAATATCAACTTGGCTTCTCATTTCCTTTGCGACTGATATCTTATTCCAATTCAAGGGGTGAGATTTCATACTTTGTTTCCCACCGTGAGCAAATTTCATTTAAACAGTGTGTTTTTATTATTATAATGGGTCCATTCTCCACGAAATATAAATCTGATTCAACTTATTATTCTGCACGTCGTTTAAACCGTGAATTGAGCAGTTCTCAACATTTTTGCAGCTAAAATTGGCTGCTATCTCCACACCGGTCATAAGATATATTACCCTTCCTTAACCGAAAGAGTTGTTTAAGGTAGATTCACAAGATTAACCAAGAAAATTAGAAAATACTCTAAAGGAAGACACAGTATCACTTCCATCCACCAACGACGATTGCCTCTCAGACTCATGACATAAGTTCCAAACATTAACTAATTGTTAACTTTATTTCCATTTAAACTTATTCAGTGGAATTGCGACGGATATTATCCGCGATATGAAAGGATCCAGCAATTGATTGCAGAAACAGAGGCATATATCATATGTGGATTGATAGAAGAGGTTTCATTGAATGGCCTTCCGGATCGCCTGATCTACCACCGTTGGACTTTTTATTATGGTGTTATTTAAAGTGTTGTTTACAAAACGTAACCGAACTCTTTAGATCTTCGCCACCGGATAACTGTGGCATGTAGTGAAATAAGTAACTTATGTTATGCTACAAAATGCTCAGAACAGTGTTGAACAAAGGTTGTATTATTTGGGAGTAAACGGATCACAATTTGAACACTTACTTTGATCAAAACTTTTCTGACAACTTTTGTTTTATTTCTCACACTCACACTTCCAGCTGGTTTTTGTCATTAATTTCAACACTCACCACAAAAATATTAGCATGTTTTTGAAGAAAATCTGATTACCTCTCAAATTATGTGCCACTTGACCCCCTAATCGAACCAACTATCAAAAGTATTTCCCCTCAAAAACAAAATCGACGTGTCTTGGGGTTTGCCGCAAAAATCTATTTCGCCAACAATATTTGAGGTGGACTGTTTCTAATGCGTTGTGTCTAAATGTCGAGTTTTTTGTAGATGTATCAAATAATAAGCGAATATTAGAGCAAAAAAAAACAGCTACCAAGCCAGATGACTAGAAGATATTTGTTTTTTTACATGTTTTCACAGTCCAGAAAAATTTGAAAAGTAATCAAGCGGATACAACTGAATAAGTTAACGAAAATTGTCTTACCCAACTGGTTGATGTTATTCACGTATCCAGTGGGAAGAATCCTAGACCAAGCTATTGATAACCTATAGTGATCTAAGCCCATTGCTTTCACCAGAGCTACGTCTTCTTCGTATTTTTCGTAAGAATTACAGGCCACATCAGGTGCTGATCGGTCCACAATTCGTTCTGGGTAAGTGTGTGCGAAGTGATCCCATATTGTTTCTCCCTTACCATCTACATTCCATCCACCTTCAATTTGAGGTGCAGCATTTGCAACACCGACTTTAAAGCTTTTTGGGAATCTTTTTGGGTTTATCGGATCATTACTCTGAGCCAGACTAAAACCAAAATCATTTGTTATTAATTTTCGAATGAAATATATACAGGGTGGTCCGTGAGTAATGGACCAAAGTGAAATGGAAGATTCTTCGCCTGAAAATATCACAATCTGACGCAACTTCCCCAGTAATATATTGATGATAAAAGATATACAGGATGGCAAAGTTAAAATGTTTTTTCTCAGTAAATTGGGAGATATTTGATATACAAAGGTAAAAATTTTGAGATAGAGGTTTTGGGGCCTGGGAAATCATAATGTTATTCATTTCGATGTTTTTCCTGGAGGACGCCACAAAAGCTATGTTGCTGGTGTAATTGTGCGACCAGCTTATTTATCTTCAATGGTATCTCTCTTTTCATTGGAAAATATTGAAGCTGCATCATTATGGCGACAAAAAGGTATACCTATCATGAGTGTCAAAAGTTACTGGTTTTCGAGATATTCGGATTTTCGAACCGCCCTCCATTACTTTCATCCCATTTATTGGCAAAAAATAATAATGTTAATTGGCGCTGATGTCAGCACCTCCGAAGGAGGAGAGTTGTTATCTCGAAGCAGCATGCTTGAGAAAAGTTATGGCAAAATTATTGCAAATTATTAATGTTCTTGCTATATTATAGCTGATATTGAATTTGCTACATTAGCGCTTACTAACATTATCATTTTTGTCAAAATAAATGAAATGAAAATTATGAAGGGGGGTTTAATAATGCGAATTTCTCGAAAACCAGTAACTTTTGAGACAAACGATAGGTATACCTTTTTGTCGCAAAAATGATGCAGTTCAAATATATTCCAATAAATAGAGGGATTCCGTTAACGATAAATAAGTTAATCGCACATTACAACAACAACATAGTTTTCGTGGTGCCATCTGAAAAATACATCGATATAGATTAAACATTATGATTTCCCACGCCCTAAAACCCCCATCTTCAAATTTTTACGTTTGTATATGAAAAATCTTCCAATTTACTGAGAAAAAACATTTTTGACATTTCCACTTTGCCACCCTGTATCTTTCTCATTATCAATATTCCATAAAAAGAAGTTGCGTCAGATTGTGATATTTTTTGGCGAAGAATCTTCCACTCCACTTTGGAGTTTGGAACATTACTCACGGACCACCCTATATATAATCCTGAACGATTCCAAGTACTTGTTATACTTATCAGTTTACTAATGACCACTCTTCCTTCTATTCTGTGAATTTCAGACAGCACATTTTGACACGTATATAATTTAAACAATGATAATATTCAACTATTTCACGTCCGTTGTACTTGGAATAACATCACAATTGAGAGTGGAGGAAGATTCTCCAATTTTCCCTTCTCTGTTGGAAGTAAGTATCACAATTTGGCCAGGTTTAAAACATCTGTCTCAATCGGGACAAACTGATAACAAGTTTACCTGTATACCCTTGCAGATTTACCCCTTTCCAATCCTCAATCATTCGGAAATGTATGGTTCCAATTGGCTCAACAGTCATTGCGAATGCGAATAATAATATTATGGAAAAACAATGGCAGCAGTGGCAACAACAAGCTACCTCACAACTCTCTTTCCATTGAATAAATATCCGTTTAAAGAAATTTCTTCCACGGTACTATCACATTATAACCAAAGACAAAGACTAGCGGATCACTGCCTCAACCAGAGAGTGGAGCTGATATTGGGTTGCGCCTCAAACTCTCACCACTTGAGCTGGGGCAGCAAGGATATCAACGCCCGAGTTGAGTCTCTTTATGAATACATAATTGAGAAAGATCTAAGAATTTCAAACAGAGGCACGGAGCCGACATTTATTAATGCCTGTAGCCAAACATCAATAGACATTACGCTGGCGTCAGCCAAAATATCGAACAAAATTCAGTTCTGGCAAGTGGCGGATCATATTTCTATGTCAGACCACCGCTGGCTGACCTATACGGTGAGCCAGGATCTCAGGACCCCTGTAAAATTCCGTGACCCGAAGAGGACGGATGTTGCTCTCTACAGTCGACTTTTAAAAGGTGCTTTGCGGAAAACAGAGATCCTAACTCCTAGCAATAATTAGGAACTGTAAAAGTACACAGTATCTATCCAAAACTAAATAGACATTGCCTATAAGGAATCCTGTCCGATGAGTATGGTTCAGACAGCTGGCACGACCAATACCTGGTGGTGCCCTGAACTGGAACACCTCAGAAAGACAGCGAGAACGACCTTCAACAAGGCAAAACGAACAAAACTCAAAGGGGACTGGGGAATATATAAAGCCAACCTCAAATAGTTCAAAATAGTTTGCAGACAAAAGCAAAGAGAAGCCTGGAGAGCCTATTGTGAGGCAGTCGAAGACTTCACACAAATTTCTAGGCTACAGAAGGCACTCTCAAACGACCACCATAATAGTATCGGCATCCTGACAAGGGAAAATGGCGACAAGGCTGCCAACCTCCAAGAGAGCGCTAGGATTCTCATGGAAACTCACTTCCCAGGTTCTGTCTTTCCTGGAACGTCAAACTGGACGGAAGTACCAACAACACCCTTGATAAGGGCAAGATAAGGTGGGCCATATCGGGCTTTTCTCCCTTCAAGTCACCAGGACTTGACGGAATAAGACCAGCTCTACTTCAATGGGGAATGGATACTCTTATGCCGCACCTGGTTGGAATTTTCAGAGCCTCTTTAGCTCTGAGGTATATTCCCAGTGAGTGGAGAGAAGTACGAGTGGTATTTATACCCAAACCAGGTAGGATGGACTACAGCTTACCAAAAGCATTCCGACCTATTAGTCTCACATCGTTCTTTTCAAAAACAATGGAGAGGGGTTATGCGAGCGGTATATGAGAGATAAAGAGCTACGTTCAACAGTAGGATTCCTGACTGGCCACTGTCAACTAAGGAAACACCTCCATACTATGGGGCTAGTGGACACACCTCTGTGAACAGGAAGATGAAACTGTCAAGCATGTCTTATGCAAGTGTCTGGAGTTATCGTCAATAAGAGAGTGTGTTTGGTGAGTATTTGCCTACACCTGCCGATATAAATATGTCTCCTAGTGACCTGTCCACCTTCCTGAGAAGGACAGGACAGATGTGGCCTAAGTGCTGTGAGCCTACACTTACCCTCCCTGCTCTACAGATACAGATACAGATAACCAAAGAAATCCAAGTACTCTCTGGAGATAGCTGACTTTTTTTTCAAAAGGGTGGTCCTTGCAGGGTTGAGGTTAAATTTACTGGAGTATTTATTATTTTCCACAAATGTCTGGTGGATACTGAAGGTGATGAGTTTGAATTTTTCAATTATACTTTCACGTATCTTTGAATTTTTACAATATCCAACAAAAACTGGTCGAACCCCAATAAATTATTCACCATATGTAACAAATTCTGAATACAAAAATATTCAAGTAGCTTGCCACTGAACTTAAAATTGTTATAATTGGAAATTTGACTTCCATTCTACAATATCAAGTATTAACTGTTATACAAACTTTATCTTCTAATTCAAATATTCACAAATAATAAATCACATATTTCTTTATTATTTTTCTGGAATAATTATGTGTCAACAATTAATACCACCAACAAATGAATAAATATCAAATAAATTGACACCTGTGACGATGCATTTTGGATAAAACAAGTATTTTCAGAAGATTTATGCTTTCGAGAAATAATATATATTATCTACTAACCTGCAGGTGAACAGAAAACTTAAAAACAATAGAATCTTCATTTTAGAAAGTATGAAAGGATTTTACCTGAACTTGGAATATAATCATCCATTTTATAGATTTGAGTCTATCGTTATCAACCTACACTTAAACTCAAGTATTGATACGCAAATATGTTTGTATATACCTGATAGGACACTTGACATTCCTTCTCATATCATTAGGTTGGGACTCATAAACCTTTTCCAAATAACTGTTTTTTGAAATTCAATATAAATTAAAAGAACATATTTATTTTGAACTTTGACACCATTTTAAATCATTTCAAACGACAAGCCAGCTGCACCCTTTGCGGGGACTCATAGATCGTATTGTGATAATTAGAATGTTATATTATAAAAGTGTTCGTTCTCCAGGTGGAATCCATCTCACCGACAGCCTTAGATATTGAAAATGATAACTAAGCCGTATGCAACCTCATTTATGCTTTTGGAATTCGTCAAATTGTTGGTGACTGTAGATCAGCGCACAAACTTTGGAAAATATCATGCTATAGTCTGATTCAAAAAGATCATATATCATTAGAATGCAATACTCCTTTAACAACCAGATTTCATCCGATATTACTGACTTGTACTTAAACTTGACAAAATATTTTACATTACAATAGTAACTGTTCAGTGAGTGGATAGGGAAACTATTTTATTCCATTGTACCATATTTTATAGCATAGAATTTTACATTCAAAGTGATCCACCAGAAGTTTTCTTTCATAAACTTGGAAATTCTGGCATTTTTCAATAGTACCTCACTGAAAATACTAAGGTGGAATGGGGTAAATGTGATCTACTTTTTGAATAGTTCAACTTTCTTTCAACATAAAGGTGCCAAGAACAATTTCAAAAAATTTACAAAAAAATCTTATACTTTTGAAGGGGTTTTTTATTCATTGTATGCAAGAAATTTAAATAAAGTTTAATGTTGCAAGTGTTGCGGGATGTTTTTTAAAATCATGTCAGTATATCACATTTACCCCAGGGACCGGGGCAATTGTGATGAAAGTTTATATTTTTGTAGTTAATAACATACTTTTTACTCTGAGGCTATTGTATTAAAATTCATTCCAAGCTCTCTGCATGTGTTTTTTGTAATTCATTTTGTTGAAAAAAATAACATTTTCAGCTATTATAAACAATCATGGAACAAAGGAACAGAAACTAATAAAACTTGATACAAAACACTTCTAAATGTGTCAGAGTTAATGATGAATGTTGAAGTTTTTTGGAGAAACTGGAAACTCTTACATTCCACGTCTATCAACGATGGGATTGGGTAGTAGTTTCACAATATCCTGCTGAAGTACAGTATCATTTCAAGGGGCAAATGTGTTCTAGCAGCATTCCGAAGTAAATATTAAGTATTCAATTGAATAACCAATATAATATTATGTTTCTCTCAATTACTATGAACTATTAAGTAAATAAAAATTGGATTATTACTCCTACATACCGCAAAAATAATATATTATTGCACGAACGGGGTAAATGTATATTAAAATTTGCATAAGAGCGAAACGCTCCCTTCGCTTATCTGTGCTTAACTTTAATCCAAGTTTGAATTTCGACAGTTTCTAGTGATGGCTCACTAGAATAGCATATTTCGAGCTCTGTCTAATAGGTGGCACAAGAATATCTATTTAAATAGCCATTTTTAAACCGACTGTCACAATTGCCCCATTATCACATATACCCCACTTCACCTTATTACATTATTGTAATATATTTCGTTAATTTTTAGTAGGTAGTACAAATCTGCAATATCCGATAAGCATCTGTTTGTTCAACGATTATTGCATACCAATACTGTAGTTTTAAAAACAAACCATAGTATTCACTCGCAACTATGTTGAAAAATGTTTGTAGAGTACCGGTTATGTGTTAATACAACAACAAAATAGGTAAGGCGGACATAATATCCACTGAATTATAAACGAATACTGCTCATTCCAAAAATTAGAATTTTGGAGAACGTTGGAAAAAGAATATCAATAATGCAGCCCCGATCATTTTTGTTTCAACAAATCTTTTACATAAAACCAACAGTTTCTAGAAAAAAGGTAATTAGTAAAATATATGGGGGGGTGGTAATATGCTCTACCAATCCCAAAAATGCATTTCCTATTTAAATTCAAAGTGGACCATCAAATGTCTTCACAATAGTTCATCCATATTTCAGTAAAATAGTTATATTTGGAGTTTTATATCCTATGATATTTTATAAATGTATTTTTAATTATGTGAAAATATCACGTACAAGCGTCTTCGGCGCTTCAGGTTGATAATGCCAAACCAACTGATTACATGATTTTGCCGAGCGGTTTCATGAGTCGTATTGTGATTATTATAATGCTATATTATAGAAGCTTACAAACATTTGTTGAAGGCATTCGTTTTCCAGGTGGAATCCATAACATACCGACATCCTTTTTTGATTGATAACAATAGCTTAGGTTTTTGATACTCCCTAATATCGTTGATTCTTCCAAATCTCAAGTGCGGTTGGAATACAAAGAAGGGATGATCTTGAACTACGGGTAACTCGAAACAAATATTATTGACTCGAAACAATTATTATGTGTGCTGTATATATCATTCATTCTGTGGGAATTAGTTTTTGTTTATGGGCAATGAGGTGTTAAGACAAAAATATGATGTTAATAGTTATTGGTGAATGAAAGCATAATGGAGAATAAATTATTTTCAGTATTTTAATTAGCTATTTCAAGGTTTCGATGTCAATTTGGAAGTTCAACTTCAAATTTGATAGTCTGCCATTCATTCTGTGACGTAATTCTGCGTTTACGTGAAAAGTTACCTTCATAAGTTGATATACCTAGGATCACGTTTCCGTCATCGTTTGTTCTAACATCCTGGCTCCTAGTGGCAATATAGGTTACGCTTATCTTATATTGGATGGGTTTCTTGCTTTTACTCCTGGCCCTTTTACGCAGACAGCACCAAATAATAATTGTACGTGAATGGCACGTGTTTTATACACTGATAAGGTTTATATTTCACCGGCACTAGTAGCCCAACTATCCAGTCTTGGGATGAATAGGTGGTGTTGAGACTCCACATTCAACAAGTTGTAGGTAGGTATATATTTATATTTTCTGCTTTTTATTGTCATTAAAAATTCCTACCGGCGCGCCACTGCCTCCAAGAAATTCTAAGGTCGTTAAAAATAGTCCCTTGTCAACAAATAGTTTTGACGGTTGAAAACGCGTATCCAAACGCTCATTTCGCTCTCGAAATGCAGATAATTTTCGACCTAACCTCACCAATCCAATAGGTCACTGATTGATCAATTTAATTTATAACAAAATACTCGTTTCCAGGAGGTTACTCAGAAATGTGATTTCCAACGTAAAATATAATTTTTTATTTTGTTGTTATAAATCTTCTCCTCTTTTGGTTTTATCATAGGGTTTAACTGATAAATTCAATTGAATAATTCAAAAATATGTTTTTCGAGTATGTTGTTTACTTATAACGAGTAAATAGTGGATTGAAATCTGTGATAACCTTTGATAACAGATATTTGATAAGCTGGCCATAATTAAACGTTCATTTGTTTGAATAATTTGGATTCGATACGATACGACAGGCAAGATAGTTGATGGTTATTCATCTGGGGGCATCTATTGAAGTGAAAACCACATCCAAAGGCAAAGCAAATCCATCCTTTTTTTCAAAAAACGTCTTATCAAACACATTCAGTAACAGTATTGGGGTGGAAATAAAATGTTCGTTTAATTTACGGTATATATACCGTTCACCAGCAACCAATGTTCAAAAATGAATTCTAATGAGAGACAAGCCACAACGTAAGTTTAAGTGGTCAGCGCTTGTGATGCGGAGAATAATTACAAACTGGGAATTGCCAATGCGCATATCAATTTCTAATTTACAAAACTTACATGCAAACACACATAAATTGAGGCGAATTGTTGAATAAAAACAAATGGATCTCTAGTATGAACGTGATGAGCATTTTAATTTTGTAATTTTCCGTTTTCTTGGAATTCAAACTTATAGCACAGGCAATGTTTAGAGACAAAGTAGAGCTTGCGCGTCTTTAATCATTTATACTACCACATTATCGAGCAATTGTGTAGTGGAAACCAAAATGATTTTTGAGAAACATTATAATGTGACGGCGATCTGAGAAAAGTTAAGCAGAACTAAAGCTAACAAAGTGTAGAATAGTCATTGCACAGCGATAGCAAATCGCAACAAAGCTATGATGAATAGAAAGCAGTCAGAATGCACACTGCATCCAAAAGAGATCTATAAATGGTGCCGATTATATACTTACACGTCTCTCAGGAAAAAAGTTTCGTTTCGAATATCGGAAGCGCCTTGAACACAGGTTCAGGACCTACCCCTGGACCCAACTGCTGACGATCTGATGAATGCACTTACTGGAACAAACATTCAGGCTTGAAGGTATGCTACTGACAGCTATTGTGAAAAATTTCTAGACATTATGCGCAGAAGGTGAAATGGGAAACAGCTTTGTCAATCCCATCAACACTCTGTACATTTCAAATTAAAAAAAAATCAGTAGAACGAGCCTATGGATTCCCAACCCGCATTTAGAAAAAGCCGTACGAGAAGGTATCAGTGATTTGCAAAAGACTTCGAGAAACATACTGGAAAATGAGATCTGAAGATCTGTTGGCTACATGTGATTATATAGTCAGAGATATGATTACTCGTGGCTTTGTGTTCATTGTCTGATGGAATGAGTACCAGCAACATCTGAAACATGATTACTGAGACAAATTTTCCTGACGATTACTTGTACTATTCGCATCACTTAAACGCGGGTGTTGGAGACCATTCTCGATATAATATAGTGGCATAAGCCTTTTCACAAGTTGGATGTTGAACTTTGAGGGGATGAAATAATGGATTTGGAAAAGAGTGGTATTCATGAAATTAGTTGTTATGGTTGTGGTATGTCTAAGAGTTCAGATAGTGTGAATGTCTATGAAATGTATCGAGCGATAGGATGTTGGATTCATTTGAGGGTATTAAAATTAAATGTCGTAATAGTTGTGGAAAAGACAAAGGACTTATACCTCATAGTCCATTGTATATTTGATTTGGAAAACAGCGATTGTGAACATCTTTTTGTGCTAGGCTAGTTTGTTCCCGCGGATTAACTAGTTTGGAACTATAATATTCAGAATATTTGGACGATAAGTCACCATCGTGTCAGTTTACCTTTAGTATCTGGAGAACATATCTTGGTTACCGAAAGTATTGGTGGAGTGGAAGTGTGAGCAGTTTTCAGTGTCTTGTATCTGCAACAGTTCCAACTCACACAAAGGAAATCTGAACTTTATATTATCAGTATCCATTCCTAAACTATTCAATCCGCTTGATCAAATATTCATTGAATCTTGATAATTGTTGAAAATAAGAAGCTCCGGAAAAAAGTGGATAACATTAAATTACATCCTGGATACAAAACAGCAGCGTTTGAGATTTCAGGAATTGGAAATTGGTTAGGTGATTCCATCTTGTTATCATCAAATTCTATGCAAGTCCATATCTCATTGAATTCATTTTATTATTTTGGGCCAAGGGTTAACTAAATAATGCATCCATAATAAAAGTAACAGAAATGGATATTAATTGATCAGTTTGTACCAATATTCCAGAGTAGACGGATTTCAATATTGAGCCACTTTTTTATCACGTTTGAAACAACCGTGAATAAATAATTTATTGAGTGATATGTGAGTGGCTGATAAGGTAGATTATCGCACGCTTCTGCAATATACAAATTTAATTAAATATGGAAACGGTGCTTACAGATACTGATAAGATTCAGATTATACTCAACCTCTTAGAAAAAGCTACTTATCTATAAGGATCATTTATTTTTAACAACAAATATCTAAGTGATAAATAATAATTCACACCACTTATCATACATAGCAATTAGACCGAAATATAACTTTCTCGCCTCAAACAATGTAAACAGCAAGGAACATGTTTATCTACACATTAGGTAAGTGGCCGAGCTCGTTTGCTTCACTGCATTACTAAGGTGGACGAATATCATATAATAAGGTGTTGAACTTTACAAAAATTTGATGTTTTCTCAATGTTGATAGTTAGTGGTGAAGAAAATCATAGTGAGGAATCAATTAATTTTAATATTTCCATTCTTACAAGGATTTTATATCGATATCAACTTTTAGATGATTTAAATAGCTCACCATGTATGATGTGTGTGTGTGGTGGAGAATGGCCTCAGACATAGTCTATTAGCCACAGAAAATTAAAAGTTAGTAAAAAATGGAAATATCAATATGTCTAAATAGATTAGACTTATTTATGACATTCACTATAGCATCAAGTACATATTTATCCATGTTTGCCAAAAGAGTGTTATATGATGTGATATACATTACCTGAAAAAGAAGTGAACTGCGAAAAAGTTGACATAGGACCATAATTCAGTCGTTTCCTATTTTTAAAATCGTGATGACATGTATAGGTTATGCTTATGTTATATTGCTTTTATAGTTGATGACTTTTTACACATACATAATAATATAAATGATAATTATTCACATCAAAATTATTTTCACAGCTATAGTAACTAGCTGCAGTATATTAATGTTTCCTCCAAGCCGCTGCAATATACAATTCTCTTCTGCAGGCAAATTTACAAACTTTTTCGAGACGTAACTGCTGTATTCGTGGAGTATGATGCAGAACAAAATATGTATGACATTGACACTATTCTATTTTTGGAGAAAAACTAACTGAACTCAACTGAGGAATATTGATACTATGCTCATTACTTTCATAATTTTGATGATATAGATATTTTTCACCAAAGAATTACACATCAATAGAATCCCGAGAGTAAAAAAAAAGTTTATGGCAAATCAAAAAAGGAGCGTGTAGCAAGCTCACAAGCATACACTTGATATCACTCCTGTCAAGGTCCAAAATAAACCAGAAGAAAGGAAAAAATATTTATACTGATTTTTTGGAAATCCAGTCAAAATGGCGAGAAAAATAAAACTTGTATACTGGTCACATTCAGTAATTTAGGTATACCCGGTAGTGCAGATTGGTTTATATATAGAAAAAGGTTGGAAAAATATTATTTGTCGAATGCTATACCTGATAAATCTCTAAAGAGATTCATTATATCATTTAATATGTGTATACCGGAAGGACCAGCAGCTCAGGACTGAGCGTTTTTCATTCCACTACCAGATGAACATTTGAATCCAAATCGGAAATAGAGTGGGCTTGTTCACGGCTTGTTCACGATATTTGGTAGTGCAATTTATGTTGGGTATTTTATTTTATTAGAAACTATCTAAACTGTATTCGGCTTTCTCAATTTCTATATTCTAATATCTTCAGATGGCTTCAAAACATGTCTTAAAGCTTTCTTTGTCCACAAAATGGCAATCAAAAACTTTCGCAAACTGAGTGGGTTGTTTATCTTTTCGCCTGTGAGTAAATAAAATATTTCAATAAAACATTCTTTAAAAAGGATATTAATTACTCTTTCTTCACCTTATAAGAGAAATCCATTAGTTTCTCCCAGCCTGGTTTGTTGGAAACCGAAAAAATTTGCACTGTAATGCTTGCAACCTGGAACAAAGCACATTACCATAGTGTCTTAAAAGCCGTGAAAATATATTCAGTTAAAATCACAAAACTAAATAATAATAGGTATACACATACAGATAGGTATGGATAGCTTTATTCAAGATAGGAAAACCTAACTTACATACAATTAGATTGTACATAAGTTTAAAGTATACAAACATATAATAAATAAATATATAAAATTAAATAACTACATGTACCTATATGATAAATGTATAAATAAACAAATACATACAGCATTTATCACAATTAAAAAAACAATTATCACATACATTTCAATCTTTAACAATTTGTAGTTCCTGAATCTTTAACAATTTGTAGTAGGTTCATCGTTTAACCAAATAGTTCATTAATCCTCTTTTAAATTGGGGCAAACTTTGTGAATATTTTATTTCATTTGGTAGCTTGTTGAAGTCAATAAATCCTTTAAATATTAATGTTTTTGTAAAACGTTTTAGTTTGAATGTTAATATGTAAGTGATTGTTAGTTCTAGTATTATATTCATGTATTTGACTGTTACACGTTATCTATTTGTTAAAAAACATTGGCAAAAGATTGTGCAACAACTTATAAATGTGGGCTATTGTCATATAAACCAGCCTCTTTTCAATCGATAACCACTCCAATGTTTCCATCACCAAAGATACTGGGGTCAGCCTGCCACATCTTAATACAATTGCAGTGCCCTTAATTTGTTTAAATCGAAAGTATACAGTATTCAAAGTGCGGCTGTATTATGGTTTTATACACTGTTATTTTAAAGTTAATACTTAAATGTTGCGATACTCTGGAGTGAAAGTACCTATAATTTCTTTAAAACCTCAAAGAGTTTTCAACTTGATTTAGTAATTGAATTAACTCACCTTGGCAAAAACATATACAAAATCACTTAAATGGCACGTTTCTCTAACACAATATGGATACTAGATGTCTTATTTTCACTTTATAACGTTGAAAACACTAAATAAAAATAAAAGTTTAGAGGTGTCAAGGAACACCCGGATGGAACGAAGTTCCTTTCGATTGATTAGTGAAGGAATTCTACATATACATACACACACCGAAACATTTATATATAACTTAACTTTTAATTAACTGAGAAAGTGTTTTTAAAAACTAACTTTATTAAGAAACAACTTAACAATTTGGATTCCAGTTCTAAACTGATTTATACAATATAAAAATGAGTTAAGTAATAAAATACAACTAAGCATAAAATGAAAAGGAAGTGATAACGACAAATAGTAAAAGTGATTAATAAGCTAATTATATATGCAACCTAGGGTGAACGAATACGGTAACACCTCCCCCTTCAGAATGAAGCTCCTTCTGGCAGTTACGTAAATAACTATCATTTCATGATTTGCATGGTTAATATTTGAAAAAACACATTTGTTAAAACTGTTTTTCATCCAAATACCTGGCAGCGATTCTTATTCTCAATATTATTCGTTCATATAAAATATTCAACTAGTTAATTGGAATAGATTTATATTCGAACAACTTGAAGATACAAGCGAAGAGATACATTTTACGATTAAGTTATGTACAACATATGCGCAACATTGCAGAACATTTCAATTCAGCTTATGATCAACAGATAAATGATATTCAAACGATATAAATTCCACCAAAGACAACAAATTGAAATTCATGGGTTGATTTAAGTTGGATACTGATTTCGTTCTACAACTATGAGAAATCATGATAGGAAATGTGTGCCATATCGTTAGTGTTCCATTCAAGCCCATTACAATTTTATTCGCATAACGACTTTCGGAGTTTTGTTTTTGTGTAAGAATACCAATAGAACTGAATTTGATTCCCGGAAGACATTTTAATACAACGTACCTACACGTTGACAGTCAAGTAGCAGAGATACCAAAATTAATAACATATGAGTATTCATATTATTAGAAAAAGATCTAGATTATTAGATATAGATAACAGTAACTTCCATTTCAGTTGGAATGAACAACAAGTAGGAATTTGTGGAATACTGCAATTTATAATCCAAGCAAAATTTTATTGAATATATTGAAATAATAGCGACTATTATGGACCTCTCGAAATCTGATATACGAGTAAAAGCAGGGATACATTTTTTAAGCTTTCGACTAGTTTATTTACTCGACTGAGGTCAACTCAATTATTCGACATCATTCCTGGAACCTAAACTTCTTCATTGTACTCTTATTCCACCGTTGATATTCAGCTATGTGAGTACCACAAGTTGTGCAGCCCCAAACTAAAAGTGACTCTCCAGATCTTCTCCCACATATCAATAAAGATCACAGAATGCCAACTAAATTTTAGAACAAAAATGAATTTAAGAAATTTGTGAGTCGCTGTAACCCAAAAACTCATCATGTTCCAACCACACCCTAAATAAAAAGCTCTTCAAGATGATTCGGGAAAAAATGTTGCATTTCATGATCATGTAATGGTATTTTGATGTAAAATGTGGAACATCAAATTTCCATCTGTTCCACATCTTTTTGGAAAGGATTTTCATTTAGAAAATATCTTACGGCTATTTCAAGCAATAAATGGAAAAAATACGATTAAATTTTGTGTTTCCTGCTAGAAACTGGATTGCTGAACTTATTGGCTTGGGCGGGTTGAGATATATCTTATAGCGTATTTGAATAATAGAGATCTGTAAAAATGAGTTCAACTTTCAATGTAAACTGGTTATGTTGGCAGTGAGGATGGAAGAACAACTGGAGTGTCTCCATGTGCAGTGAGAAGCTACAGTATCATATTTAGCATACAAAAGAAAAATCTGACGGGATATCATTCCATAGGTAAGCAAGAACCACATTATGGATCGGAGTTTGATTATTTTGTTGTGGCTTTGATATTTTCAGTAGCTGTATCCTTCAGTTCTCTCAGCAGCAATGAGGAACTCTCTTGATAATAAATGAAAACAATGAAAAACATAAAAAATTAAAATACTCTCCATCCAAAATATTTTCGAGCAATATAAAGCTGATGAATATTTGATCACACGGTCATCTTTGTGTTGGAAAAAACTTTTCCCAGTGATCTTGTCATACATGAGTAGGTATTTATAGCATAAACGTCTTCCCTTATGCACTAACCAAATGGATGTGATCGATAAGCGACTTTATCGTTTTTTCGTCGGAAATATACTGTTCTAATATCGCTCCTATTCGGTGTTGACATGTTTTGCCAGTGCGAACGGATTTCCCTTCCCTCAGTCATAGTAGGGGGGTATGTTTTGGAGGCAAATAAAATTTCACAGAGTCTAATAAGTTAAAATTGACCACCAATGCGAAGAAAAATGTGGACTCGTTAAAGTAGATAAGGCGAACATGGATATTTCAATGGAAAACCTATTTTGCCATATGTACCTACGTTGCAATAACGTCTCATTATTTGTTAATCGTTTGCCAGATTACTATAATTTTGAGAAAGCCCTTATAATGGATTAAACCGACCAAGGACAACAATTACCCACTCCAATTCATTATTTATATTGATACAAAATATGCGTTTCCAGATGGTTTTGTAGGAATCAACCAGTGATTTAAAGACGAATTCTTCCAGTTTCCCAAAATTTGATGAGTATCATGTTCCATTTTCTTGTTACAAATCTTCTCCTCCTTCAGTATCAATATTAAATTTAACTGATAGATTTAATGGCACACATCATTTGGGTTACTCTGGGAGCAAACACAACAAACAAATGCTCAGAAAAACCATTCTTTCCACCAAGCCATTCAGAACCGACGCTTTATCAAACACATTCGGTAACAGTACTGGGGTAAAAATGAAATTGAGATGTTCGTTCAGTTCACGGTATACACTAATGTTAAAAAAATCAATTCAAAGAAGGAGAGGCTACCCCGCCTGTCACGTACGTTTTAGGTGGCGCTTTGTGATGTACGGAATAGTGACGAACTGTGAATTGCCAATTCTCAGTTTACCTGTGAGACTGGTGGTTGGTGAGGGAGGTGCACTGCTGATACTCCTCGAGCTTCACGGGACGAAATACGTGAAACTGAGGACAACTGAGTTGTGGTCGGTTGATAAAGTGGAATGTTTCCGCCATACCTTAAATGCTTTGGAGTCTATAATAGACCGATATTCTTCCTTTATTGTCGAGTTGTATTTTACGAAATTCACGCTTCTAGAGAAGAACACTATCGAATCATTTTCTTCTGAAAGAATAGAAGCTCAGGCTATAATGGGTGAGTGTAATGGAAAATAGTGATTTACTTGAATTGGAAAGATCACGATTTATTTTTCTAATCGATTCCATTTTCAAATATTAGGATGTCCTCGAATCTGATGGGAAACTCTATATTTTTGTTGCTGCATCGTCGTTGTTTGGGACTGGAGTGGAGGAAATTACTCGATTGGATGATTTTATTATCCAATATTGTATTTATTTGTCTTCTATTTGATGCTGCAACATTTTGTGATACCTATACTCATTATGCAGGAGGTGGATAAGCTTTTCTTGTTTTCAAGAAATAAAAGTACTTCTCACAAAAAGGAATACCTACATTATCTATTTCTTGATCTCCATTATTCAATTGGCCAATGCGAATTGAGTATCAAAACTGCTTATATTTTCAATTTAAAAAAAA
>CAJUYI010000183.1:46632-59912 GCA_910591695.1 Galerucella pusilla | reverse complement strand
AGCAGTTTTTTTCCAGGTTTCATCTAATTGGTTAACTGGTGTTAAGTTACTTTTCCTACGATCACTACCCAAAGTAGGCTTTTGCACACTCAGATCTAACCGCAAAGTTGATGTCTTCCGCGAACTGTCATAATTTGACAATACTGGCGCTCTTAAGCAGAAAGTAACTTCGGCGCACGCCTAATTTTATTTATAGATTAAAGAGAGCTAGTAGTCTCCTTGATATAAAATGTAGAATAATAGTTATTCACGTAATTAGTGGGATATGGACATTATTAACGCACGCATGTGAAGTTTGCACGAGTTACGTACAAAATTTTATTTACAACTGCTTATTAGTATTATTAACAATATCTATATTATAAAATTAAAAAAAATTCAATCCAACGTATTTTCGAAGATATTGACTGCAAACATAAGGTACTGTGTATCATATTTTGTGACCATAGCAACAAAGACAAATGAGGCTGTGGAAATGGAATAAATTAGTTATGGCACCAAATTTTCAAAGTTGAATGAACGAAAATCTATAAAAATGAGTTCAAGCAAAGATAATCTCCTTTCGGAAATTGAAAATGCAGCTTCCAGTGTTATTTTGAATATTTAATTCTGGTATTCATATTTTATAGATTCTTATTATCGCACTAGTGCGGTAATGTAATCAAAAACGCACTAGTGCGGTAATGTAATCAAAAACGCACTAGTGCGGTAATATACGTCATTATGACACTCAAATAGTGTCAAATCCTACCCGTTACATGACAGTTGTGGATAAAATATTTTAGTTGATTTTCTAATATGCTAAAGCATGCAATAGTATTTTCCGTAATAATTTATTGAGAAATTTGGAAATCTGAGGAATATCTGACATAATGTATGTAATAAGTGTTGCCTACGTACATAGGTACACGAATCTGCAATCTGGAAACTGCTAAGTACAAACGATGGCAATTGATTTTATTTTGGTGTGATCGTAGGAAAAATCTTGTGTGTTTTTCGAGCAAAAAGTTCTTTGTTAGTCTCGACAGATCTTCTGTCTCGACTGCCAAAGTTCCACTTTTATCCAGGTTTTCTCATGACATATCATTGGAATAGTTGTTAATCGATACACAAAATTCCCAAACTGAGTTATACATATTTTGAAAACAAAAATAATTATACACAAAAAAGTAACAACAAACGCGTTTTATTAACAACATTTCCAAAATAAGAGAAAAAAGCGCTATCCCAATAAAAACCGTTCCTGAAACGTGCACTTCAGTGGATTCCATTCCTAGTAGACTATCATATCGTTAGAATGTCATAAAATGGAATATTTTATTTCACATTTCACCAGGGATGTGATCTACTATGAATGGACCTTAATAAAATTTGACAACAAACTTTTGTAGTCTTAAACGTCAAAATATTATTGATCGTCTAGTTGTCATATTTTTTTCGTTGTGTCAAATAGGGGCCAAAAAATATTTTTTGCGACATCGATCTTTTTTGTTTATTCACAGCATCGGTTGTCAGGTCGGTAGATTGTGTTTACTGGTTTCTAAGTCTAACACGTCGGTAATTGATTTACTTACCGTTCAGAAGTCGGTAAGTAAACTACGTCTTAGCCCTACATACATTTAAGTGGTCCTAAATAATATATTACTCCATTCATTACACAAAAGAAACAAAAAAAATAAGAAGATTGATATTTTTTAATGAACAGAATCGAACAGAACAATATAAAAAGTGATAAACAGCATGAAAACAATTTCACCAAAATGCAAATTATATTTTAAACTGATCGAGAAGTATAAGTGTCACTTTTGACATTTGATCGAGAAGTATAAATGTCACTTTTGACATTTTGTTCATTTCGAAGAAATTTAAATTATTTTATTCGAAATTCGAATATTTCAATACGATCGCGCAAAAAATGGTATACGCATTTCGAACGTTAAGGGTAATAGCGGTCTTCAGCAAAATTGGAGGCTTCGCTACGCTCAGCCTCCAAACATTGCTGTTGACTGGTAAACAACCCTTACCGTTCTTGATACTTAATATACTATTATTTCTAGTTAATCTTGACAACGGTAGCTGGAACGCTACCGAAACGTCAAAATAAAAAAAAATAAAGAACATTATTGAGGTTTGATTCCCAAAAAATAAGAGGACAAATAATAAATAATGCCACAAGGAACTTACAGAAGATAATTAGAATAATTACTATTTACTTGACATATTATTTATTATTGAGGTGAACTTTTTTACAAAATCTTTTGTGTTAAAAGGCCATTTCTATTTTCCTCTATCTTAGCTTTAATTGCACTTCTTAGTTTTTTGGTGTGATTAGGTTAGGTTAGATGTGTCTGTAAGAGGGTTATTTCGTCTTCCTCGGTATAAATTTTAGAACACTTTCTGTTAACACACCGCCAAAAAACTTTTCCGCATTTTGCTTCATAAGCTTTAGATAGTTTGAAATTATTTACTAACAATAATTTGTGCCCTTTTCCACTTATCATACACTTCAAATCCATTTTTGGTGCAGTTATACTTCTTAAACAAACTTAGAAAAAACTTGGAAAAAAAAATGATTTTATTATAGTTGAGACAGCAGAATATAGAAATGACCTTTTGTAATAGGTCAATAGCTCGTGGTATACAATCGGTAAACCAGTCAATTGCCCGAACGGTTCCTTTATAGAAATATGCTCGTTTACACACTAATATATTATAAACAATAAGAAAATAAGGAATAGAAAACTGGAAAAAAAACAAGAAAACCCAGGCCCAAACCCGGTTGATCAAAGTGTAACTATGTATAAAAATATCAGAAAATGAGAAATAAAAAACTAAAAAAAAAAACAAGAAAACCCAGGCCCAAACCCGGTTGATCAAAGTGTATCTATGTATAAAAATATTCGCTCATCTTCATGACCGATGTTACCTGAACACCTAGGCGATAATCTAATATGTCCGCGCGCAATCAACCTGTCCCTTTTAGAACCCTTTTATAATTTGTAAGGATTGAACTGACCGCTGCGCGCGGTCGGCATACACCCTCTCGAAGAGCGGTCGTGGTCCAACTGATCGGTGTACTTAAAACAGGTACCTGGCCCGTGGTCGAGCTGTCCGACTCCCGTTCAGGACTTGTGATAAAGTAGGATGCTCCAAAATTTCTAAAGATTCTGTTTTTTAATTTGGGCAAGACAATATTGGGTAATTTTTCATAATTCGAATTATTCAACTGGATTATAAGTAAGAAAAGCCTCTGGCTGAAAATTTTTCTCATGCTCGTATGGAGAATTTTCCCAAGCAAGAATTCGCGATATTTGGAAGTATCCCGTAGATCATCATCGTTCTCAGATGATTCACAGTGATGGAACTATCAGCTATTCATTGAATTATCATTGGGACTGGATTTATTAGTGAAATGAACATCTGATCAGTTATATATTTTGAATCATAGAAATTTGAACTAATATTTCCAAACTTGTGTAGATTGAAGAGTCATTAGAATGTGTGCTGATTAATATTGAAACCAGGAAAGGGCCATTCTTGCATTTTGTGAACGTGTCATCAAATTATAATGAATTTCACACTGCTACAAACATTCTTATTATATTCGAGGACTTGTATAATGGAGTGTTTCCTGATAAGCTGATCTGCTTATGAATGAAGTCACAACTTATATGTCTTGATAATTCTTATTTTCCATCCAAGTTCATGAAACTTACTTTGTTTAACCATCCTTTGCCATTACGTCATACATTGTCCAGCTTGATGTCTCAATTATGAAATAGATGAGACGCCATGATATAGCAATTAACGTATTTCTTAACCAATGTCGACATAGATGAAATTTGTTACTTTTGACAGTTCAGTTGTCATATTTTAAAAACAGCTTTCAACATAATATGTTATCGATTATAATTTTGAGGTTGAGAGTAAAATATCATTCGACTATAATAGGTCATCCATAAATGACGTCAGACGTTAAAGAGGGTGGAGAGTATCACCAGAATGTGGCATTGTTTGACAAGGGGCAGGGGGGGGGTCGAAAACTTTGTGAATTTATGAAAGGTTATTTTATAAAAATAGGTAGAACATGAAATTACCTGTTTTCTTTCAATTTTTTCTAAATACATGCATAAGATTGGAAAATGTGTTATGTCACATCAGGGGGAGGGTTTCTAAAAAGTTGACAATCTGTGACAAGGACGGGGGGAGGGGTTGAAAAGTCCTAGAGTTCGTGTGACGTAATTTATGGATGGTCCCTAGGTATAATATAAGACAAACGTAAAACAGTGGAATACTTTTCCTGCCGAGGATGAAGGGAGGAAAGGGTATTTTTCTACTACCGTGCACTTTAACCCACTTTGCCGCACGCATTTTAGCTTTGAAAGTGTCACTTTCCCGCACTAGTGCGGGAAAGTAAAATTATGCAAATTTTGACCTTATTAGATAGTTTTTTACTTTGGAAGTTATAACTATTCTTACACCAGGTGAATAAATATTCCATCAAATGAAATCAACATATTGTTTTCTAGCTTTTTGTTGCATTTTTAATTTTCTGAAAATATAAAATAATGAAAATATTTTGATATAACCTTGTAAATTCTTTAAAGTAGTGTCACAAAACAACTATCAAACCACCTGGGTTTGATATAAGAAAAATATATCAAATGAAATTATTTCATCTACAAATGACTTAAAATTGTTGCCGTCACCTTCATCGTCATCTTTATGTGACCTGCAAACGATGCCATCCCCATCAACGTCATTCACTCACCATGGAAATGCGATCTCCACCTTATCAACCCCTTTCGAATGACAGGATCACTTATATCGTTTGAAAGGTATCTTCATTCTCTGCTCTTCAAAAATGTTATCGTATTGAAGTTTATTGCATCAATTGAGATAGAATATAATAAAATCATGAGATTGCCGTAATTTTGCGAAAATATAGGTACTCAAAACCTATCACAATTTACCCAAAACTTATTTTCTGTTTAGGATTTGATAATTCCATTACTTCCGTTAATAATCGATCTTTTTTATGACGCCGAAACATAGTTTTTCCATACCGCTTTCGCCTACTAATCGACTTCCTGGCGAATTATCTAAATCAATTTTTCATCCAGATACGTCCTGCTTGGCGTTAACATTTCCAAATCCTCATTTTACCGGGAATATGTTTAAGATGAAATGATTATAATGCAAACATTGATATAGTGATGAAATATTCATAAAAATATGTGGAGCTGAAATTATTACTATCAATAAATTAGAATTCCGATAAGGAGTTGGGAAAAATAATTTGTCCCAAAACTAATACTTCCAGAATAATATGGAACGTTCTAGTCATTTGAAACGTTTGAAATTATTCAGAAGCCAAGTAATTATTCAATGTCATATTATAAATATTGGAACCCCCGTTGATAAAGTTGCGATAATTGCTCTGGTTGGCATTTCTGATCACTTCGGAAGATCCCAACTATCAACCGGTATTCCCAAGTGGTTTATTAACTAGCAGCTTGGTAATTACCGTGTGAACATGCCGATGATGCTCCTATGAATTAATACAACTCACTAAATTGATCACATTAATACAGGTTTTAAATCAACACATGAATAATACGTATTATTAATGTGTTTCCATTTCAATTAGAACACATACCGAGTTTTTAATAGAAAACATGCCTGTATTTAATTACCGTATTTATACGACTATGATGTGAAAGAGAAACCAAGCAAATATCTCTGATAATGTGAGATGTATTGAAATGAAATTTGGAAGGAAGGTATCACAGTAAATAGCTTATTTGTATTCAAATTTTTCAACCATTTTCAACTTCTGGTTTAACCGGATGTGATGTCGTTTTTAAAATTCATGATGTGTCATCTTGTATATGGGTGAAGCATTTTATAACGATAATAAACATATAGATTGCGATATTCTCCATTCCAATGCCAAGCAAGGAATCAACAAAAAAAGTATAATATATGATAATATTAAGTAATCTGATGAAGAAATAAATAATACTATTATAAAGGGAAACTGAGTGAGGAAGAGTGTGGAATAAAATAGGATTATTTTGTAGGCTGAAATATTGAATGTTCCAACTGCTCACCGATCATTTCAAGACAATCGACAAGTCGTTTTGTAAATGATCTTGTAACATTCACCAGTTCTTCGGGTTATTATTTCAGCTTAGTCTTGTATATTGCTAGGTTCGTTGATATAAATTTGGTTGAAAGGGAAAGGAGTCCCTGGAAATATCAATTTTATCGTTAACGGACATTAAGCCGTACACATTTGGATTATTACTCTTGTGTGGGGAAAAGCAATCTGGTAAGTTTAAGGTTAACCATTTTCTCACCGATTTATTTAATAAGGGCTATCCGTATCAAACAGCATTCGATCGGCTCTATCCTTTTCGATATCTCCCGAAGGAGGTACAGATCTTCAAATTAAGGGTTATTTTGATGGTATCGTAAGAACCTATGGATGAGGTTGCATATCCTCCGTCTTCAATTTTAACATCTGTCTGGTTTGGGCCCTGATAAAAACTCATCCTTAGAGCAACTTATTGAAAACAAGCAATGCTATTGGCATTGGTTTCTGCCCATAGGGTTGAAGCTATACAATTGATTTCAACAACAAACGTTACAATTGCGGTAGGTGCGGTATCGATTGAATTTTCAGAAAGGATTGAAGCTTCGGATCCTAACAAATATCAACCGCATCTTAGCTCTCATTTTTCCTATACTAATCCCAATATTTACAGAGAAAAAACACTCCAGTATTGTTCAGAAATAACTAGGAAGGTCCATTCTTCCCCAAAATGATAATATTTTCGTCAAAGCCACACAAACCTGCAACGTCACATGACACACCATAAGTCAATGGATAAAAAAGGTCCTAAGTGCAAAACCTAATTCTGGACTGGGGATAACGCTGGAATCGCATTTATTCATTAACTTCAGTGGAGGGAACAATTAAAATACAATAAAAGCGACTACCTCACAACTGAAAACAAACCATTTCGGTTCCGTAGTTATTTACTTAATTACAGTGGGATTATTATTTCAGTTTTCTGTGATTTTTTCGTATTTAATAAAGCGCGTTACTGATAGATATTGATCAGTAATTATAAGTTATTTTCACTCTTTATAAGTTTGGAAAGATATTTTTCAAAAACACTGACCTGAGGAGCAATTGCAAACCAGAATGGTTGGTGTTAAATATTTTGTATACCAACCCCGTTTGACTTTGAAGTGTAATTCAATAGCCGTCGGGGCCTATGACCCAGAAAGTAGTTGTTGCTTCTTAGATGAACAGTCAGTGTTATCGAAAAAGTAACTAAAATACGTTGTCCCCAGACATACAAACTGAGTTAACGATCAGTTTCTTGTTCCAACCAAAATATAAGACTAGTAGATAGGTTTACGGATTTTCTCATGATTACTTATCTGGCGCATGCAAATTGCTGTGTTTCAATTATACTCCACAGTTTCAATGAATTTCAGCATAACCAACAGCTCTCAAGAAGGGATTTGTGTTTGTATTTAAATACTTTCTATTGTAATCATAAAATGACTGACGAAGAATACTGTATGCCGCTACTGTAGGGAATCAGTTCATCATTTCCATAATAAACGACTTTTGAGAGAAATTTAAAAACAGGTCAATTTTAATTATTGAATCGTCATCACATGATGTATATGTAACGAACCTTGCGGTACACTTGAGTCTCTCCATTTTCCTGTCGATCAACTTCTAATTTGAAATTAGTTTTAATTGGGAGAATGTTCTCTTGGAAAGCTACATCGCGTGATCTTATTAATTTATTATTTTCTCTGCACCATATGCGATACCCATCTATACCATCATAGCCAATTAAAATACCCTTCATGGCCTTTTTATACATTTTCTTCCTTTTTTGCTTAGGTATATGAACATAGCATGTAGTTCCGATAATTCTAAGATGCTTAAGGCTTGGTTTCTTTCCAGTCCATAATTGTATTGGTGATTTTCCTCCTATTCTAGAAGAACCACTGAGATTTAGAATATGTTTAGCTGTATATATCATCTCAGCCCACAATCCTTGAGGAATTTCTTCATGGGAGTGCATAAGAGCTCTAGCAGTTTCTACCATCGTTCTATTTTCTCTTTCTGAAGGACCATTTTGTTTCGGTGTATACGGCATAGTAAAGCGTTGTTTCACTCCATACTTGGCTAAAATATCTTTAACTTCTTCATTATCAAACTCTCCTCCATTGTCACAAAGCAGTTCTTGCACTGTATGACCTGCAGCTCTTATCTGAAGTAACATTTCTTGCAGCTTAGAGGAAACTTCTGATTTATGTTTGATAAAAAATACTTCACGAAAACAAGTGAAATCGTCTTTAAATAAAACATAGTATCTAAACCCTGACATAGAATTTAAAAATGGACCACATACATCTGTATGAATACGTTCTCCAGGTAGAGTTGCATGTTCTCTTGTACCAAATTTTCTTCGATTGGCTTTTCCAAACACACATCCTTCACATATTCCGCTATCGAGATATACTTTGATTCCAAATTCTCTTTCTATTAAGTTTTTCACATGTCTTTTGTTTTGATGACCTAGTCTTTCGTGAAATAACTGTAGTTGAGATTGATTTGATATGCTATTCAATTCAGGTAGTTTCGTAATAGTATTTATATTTAGTTTAAATAATCCGGAATTTTGGCTTCTGTAACCTTCAAGAACAACTATATTATCAATTTTTAGAAAACATTTCGTGGCTCTGGAGATAAACTGACTATTCGGTTTTCTATCTTGAGCAGCGAGAACGGAAAACAAATTTTTCTTGATTTTTGGTACAAGCCAAACATCACTAAGAGTTAGTGTGTCTTGTGGCTTCAATTGATTCACCACTTGCAGTTATCACTTGATGAGCTGTTGTGAAAGGTTCATAAGTAGCAAATAATTCTGGACAAAATGTAATGTGATTTGTAGCACCATTATCTACATACCAGTTACGAACCACTTCTTCTGAATTAAAACATTCATTTGAACAGACTAGAATGACGTTAGCTTTTGAATTTGTATTACTTGGCTTAGGGGGTTTGCCATCAGCACGCCATTTGGGACACATTTTAACTTTATAACCTTTTTCTTCACAATATTTGCAATACCAATTCTTGAACTCATTTTTATTTAGATATGAAGACGTACCAGTAAAAAGAACTTCTTGATTCACCTTATTTTTATCCTTTTCATTCAAGGCTTTATCATAAACACACAATTGATTCGTAAGGTTGTCTATTGTTCTGTTATTTTTGGATATTAACATCCAACTAGATCTAAATGAGAAATAATTGTCTGGTAATGCTCCTAAAATTTTACAAATTGGCAACACTTCTGGTAGTTCAATTGCATTTTCTTTTTGAACTGCTAATTTCAATTCATTCCAAATATTTTTAAGCTTAGACATATGTGTAGCTACATCGTCATTTGGTTGTTTCTCAAAGCTAAAGAATTCTAAACAGAGATCATAAACTTTTTCTTCTGTTGCACCATCAAATAGTCTGTGTAATTCTTGCCATATTTCTTTTGCTGTTAAAAATCTCATAATTTTCTTTAAAGTACAGGATAATCATTGCACTGCTTTCTACTTTTTTGTACACTTTCAACTCTTCTTTGTACTTGATACCTTCTGCCTCCGTAGCATTTTCTGCTAAAGTTGTAGGTTCACGTAGACCAATTTGATTTACCTTCTAAAAGACCAATTTGTACTTTTGTAAAATCCATTTTTTAACTAAATCTGTGATGACAAAAATTGGGGTATATTTATTTATTGCGTTTCTGGGCCCATAACCTGTTGAAGCATACCCAATAACACAGAAATACTCTATTAAAAGATTTTAGGTTTGAAATAAAATTATATTGATGACAACTTTAAAAAATATATATGACAAGTATCTTTTTGTTATATTATAAACAAGTACATAACAACTAGTAAACAGTGAAGTAAAAACCTAGAAAATGATAATATTTCAACAGAAATTACCTATGAAGATAAAATCATATGAATAAAAATGCCATTAGTTTGAAATTAGCGCTCAACCAAAAATGACTGATGACATAATAATGAGTACTTTCATAATATATCGAAAACTTACAGTGTAGGTACTTGTCAGTCAAACGACAGGGTAAGCACCTCTCGTGGTGCGTTTGTGAAGTATTTTCAATGTTTGTCTCAGAAATTCACATACACCATGGTTTTGAAGACATTTATAAACCCCGCACCTCATTCCGTTCCTCGTTCAATTATTATAGACTTCACCACCTTGGTGAAGCCGGCATAAGCCGGTGTCCAGGATAGGGGATCTTTGTATAATAAATAATAACAATTATAATTCAATATTAGATGAAATTTCAAAACAAATATGACGGCGAGAGTATTTGATATTAGCACAGACAAAGGCTATGAATAAATAAATAAATCCACTGTGAAACATAAAATACATACAAAAAGTAAAAATTAAACATTCAAACATGGAACAAAATTATTATGTAAAATATAATTCATAATAATTATATATAAATACTTTTCTTCAATCCCCTAAGAAAGTAGATGCTCACATCAACATAGCGGCAGGGACTATAAGATATCATGAATGATCTGATTTTGATTGCTCCACGTATGAAGCGATATAGTTGCATTAGTGTGGGTAAATCTATTATTGAGGATGGTAACGGGTCTAGATCATCTGAAAATTCTGGAACCCTGATAAGATTTCTTTTTATTGGTGAACCATTTCACGCCTCATCGTGTTTAAATCGAACTTTAAAAAACGCGCGTTTTTTAAAGTTACCATGGCAACATCAACAACTCGAGGAACGAAGTCTAAATGATAATTTATACTATAAACTATCAACATTCTCAGAACTCAATAAGGTTGAACTTCCATCAAAATGCAAATTAGTTCATGCTCTTCTCATTTCCATGACAACGCAATTCAACCATTTTACATTATTAGTTCTTATTTCCATTTCTTGTTATTGTGATAGTGATAGATACCAGTATTTATAATTCCAAAGTGCACCAATAAAAAAATAGTATTCGTGGATAACTGGTCTCTAAAACACTCCCAGGTAACACAGACCTCTCCGTGAGATCTCTGAAAAATTATAATTAGGATCTCATACGAACTCCTATTGCGAGTTCCCGGTCATCGCTATGTGCTGTAGCTAAGCGAAATTCTCATCTTGTGTCTACAGAAGAAATCTCGGAGTGCTCACATTCCATTTTCCAGGTTTCATCTTATTGCGAGTTCCTGAAGTTATCTCGAACGTAACTTGAATAAGAAATTCTCATTGAGCGTTCCTAAAGTTATCTCTAACGTAACTTGAGTGGAAAATTCTTATTGCGAGCTTCTAAAGATATCTCTTATGGAACCAGAACAAAAAATTTTCAATGCGAGCTTCTAGAGTTATCTCGAATGTAACCAGAACAAGATATTGTTATTACGACTTATTATATCGAACGACCCGAACGGAAAACTTAAACCATGAACAAATATGGAGAACTTAAAAAACCAGAGAACACAATAATATGAATTTATATTAGGTCCTATATTAGTTTATTTACTAAATTATAATGTCTTTCAATTAGATCCATTAATCGATCCCATATATCGATTTCACAGGTCATCACAGGATATAAGAATTAACTGATCTATGGGTTTCATCTTATATAAAATCGTCCTCCACTCTACTTTCAGTTCGACCAGAAAGTAGTTACGCCAAGTTTCAATTTTCAAATATATGCTGGGTATATTATTCAACAATGGTTACAAAAATTGAACAAAACCGCGCGTTGGTTATGAAGTTATTTCGCAAAAAGTACGAACTACGAAAACTTTACACAAATTTTACAAAAAATTGATTGTCAATCTAACGTTTATTAATTTATCAGTTATAATCAAACAAATATTATTCATCTTTATTCAAACCTACAGTTGTGAAAAGTACAATTGATAAATTAATTGAATCGTTAGATTGAATACCAAATATTCGCGACATTTTTAATCCAGATGTCAGTTTGACGTTCAATTAATTTCCAATAAAAAATAAACACCAAACTGAAAACACCACATGTAGGGTATTATCACTGTAATACAGCGGTGATTGGATGAAATTTGACACATGACTTGAAATTAAGTAATTTGATTGGTTACTATATTCAGTAAAAAATCATCAAAGGTAATACCACGAGAGCTTCAAATTTTATCGATAATTTTTTCTTTTCCACGAAAACTTGTTTATTTGGCAAAAATATGTAAACAAACTGATTGATAAAATCACGAGTCCGTTGGGACGAGGGATTTTATCTAAATTCGGTTTGTTTGAATGCTTTTGCCTCAAAATAAACAAGTTTGAGTGATGAAAATAAAAAATGATGTGATAAAATTTGAAGAGCGAGTTGTATTTGGGAAGATTATTTTTTTCAACAATTTAAAATGTATTTAAATGTATTAAATGTTCAACATTGTCTTGGGTGATGGCACTGAATCGGTTTGTGTTCATTTTTCAATAAACTTCGAAGCACTCTTAGTTGTCAATAATGACAAATTCGAAGTAAAATTTTGACGTTTCAATGTAAACAAGGTTTTATTTGGCGGAGTAGAATTCGATAAGACCTCTGGCGGAAAAAATTGTAACTAACGCAACGAGTAAAATAATTCCATTTGCATTGTTTTTGTATTATATTCAAGTCAACGTAATTACCGTAAATTCGTACTTTATTTGTTTAATGTTGTGTCAGTGACAAGTTCAAAACTGTGTTTTTCTATTTAACTCAACAATCATCATTTTTGAGGTAATTTTTTCATATAATCAGAGATATTATGGAAGAGGTTCTGTTATTCTATTTTTTGTTTTCATTGCAGATCAAAGAAAAAATAAGTCGGTATTAAAGATTTAAAATATTACTCAATACAAACGTACCTTTCCTGCATCATTTCTGAGGTAAAATTCTCATATAATCAGAGATATTATGGAAGAGGTTATGTTATTCTATTTTTTGTTTTCATTGGATATCAAAGAGAAAATAAGTCGGTATTAAAGATTAAAAATATTACTCAATACAAACATACCTTCCCTGCAACTTTTGTAGAAATTACTATATCAAAAATAAAATAAAAACACGAAGTCGTTGTACTTTTCACAAATATCAACCATACCTATTACTCCAAAAATAAAAATATTGGGAGTCAAAATTTATTATAACAACACAAAATA
>CAJUYI010000183.1:27406-41632 GCA_910591695.1 Galerucella pusilla | reverse complement strand
GTTTCCAACATTTCATTTATTGGAGTGTATTTTGAGCAATGTAGAATAATTCGCATTGCACGATTTTGCATTTTTTGAAGTCTATCAATCTCATTTTGATTAAGAAAATATAAAATAGTTGCACAATAATTAAAATGAGGTAGTACTATGGTATTGTACATCATCAATCTTGCCCATTGACTAAGAAACTGAGAACATCTTCTAAGATAATTGATTTTAAACGCAATGGTTTTTATAATATTATTGGCATGATTTTTAAATTTTAATTCACTATCAATAGTTACACCCAAATATAAAAACTTGTCTACTCTTTCAATTTCATTATCTCCGACTTTTAATTTTAAATTTAATTCATTCAGTTGGTGACTATTAATTCTCCCCAACAGCATCCACTTAGTTTTATTGGCATTAACCTTCAACATATTTACACAGCAATACTCATAAATGTTATCAAGTGTGACATTAACAGTCTTAGTATTATTTTGCAAATCATTACCACTGAAGTATATTAAAGCATCATCAGCAAATAAATGTATTTTGCAATATCCAGCAACACTTACAATATCATTCAAATATATCAGAAACAATAGTGGTCCCAGAATACTACCCTGAGGTACCCCTACATTATTATCTATTTTATCCGAATGTAGATTGTTCATTTTTAGTTTCTGTTTTCTATCACTAAGATAATCTATTAGCCAGTTCAAAGCATTACCGTGAATACCAATACTCTGAATTTTCTTGACTAATCTTCCTCTATTCACTGTTTCAAAAGCTCTTTGTAGGTCAAGAAATACTGATACAATAAACATATCATTTTCCAAAGTGATTCTCCAATCTGTTAAAACACATTGTAAAGCAGTTTCACAGCTATGTTTATTACGAAATCCAGACTGGTACTCGCATAGTATTTTATTTTCCTCTAAATAACTCACCATTTGTTCATAAACGACTTTTTCCAACATTTTACCAGTAGCATTAATCATATTCACTGGCCTTAAATTTGCAGCTTGTGTTGTATTTGGTACTTTAGGTATTGGTACAATTGTTGCTACTTTCATTGCAGCAGGTATTTTACTTAATTCCAATAATTTAAGGGCAATAGACTCAAACCAGAATGGTCAGATAATTTGCCTCCTGGTTCAAAAGTAACAATGACTCCAAAAGGGAGTATGACTAATGAGTCTTTTATTATGTGGCTCGAGCATTTTGCAAAATACAAAAATCCAGGGACCAACACTTTATTAATATTCGATGGAGCCAAGTCTCATTTAGATGTTTCTATTGTCGACGCAGCAGAGAAGTACGGTGTAACATTGTTTTGCCTACCCAGCAATACCACGCACGAGTTGCAACCGATGGACAAATCCGTTTTTAAAAGTTTTGAGACCTTTTGGGATCAAGAAATATTAAATTTTTTGTTAACGAAAAGCCATAACAAAAATGAGATTTGGCGATATTTTCAGAATAGTCTGGTTAAAATCCATGACACCAGCCAATATTACATCTGGATTTAGAGCTACCGGCATATTCCCTTTTAATCCAGATGTAATACCCGAATCTGCATTTGCACCTAGCCTGATCACTTACATAGAAGAAAACAAAGAAAATGGGAATAGTGTTAATGCACCATCTACATCAACAACTCGAAAATCTCCGAATAATAAAGATGAACTTAACAATAAGTTACCGACATCAGAACTTGGAAAGTCCCAATCTCCTAACATACAACCATCAACATAAGGAGTCACAGACTTCAAGTCCACTAAGAGTCAACGAAAGAAGAAATTACTTAAACTAAAAAATCAAAAACAGATTGAACATTTCTCCTCTGATGACTCTTTGGATTCAGAATATAGTGTTCATGACTATTCATGTGAAGATGAGTTATTTTCTGCAAGCAGTTATGAAGATTCCTTGAAAAAGTCGTTAATTGAAATGCCACCCGTTACTGCATCTACTCCTAGTATTCCCAATTTTTTGGAAACTCCGAAAAACCAAAGTGAAGTTATCCAGAGTATTCCTAATACTTCCCAACAACCAAAGTCAAACTACTTCCAGTCTTCCCGATATTCCGGAAGATCTTGAAAACCAACGTCAAGATAATTCCTTTAAAAAGGTGGGATTGCTCATTACTCCTGAAGTAAAAACAATCGCTTCCAAACGCAAACCAGCCATCAATAGTGAAGCACAAGAAGTAAAAAGAAATCTATTTCTTTCCTATTCAGCACCTCCTTCCAAAAAAATGGAATTTAACGAGACAAAAGGAATTACACCTGTTTCATCAATAGTACAGGCAAATTGTCCAAAATAAACAAAAAAATTGCGAAGTGGTTGAAACTTGGTATAGAGGTTTAAAAATATATATATTTCAAGAAACCAAGGAGTCCCTAACCACAAAGGGTGTGCCGGAGTCGCCATGTTTAAAAAACGTGGGGTGGACTGGATTTTCACGTATTTAACAGGAAGTGGCAATTGAATCATATTAAAACTTGTCCAAAAATAAAAATCACTCATTATATTATGATCATTGTACATAAGTATTACTTTTTGACATTTTTTTATAATTAAACATTTTTTTTCCAATTTTACATTTGTTTTATTAATCCTATGGCTTCAGTAGCTGTGAGTATATTCTGTAAAATGAAAAAATAAACATTAATTCCATAAGTGACGATTTTTAAGTAGATTGGAATATTATATTATATTGAATGCATACCTGTTTTATCTAAAGAAAATCAGAGTCGGTCCCATCCGCCTCCTGGAAGAAATCTTCTAAATCTTCAGCCGCAAGCTCGGAATCTATATCTTCTAGGTCGTTAAGATTTTCGCAAATTTGCTCCATGTATGCATTGAGGCATTGCATTCCCTGACAATTTCCGCAAATTTGCGAGCATCTTAACCCTGCTTTTCTGCACCCACACCTCGAGGAACAATCAGCCGTACAGTTGCAGGAGATAAGTTGTAGTATCGATTCTGGTGCTGGCGCAAGGAGTGTTGTAATCGGTTGCAAGGAGCCGTTGATTTTCTTCCATCCCCACTGTTCCGGATTTTTCTTATTGCCAAGCCATATCTGAATTTGGTAGAATGCTCGTGACGAATGCTGAGCAGCTGCCTCTGAAGTTGGTGGTAATAATTCGAGCCTTGATTTTTGTTTTTGCAGCGATTTTTTAAATTGGTCAAATCTATATGAATCAAGCGAAAGATTTCGAATTTTCTTCGCACCGTATACCATCAGAAACAGGGTTTCACCAGCCTCCCTTACTTCTGATGGGGTTGAATTTTCGTCATTGAAAGTTCTCGCTATATTAGCTAATTGAACGTCTTTCTGCAGGAGTTTAAAAATTTGTAATTTTCCCTTGTGAAATATAGAAGACGTGGTATCACAACCACTGAAGGCATGGGCCAGTAAGATTGTATTTTTCATACGTTCGTGTGATTTTTGGATTTCCGCCGACGAAAATATTTTCCTTTTAATTTTGCCTGTGCCTGGCTTTATGAAAAAGATATCTTTATTTTCTGGTGTCAAAGCGATCAAGAGAACAAGGAGATCAACGTCCTCGCCGACTACAGATGTTCGTCCATTGTTCGACATTTCTATTGCGGTTTTAACAATAAGTGCATCCGCATCATCCACCGCTTGTTTTACAACGAATCCTCTTTTTTGGAGAAATTTCGTTAACAATGAAATCAATCTGATTTTATTCTTATCGTTTGACAAAAATTTATCTTGAGGGACAGTAGCCGTCATACTTTCATCAAAAATAATTTCTGCACATTGGCTATTCAGGTATCGTCGTTGCTGCTCAGCTTTTTTGATACTCCAGTTATTTTCGTAGCCATCAAATACGATTACTGAATTTTGCCCAAATCTGTTTTCCACGTAGTTAACGTACGTCGCACAAATGTGTCCATACGTTTGATTTGTCTGCCGTATTACCCGATGCAATAAAAATCCACCATCAATCACATAAATGTCATTGGGGCCCAGCAAACTTTCATCAATTGGACGAAACATGTCATAAACAGCAGACTTTTTTGTCTTCCTCATTCCGCTTGAATCATTAAACAGAGAAAGTGGATACGGAGCAAGTTAATATTTGAAAAATTCCGCGAGATCATCATCGTGTTTTTTGGCTATTAGCATTCTTTGGAAAAGTATCAATGGATCAATTGGAATCACTTTATCATGAATTTTAACTGCAGAATTTATTGTTGCAAGAGACAAAATTGTGTTAGAGCGTTTTAGTTTGATATCCCTAAACAGCTTTCCAACGATTCCTGCTATACACTGTTCGCCAATTTGCTTTGCTTTATGGCAATTTATATCCTTGTCACCTATTATGCCCGAACTAAGAGACATTATTTCTTCGGCAATAATGAAAGGGCTGTGTGTGCTTAGCCAATTATCAAGTTTCTCTACATCAGCATCATTTCTTTTTATGCGAGATTCTCTTGACTCAACATGCGGCTCAGACGTGCCACAATCGCCGCCACAAAGTTCTTCCAATGCTTCACAAATGTTGTGAAGAGTCGGGCTAGCAACAACGTTCTGAAATTTTGTTTCCCAAGTACATTTTTGGCTCGAAATCTTCATCTGACAGCGGAGAGGTTAACTCGGCAAAAAAATGATATATTATATTCAAACAACAGACAAAAAGTTTGAAAATGTCGGCCTGTGTTATTAATAATAACTGTTGATTTTCACTTTATTATTACTGTTCACAATATTTTGATGAATAAATTGAAAACATACGATACAACACGCACTGTGACTACGTCAAGACTGACGCAAGCAGTTGGTCGACTGGCAGTTGGGGACCGTTACGCCGGTCAGGAGCGCGAGGGTCTTTATACCTGAATTTAGGGTCGAGCACACTATGTAATGCTCGGGACTCGTCGAATTCTTAAATAGAATATACTTTTGTATAAGTATACAAAATTACAAACACTTCGCAATTTTCTTGTTTATTTCACGAATTTCGGTACAATTTGCCTGTACTACAAAGGCACGTGGAATTTCTAAAAATTGTCCTCCTCCTAACGCAAAGTCGTATAGCAGATATGAGGTTGTGTGTTGTCTGCAAAGTTTATGTCCATGAAAATGTGTGGGACTGTCCAAACAGGATAAAGAGTTATTTAAGTATCCAAATTGTGCTTAGAGTAATATCAAACTTAAAACCTTCCGGGGGCCTCAATGCGATGGGTTTTGAGGTTTCATATTACTCTAATTAGTTAGTAGGTTTTTTTTGTTACTTATAAACAAAAAATGAAGTTAATATTTTTTAGCATTGATTTTTTTTTGTAAACTAGCTATTCCTTTTATTGCCAGGTGTATGGCAATATTTTGACCCCGTGTTCCAAATATTGCCAGTTGTGCACTTAAAAAAAATAGTAACTTTTTTTAGAATAATTTTTTTCATTATTATTGCAGTATCCGAACCCCAAGTACTATTTGATAGAATTTTGAGTTTTTGAGTGAATTTATTCTTGGTTGACATGATCGGTGTAGATTTGTGTGTTTCCCATTTTAACCAGTGGTCAAAAGTGAGACCCAGAAAATTAATTTCATCAACTTTAGATATTGGCTTTCGTTTAGATTGAGGTTTAAATTATTCAAGCATTTCTTTTTATTAAAGACGATATAGTGTGTTTTCTCAGGTGAGAAATGGAAACCTGTTTCCAGAGACCAATTGTCTAAGCTATGTTAGCACGTTTGTAAGATTTGCGATGCTTACTTTACGTTTCTGCTTTTAGTGTGAATAACTAGGTCGTCTGCATGTGAATTCACTTCTACAAGTTTGCGAATTTTTTCAACCACACCTTTTATAGCCATGAGGAATAAAGTAGGATTTAAAATGGATCTTTGAGGTATTCCGTTCTAAAGTTGTCTTACCGAAGATTTCTGTCCATTTGCTTTAGTTTGGAAGGTTCTATTATTCAAAAAGTTTCCAATGCATGCTAATATGAGGCCCTGAATATTCCATTCCACGAGTAACTCCAGGATATGATATCTTGAAGTTGTGTCAAAAGTTTCATTCAAGTCTAAAAATATTGCTAATAATTTTTGAGCCTCACAAATTTTAGATTCTAGTGTTATTGGGTTGTCAGTAGTACAAGTACAAGTAGTAACAAAAATTGTACCCGGCTGAAAGTTGGACAGCTTGTGACAAGGGCCTCTTAACTGCCCCACGATCCATTGTAAATTTCAAAGTATCGGTACACTGAAACTATACGAAAAAGAAAATAATTCGGCGAAGCAATATTGTACCCGGCTGAAAGTTGAACAGCTCGTGGCAACGGCCTCTCCTCTGTCCTACAATCAGTTTCAAATTTCCAATTTACGATAAAATGATCTATATAGCAAAGAAAATAATTTGAGAAAATAGTATATTATACACCAAGGTGGTGAACACTATTATTATTGACCGAGCACCAAAGCCCTTCGCGAAATAAGGTGCGGGGTTCATAAAAATGTATTCAACACCATGGTGTATATACAATTTTTTCCACTACCAGCCAAATTCAATACAAAAACCGAAAATAATTCACCAATACACCACGAGAAGCGTTCACTCCGTCGTCTGACTGACAAGTACACTGTCAGTTTTCGATATTTTATGAACGTACTCGTTATGTCATCAATCATTTTTGGTTGAGTGCGAATTTAAAACTAATTGCACTTTTATTCAAATAATTTTATCTTGATAGGCAATTTTAAGCAGCAAATATGTTAAAGACAATCTCCTGGATATACAAAATTGTGTTGCACAAGTTTTTGTTGAACTACTATCCCTGAATTTTCAAAATATTTGAATTTGTCCATCATTTACCTAGGTTAATAATAGAGAATTATTAACCACTAATAAAGAAATTCAACTTCTCAGTTGGCTTGAAGAAGCAATAATTGTCAACTTCACAACTAGTAGTGGAAAAACAAAATTACACCCGGCTGAAAGTAAGACAGCTTGTGGCAACGGACTTTTCTCTTTTCCACGATCAGTTTCAAATTTAAAAGTATCGGTAAACTAAATTATATAACAAAGAAAATGAATCGAGAAAACTGAATTATACCCGACTGAAAGTTGGACAGCTTGTGGTAACGGCCTCTTCTCTGTCCAACAATCAGTTTTAAATTCCCACGATTTTCGGTAAACTGAACTATATAGCAAAGAAAAAAATTGAGAAAAATAAATTATACCCGGCTAAAAGTTGGACAGCTTGTGGCAACAGCCTCTTCTCTGTCCCACGATCAGTTTCAAATTTCAAATTATCGATCAAAATTTTTAATGTATTTGGTTAATTTGGGACAGGACAATAGGTATGAGAGTATAAATCCGAAAATGAAATTCAATATTCAATATAAACAGTATCGTGTATTAAGCGTTCAATTAATGCTCAAAAAAAAATAACTAAAAGGAAACACTAATAAAAAAAACCTGCAAAGAAATAATTATTATGATTAAAAAAATTCTCACTCAAAATAAGTCGGTACTAAATTTTCAATAATAATAATATTGCGAATTTCTTTTCTCACTTCCAGAAAATCTTGGACGATTGGCCACTAAAAATTTCATTCAACAGCAAAATAAAATACACAATCGGTATATAAAACTATTCAAACAATCAAAACGAGAAAAAAAAGTTTTAAACAAACGATATCAGAGAGCGAGCTCAGCACACCGCAGAGAGACTCAAGAAGTCCCCAAAAATGATCGGTTTTGGAATTTAAATTTTTCATTCCCACCTATACACTTTTTTGGCATTATCGGTGGCAGGAATATTATACACATAGAGTTATACGTGAATAATATATTCTTCAACAAGTGCAGAATGATGGCTATTATTCACGCTGATGAAGTTTCCAAGCCGAGCGAGCGCAGCTAGTGAGTTTTGGAATCATCCAAGTGAATAATAGCCATTCTACACAAGTTAAAGACTATACGTCCTTCAAGACTCAAAAAACAAAACTTCCAGTGAGGATCGAGCCCCGATCGTCCCCTCAAGAGTCAACGATTTTTACCACTAGGCTATATAGAGCATATTTATTTATAAAAATGTAACTCGTATTTTTAATCGAAACCCTCACCTTTATCAAAGAAATTAATTTTGGGAGACGTACAATATATTCACTATAGCTACTGCAGTCTATTTTTTTCTTTATATGATACGTAAAATTATAATTATTTTGACGTTTCAAACGACTCGCTGTCAGAAGCGATTTGCGTTATTAGGTACCTATTTAACGTTTAAAAAATTAAATGAAGTAGTTTTCCAATAACAAATACTTATTTTTGCAAGCTAACTATATTGTTTTATTATAAAAAGATTACTTTCTGGCAGAATGACATTTCTTTAACATGAAAAAATGCATTGTATCGGTAAAATATATTTCTTTACAATAGAAAAGTATATTATCTGGGTTAACGATATGTTTTTTATTCGTAAAAAATGTAACTTCCCAGCAGATTATATTTTTTTGTTGAAAACAAATGTGCCTTCTTCAAGAAAACTATTAATTTTCACTAAAACTCAACATATTTTTCATAACCGAAACATAATTTTCACAAACATTATATAGCCTTATAGTGAAAATAGTATATTTCATTACTAGTACAGAAATGAGGATTTTTCCGTGCGCGAGTGACAAATTCTCGTGTGAGACGCAGCCGAACACGGGAAGTCATGCATGAACGGAAAATCCATTTCTGGACGAGTAATGAACGATATTTTTTATTATACTTAGGTAAGTACCTGAAATCAACATAAACAAAAAATATCGCAAAAAATTATTAAGAAAATCGGGAATATTTATTTTTATTTTTAAAACAGTGAAAATGTAAACATACAACTCAAATTAACAAAAAAAATACAAGTAGGTAATTCTAAGAAAATTAATTTTGGACAGAACCGTTATTATTAATAGTAATATTTATTGTACAATTCGTATTATTGTTGAAGCTCAATCCCTTTTGCATTTCTTTTTGTTGAACTGAAGACTCTGCTAAAGATGTTGAAGCGGAGTGTTCGTGTTTGCTTTGGTTCTCTTGATTGACTGTTACAGATGTTGTAGTTTCCAAGTTACAAGGGCTAAACAACTTCCGTGATACTTCAATTTTCTTTGTATGGACTCTTCTATATATCCTTCTGCTACATTGGAAGAAAGCCATCCTCCGTGTCTTTTCAAAGTGAGCAAATCACCGCCGCTTTCCACCAACATGGTTGCCGAAGAGCGCCTTAGCCCATGTCCGGTATATTCTTCGGGATTTTTTAGCTTTAGGTATTTTGCAACAAGTTTTGGAATACCACTGACAGTATGGCACCCAACATGTTAAGCGTAACATCTTTGGTTTCGGTATGCAACAAATAATCTTCTACTCTCCATATGTTTAGGGCGGAGATCTGCGTATTTACGGTAAATTGTACAGGGATCGAATTTGCAATTTTCATTGGTAATGGTAAAACTTCTTGACCTGTGAGTTTTTCCATCTCGTAAGAACACGACAAGGAAACGCCCATTATCTTCCACATCATCTAAACTCGAACGTATTAAATCATCTCTGCGGCATGTACCGAAGATGCCAAACACTAAAATTACTTTTGCTAGTAGATATTCTCCATCTGAAGCTTCACATAAAAATTTGGTTACTTGTTCTGCTGTTCTCCTACAGCTTGTCGTTTCAAAAAAGCAATCGTTTTTGGATATTGATGGTGAGTATTTTCTTTTATTGCCAAACAACTCTTTAACATAGAGAATCGACTCCATAAAGTGGAGGATTTCATAGTGTTGGCTTTTTCAGAAAAATATACTAATAGAATATCGTCACTCACAATTTTGATTCGTTTTTGAGTCCGCCATTCGGTAAAACTGTTATATTCTTGTCCATATCTCAACCTGGATTTCACTGGTAATAAATCTGCACTCACTTCTGCCGCTCGTTGTAAGATATTTTCGGGAATATCCCGATTTTCTTCACAATCTGAATTCATTTTTGCAAAATGTAATAAATACATAAATACTTAATTTTCACTGACAGAAAATAAAATTTGTCATTAATAAATAATCAAGAAAACATATTTGTATTCTGTGTAAATATAATTTATTAAATCGCAGAGCGCTTTCGGCTGTTAAGCCATCTTCAGTGCTTACTCGTCAGGTAATTTGTACTTTGTATTAATAAATAAATCGTTGCTATAGACACATTACTACAGTTGTCAGAATCAAACATGAGCCCCGGAAAATATGCGAACTAAAATAAGGTCATCGCAAGCAGCCAATCAAGAGTCAATGTTAACGATTGTCCATTAGTAATTGTTAAATATAATCGAAATAATATGACAGAGTGATTTCATCAACATACATCATTTTATTCATTCTGTATCAGTGTTGTTAATGCGAGGATGATTATCCGATTTTTAGACAATCTCGCTAATTTGGATCCAATAGTTTTTCGAATATTTTGTAGAAGGGATATATAAAATGGCTATTGTTTTTGGGGATTTTCCATATTGACTGGGGTCGAAGACTTTATTTAGATAACCAATGTGTCCTTTTGGTAAATTTGACAAATTTTGATAATTTGAATGATAAGTTCGGGTAATTTTCATTTTTGCATCGGCAACAGTGGACTATAACCAGTTCATATTTTGTTGCTTTCCATAGAAACTTGACCCTTCTTTTTAATGACATTAATACAGTCATGTGATTTGAAAATATAGACATTTAGGGCAAACGGTAGTTTCATTTTTGGTCCAATATAAATTTTTTTATTAATATTTAGAGTTACATTTTTAGCAAGTTTGACTTTGTTCACATATCTCTTAACAGTTGACATTTATGGTATCGATATTTGGTTATCCATTCAAAATATCGAATTGTTACTACAAAAATACAACTACAGCGACATGAACACGCCCACCAGGGCTCACGTTTGCTTCTGCCAACTGTATGTTTATTATTAAGCGCACGGAAATGGGGATCGGGAAAAAAATTTCCGTGCGCTGTTCCGAAAATGTCATATTTACTGTATTTTATAAACAGTTGAAAATGTAGTATTTTCTGTTAAGTATAATAAAAAATATATTTCCCCGAAAAACCGAATTATTTATGGTATTGTTTTTTATTTATGGAAGTTACCTACATGCACTATTCAATACACTGAGCTTTTGAAATGTTTCTAAATATTTAGAAATATATTGAAAGTTCACGGTGTATTAAGCAGTATGGGTAACTTCCACAAGGTTCTCTAAATAATTAGGTTGCTTAGGAAAGGAAGTTTCCAGACTATGTCGAACAACAAAGTTGACTTTCGTTTTGTATGTGTGGACTAGTCGATCGAATTGGTCGATGGTTAGTCTGGACACGGATTAAAATTACGGTAGGTATATTTATGACAAACATGTTTAAATCTAATAAAAATTAATGGTCCCTATTTATGAATAAAACTGTTTAGTAGGAAAGCAGGATAGGAATAAAAACTTGCTGCTGAATATTTTGATCCATTAAAAAGAAAACTATACATTTTTAAAATAGATACCATACATTTATAAAATGGAAACCATACACTGTTAAAATTAAACATACCTACATGATCTGAAACATAACCAACAATGGTATCCACAAGATAGCCTTGTCTATCCTTGAGTGTGCTCATTAATGCTTTCCCTATAGTAGTTTTTTGGAGTTCTTGGAGTAAATCTGACAGGTTTAATTGAGAAATGTGTATGTTTGAGGTACATCTCGCTTGCTTGTTACTCCTACCCACTTGAATATAATTGTCATTTATTTCCTTACCTCCAAAGATATCTCACAACAATTCTTGTAATCGCCATGAGTTTAACAATTCGTTCATTCTATTATTAAACTCATTTTTGTCCAGAGCACTTCAACTACATACTTCACAAAAACAAAATAATCAGTGAAATTGCAAAAACTGATCTAATTTCACATGCAGACTGACGCCAAACGTATACAGGTGGTGACCGTTACTGAATAATAGGGAAGGGTGGGGTGAACCAAAGGCGTTCAACCAAATGAGTTAAAATCCACACCGAGAAAAAGATTAATTTGTGACAATCAAAATCTTATTATGTCAAATAAATATGATTTTCCATATGGCCTAACTAATATTTCATTTGTCGTTAAGAAAGGATTTGTTTCAAGTTCGGAAAGTAATATTGTTGAATAAAAACATATTCATTGTCATCAATAAAATGAGTTATCTATGGAAAATTACATTTATTCTTGTAAAAATGTATCATATTTGTCTCAAACAACATTTATTGAGGTATAATGACCAAATAGTTATACTAATCTTTGAAAGCATTCATATTAGGGTAAAGCGAGGAGAGATGGAACACGTTTTACAAAATATTTAATATTTTTTATATTTAAAAAAATTAAAAACTTAAAAAAATACAGTAAACTAATAACAACTTTGGCATTTTCTTGGTAGAATTGAAAAAAACAAAACACTTATCCTAATGGCATAAAAAATAAAAAACTGAAATGCTAAATTGGTCCGACTGTCCTACGTAGGGTAGGAGAGATGGCTCATTAGGGGTAGGATAGATGGACCTTCAACTTTTAACGTTTCTTTTTTGTTGCGGAAACTCCGCATGTTTGACAAATATTGTTATAAGATGTGCAGCCCTCGTGTAGCCATCTTGAACAAAATATGCACTTAATCCAATCATCCTTTTTCTTTGTTTTTCGGTAATCTTCGTTACACCCAACGCATTCATTTTCTAAATCGCTTAGATGTTCTTCATCACTCGACGAATCATTCAAAATCACGTCTTCGGACTCGTTTTTGATTTTTTTTACTTGATTTCTGCTGTTTAATGGTTTTCCATTCTTCTTTTTCTTTGGATTTGTAATTGACTCAACCCTTCTTTTCTTTTTCGTTTCAATATCTTTTCTTTTTTGGATGTACGTGGACGAAGATAGAACTCCGCCTAGATTGGCTCGTACTTTTCTCATACCTGGAGTAACATTGGGGACAGGCGAAATCTCGTCAAGGGTTTTTCCCGGTGTAATATCCGGCTCGTCCCTCTTGCGTTTTTTTTGGTTATTTGTTTGAGGGGAGTCTGGTTTTTGGGTGATTTTTTCCTGGTACTGTACTCCTGAGCATCCTGGTTGAGGATCAGGGACATGAATATTTTGTTCCACTATTTCGTTATCAGCAGTCTGATGAATGGGATCTCTTGTTTGCTGAAGTAAAAATGCATAGTCCGGTATAATATCTGGGTTGAATGGTGATATCCCTGTTGCTTTAAAAGCCGATACTGCATTGCTCACAGTTGCGGATTTTCCCCAAGCATCCCCCAGGAGTTTACCAAATTGCAGCCTATTGAGTTTTTTATTAGGATCGGCTAACACCATTCGCCGGCAGGCCTCATAAAAGTATCCCTTGAGGCTCTTAAAGAATGCTCGATCTAGGGGTTGAAGATAATGGGTGCAATGGGGAGGCAAACAAAATATTATTATGTCATTTCTGTCTGCAAATTCCAAGGCGTCGATATTGGTGGTATGAGAAGTGTGACCATCTAAGATCAGCAAAACTTTTCCTGGTGGTTTGCGCGGGAAAAAGTGTTGTGTCAACCATTCATAAAATATTTTAGAGTTGACATACGCGGACTTTTCGGACATGCATATTTGAGATCCTGGAGGCATCCCTTCAGCCCATTCACTTTTTTTGTTCTTCCCTTTAAAAATACAATAAGGGGGCAAAAACACCCCCTCTGCATTGCAACAAGCGATTACACTTATTGTTTCCCCTTTTTCACCAGGGCTTACGGCTGGTACGCTTTTAGAACCCGTTGCTGCAAGCACATGTTCAGCTCTAGTATTGAGTTGGAGTCCAGTTTCGTCGGTGTTAAAAAGATGCCCAGGTTTGTCGAATAATTCATTCACGGTAAGAAGATTCTCAAGTAATTTAAAGTATTTGAGCACAGTTTCCCTCGACATCCCTGTGGCTCTGGCTACAGAAGTGTTTTCTGCTTTACGAACAGTGATGTCTGGATTTCTTCGCAAGAATGACTGTAACCACACTCTGCCAGCTTTGCCTGAAAATAATAAAAATATAAAAACATTAGTCTAATATCAAAACATATTAGAAACTTCTTACCGTCCTTAAATTTATGTTTAATTCCGAGCTTCTCTGCCAGATTAAACGCTAGTCTTCGCACTTCTTGTCTTGTGGGGGCAAAGCCATGTTTCTGCAG
>CAJUYI010000183.1:0-22406 GCA_910591695.1 Galerucella pusilla | reverse complement strand
CCAAGTAGAAGATAGAATTAGGATTCTCCCATGAGCTGTCATATTTGCTAATATGAATAGCTTGATACTTTTCAATAAAAACTGGTTCATTTACTTGTAGCTAGTGTTCAGCAATAGCAATAGGAACCCTATTCAGCCAAAAACGAATACAATTTATTTGTTTTATTGCGTATATTGTCTGGATTATCATTTCAACCACTCTCAACATACTGTCCTTGAAACTGATTCTAGGTCCCCTGGACACGTAATATCAACTAAAGCTTTCCTTTCTTAGAAGCATCAGTAATCAAGTATCGCCAGTTGCACTCCACAATTTTTTGTTGGTGAATTCTCCCTTTTAAGGTGATATTTTAGTTCTGAAAATGGTAAATGATCGTCATCTCCTTCAACCGAACGAATAACTTGACAGATGATGAAATAGCTGGTTATACTAGTTTGGACATAATATAAAGTAGAGAGTTCCTGTATGAATATAATCATCGGGTCCAGCAAAAAGTTTGTTTCTGTTAGTCTTCTATAAATTGAAAAGGTTTATTATACCCAAAAGCTGTTTGATCAAAATTATCGAGTATCCATTGTCTGAGGAGGCGAGGCTTCTTGGGATAATGAAGAATCAACATGATGATTCACCAACGATATATTATAGTACTAGTTCAATCCTGTTCCAGTTTCAATATTCTGTTTATTATTAATATTAACTTGAATATTTTGTTCACTATATCGTTTCTAGTATCCTAATTAAAATATATTTCTTTCATTAGTTATATCAATCATTTGAAACTTATTGATCACATATTACCAAAATGTCTCACAATCCAGCCAATAACATTCAAGAAAAATCGAACGTGGTTTTGATCATGTAAACAATCAGTAAATTGAGTTGTTGACCTGGTTATGCAGATGTATTTTGGACGTACCTTAAATAGTTACAATCCAATTTACTCTAACTGATATATGCAAAGTACTTAAGTCCGTATATATTCAATACTTATTATAGGACAATACCTTTTATGCAAGAGCTTTTTAAAATTAGTGTTCACATAATTTTTATTACAATCATCCTGATGACTCACCAGTTGAAGAGAAAATTATATGTATGTTTTTGTAATCGTCTGACATTTGACCTATCAATTATTGTTACTTACAAAATAAAGTTTAGCTTGAATACCTTATAAAGAAATATTATTAAATAGGATACAAATTGAGATTACTGGTACGATATTCATCAGTAAAATTGCTTAGTACGAAGACACATCATTCTAGCAGAGACACTTAAAAAAACACGTTTTGATTGATATACATTTTGTGACTCTGATTTGATGGTTAAGCAGATATGTTGTATCTCACTTCATTAGTTTGATTATATTTGTATAATAGTATAGTTTGAACGAAGTACGTTGGACAACAAACATTCCCTTTGGCACGACCGCCTGTCGGTGCTTTGGTAATAGATGAGAGGCAAAATATGAATTATATAATGAAATTTCCAATTTTTGACCGACTCTTTGACACGATGTGTACTCTCATCCTCAGCTACGATCACTTTTGAAATTGTACATCGGTGAAGTCTGGGAAGTACTTTGTCCAGCTCGTGAACAGAGAAATATGGTGAGAATAGTTCTTTGAGTTTGGATTCTCTATTTACGAATTCAATACATATGTGAAAAAATCATCTTTAAAATCCAATCTTCCAAAAGTGACATTACTTTGTATTTTTGGTTATGGAAGTGAGTTCTCAACTGATCTTCCCAGATATACCGGGTGTTCCAAGTTATCGTATAAAGGCAATAACTCGCTTATTTGACAAGATGATAAATAAATTGGAAAACTGCATTGAATGGCATTAGAGTAGGTACCCCTCACTTTTCAATTTCAAATGACATCCCATGTATATTGTCATTGAAAATTGCGTGTCATCACATTTATAATACAACGATAGCATATACTTGTTATTTTTTTCAATTGATAATAACAAAAATATCAATATTTGACGAAGTATGTATTTCAACCAAAATACCTCTGATACAATTCAAAAAACGAGCAGGAAATTACACTATATGATCGGAATAAATTCCTGCAGAATCCTTGCAAGCTGCAAAACGTGTTGTTCTGCTGGCCCCGACTCAATCATAGCTAGTGTGAAGTCCACATTCCACCGAGTCCGGCGACGTGCGGCACGTTGACGACTGTCAAATACGGCAGGCGACGATATACGTTGAACAACATTTGAGTCTTTCCACCAGACACGTCGCGTTTGTTGCTTTTTTGACGACAAACAAAATGGTGTATATTTGAATAATATACTATTATATCATTTTTTTGTATTTTCAACCCTAAATATGTCAAAAATCAACAATAAATGAATAATAGAAGTTTGCTGATAGTAATTATCTGATGTGTATTGGATATTCACCTAGTTTTAATTCATGTGACATTTCTTTCCACGCATAGTCACGTGTATTAGAGTTTTTGTAGGCATTGATGCGTTTATCGTATAAAACAGCCCACTTTTCCACTTCAATGATTAACAATTCCTTCATTATTCCCTACAAAACACCACGGCGAATCGGATTCAGCTGATGCCCAAACCAAAACATCAAAACGTCAACGTGCCGCATCGTGACGTACGGCATTTGACGTACCGTACTAGGTGGGAGGTCAACCATGCAATTGCATAGAAAATAAATGCGTTGACGTACGTTAACGTGTCGCACGCCAAGGGACTCGGTGAAATGTGGCCTTAACGCTCCGAGATGCTTCACGAATGCGTTCTTTAAGATCCTATAAATCATAAAAAAATACTTCAACCTAGGATTGTAACTCTGATAGGTACACAAACATAATAGAAATGAATAACAAATAATGGTAAGCAAACAATAAATATTTTGTTTATTTATAGATTATGTTGCCGGATATTGTAAATGTGCGTAATAAGCCCGTGTAATTGAGCATTTCTAACATATTCTCTACTACTTAACGAACTAAATTAATATTGTTTACTAAAATCTACAAGTCAAAATAGGTATCCTTACTTCAGGAATTATACTTTTGAAATTACAATTTGGCTTCTTCTTTCATAAATTTTAGAATACTGTACAATATTTCACGACTTGATTTTTTTAAACACCTGACTTTCTTGAAAAGCCATCCTAATACCAATCAGACGCGACGTACCCGGTAAGTAATACTGAAATGTACTGTACGAGAGCACCAGATAGAATGAGCTCCGGAAGTAAAATCGATATTGTGCCACTGCGCATCGAAAACTCGGGCGCCAAGAAATATTTGTCGACTTGTACAGTGGCCTTGTATGCAAACAACTATCTCTAACTTTATTAATAAATGTGAAATTCATAAACTTCCCCAACTAGGACCACTTCTTGATCAGAAATATGTTCATATTTTTAGCATAGATTTATTTTATTCATTTATTTATTGTTGTATTGGTTATAATGGTTTTATAGTTTTCGCAAGAATTGTATTCGACAGTGGTACCTACTGAGTTTAACTTACTCATTCCATACTCATGCACAATCAATCAATTAATTATGCAACGAATTATTCTCTCTTTTCAATTTTGTACGGGACATACGCCGAAAAGGTTCATTTTGACTTTGACCTTCCAGTATACGGAGCATAAATTCAAAGACCTGAAGACGAACTACAACCCTTTATTTAAGACATATAATAAACAGAAAAAGATGAGGGAAAAAATCCTAAAGAAACAGATTAAAAAGCAGAATAAAACAAAAATCATCGGAAACACCAACAATCATAAAGTCACTGGTAACCATTTGAAATTTTGGAAAGAATTCGAAAGCTGATAAAAAAGCTCCAGTCGAAACTTCCTTACAGGATATCACTATCCCTGGGACATACATCCCTGGGAGTACAGAGAAATTGAACATTATCATGGACACACTTCTTAACACATTGATTTAGATTCATTACCAAAAACTCTAGTGCTAATCTAAATAATTTCTCCAAAATGCCTATTCAAATTGGACCCTTATCACTCATACGCTCAATACAATAACTTACGAGAACAAGCTTACGTCGACCTTCATAGGATAACAAGAAAACAAAAGAAAACACTTCCTAATTTCCTTGGTACAGCTATAAAGTACATAACAGCGTTGAGTGAAGATCACTCAACGATAACAGGACAGGTAACCCTTACGACCCAGACTTAGGCTTGTTGAAAACCCACATAACAGCCATTGAATTAAAAGAGAATGAAATCATTAAGAAAGTCAATAATCAAATCTCACTTGGACAATCTCTGGATATTAGATTTAATAGCTTGTTAATGAAAATTGATAATGATAATATGACACTTTTAGCTGTAGTTGAAATATCCGCGGATTTTGATGGTTATAATGCCCTACATAATGAAATACTTAACTTCTAAAATATGAATGGAATTTATTATGAAATTAATTAGAACAATCAAGTACCCATCCACAATTGGACGTAACTAACATCATGTCGACCATGCGACAAGCCATTTTTCTATATCACATGTACAAATAAAAGTTTTGGGTTCGGTAAGGTTCGCGACCCTCGGAATTTTGCAATAATTTTTTTTAATAGAAAGCCCCATTGCCATGGAACGTTTTAATGAAAAAAACTCTTGGATCATCCACTTTTGAGAAAGAAAGTCGCAATTGAAAATACCAAAAATCCGCCATCTTCTTTTAATTTTTGACAATTTCTGACAATTATGTCTAGATTCGTCTGGATATTGGATGGTAACAAGTTTTAGAAAGAGCGGCGAATGGGGATTTCTGCCAGTTTCCATTTCCGTAACTCGTTCCGTCTTGGAAATAACACCAAGACTTTCTATCTTTATGATATAAAATGTATGTATTATGAAAATGTACTTTTTTGGATATAATATTGTATGTTCCACATGTACCTACTAACTTGATACGTATATTTTATGTATATGTATATTTTATTTTAGGTTGAAAATCAACGTTAAATGTATATATGTATACAAGGACAGGAATATTGAGGAAGCGGCAAAATTGTCCTATCACGAAAAAAGGTATGGCTGAAGAAGGGTTTTTCGAAAAGTCGCGAGAACATGCACAGTTCCAGTGGTTTGTTCTATTTAATTTTAGCCATATTTTGAATTCATATTGCTCTTCTTTACATTCGAAAAATGTTCACTTGAATAAATAGGAAAATATAGTTTTCATAAAAGGATCGAAAAACCCCATTCATGTGGAATACAAATTATTAGACCCTTTTTCGAGAAGGGGGAGGGAATAATTATGTATATAGATAGACATGAATATCAAATGATCAATGAATTTTGTAATTCAGGGATCTAGATTGATTGATTTATATCGCGAGCGCGCTGGGTCGACGTTTCGGGATTCGCGCGCGCTAATTGCGAAACGTAGACCGTCGCGCATCCATGTGGAATACAAACTATTGAACAAGTTTTCGAGAAAGGGGAGGAAATACATAATATGTATGTCCCTCTCCCTTCCTTCAACTTTTCACATCAAATTGACTGACTTCATTCATTCATGTACTCATTTATTCTTCATTCAATCCTATGTACACCCCATTTACTCTCTCCCATTTACCTTCACTCTCTCAAAATAATATAGAAAGGAATAAAAACCAATTCTGTTGTTTCATATACCGTATATAAGAATATGTGTTCAAAATATGTACTTTCTCATGGCAGAAATTGTATTGGGAGATTTGGATGCAAAAGGCTATATCTTTCATAGATTTTTGCGTGTTGGTTACGTATTACCTTCTTCACACTCTCCGGCAGCGAGTACTGGTAGTACTTTACCACAAGATCGGTGATGTAAAATTGAATTTTTTGCATATTGTTTTTGCTATGAAGCCATGTGTTTTTAGGCATGTAATCTCTTCTTTGGTTTTTCCACAATGCCATTCTAAGACATTTGTTTTGCACGACCTGTATCTTTGAAAATAGACTTTCCGTCGTGGAGCAGAATACGGGGTAGCCATATACCATTGTCGGTCGGATAATTTGTCTCTACAAAAGAAGTTGGTTCTCTACCGAGTGACAGCTATTTCGACAGATCAATGGATATAGCTGCCGAATCGCCAATTGGGCTTTCAAAACTCTACTTTCAATACGCTTGTTGTGCAGTGTATTATGCTGAATAATAAAACCCAAACAAGTGACAGAAGATTTGGGTTCTATTATGTTGCCTATTGTTATGTTTGATCTATTGGCAAGGTACATTTTGGCTCTGCATAGACCTTTTAGGCTCATGTATTCCGTTTTGGAAGTATTGAGCATCATTATATATATGACTATACATTCCCATGGGAATTGTAGTCACACCCACAAGTGGGTGTCTTGTCGATCCATTTAACATGGGGGATCAGTCCATTGTAGAATTTTTTTCCTATTCCTAGATATTGTGATGTGACTTAGTTTTTTCTACGATTTTACGCCACAACTGTCTATCTTTTACTTTATGTTTCGCTTCCTTTACATTCATGATATTTAAATCCGCGTTTACTTGGTCTTCCCAACTTGTTTTAGGTCTTCCCCTAGCTCTGTCTATAACTGGTGTCCATTCTGTTATTTTTCTCAGTGTTTCATCTCTACTTTTTCTGTAAATGTGTTCGAACCATCCCAGTCTGCGTGCTTTTATATATTTTACAATGTCTTCCCCATTATTTTTTTGTACAATTTCATAATTCATTTGTCTTCTGTATTCTCCTTCTCCCGTTTTAACTAGTCCAAAGATTTTCCTCATAATTTTTCTCTCGAATATCCTTAATTTATTTTCCTGTTTTTTGTCAGATTCGCTATTTCAGCGCCATAGGTCACCACTGGTCGGATTGCTGCCTTGTATATTTCAATTTTTGTGTTTTCACTAATTTTCTTATTTTGAAGATAACGTCTGTATTTGAAGAAAGCTCTATGTCCAGCTTGTATCCGCTGATCCATTTCTAATGTTTTATCGTTATCGCCTTTTAAGTATATTCCTAAATACTTGAAACTGGGCACTACTTCGTATTCGTATTCTCTTATCTTAATTGGCTGCTGTTGGAATCTATTTCTGGATATGCACATTGCTTTAGTTTTTTCTTGATTTACCTTCAGTCCTCTCTTTTCAGCTTCTATCATCAGTTTTATAGATATTTCTTTAAGTTCTTTCAGATTTCTTGATATTATAGCTATGTCATCTGCATACGCTAAGATTTGTGTCAATTTTGTTATTATGGTACCTCTTAAACCAACAGCTTTAACGATATCATCCAATGTAATATTAAAAAGCGTTGTAGACATTGTATCTCCTTGCCTCACCCCGCTATTAAATTCAAATTCTTTTGTTTGTCCTTTTTCTGTACTCACTCTTGCTGTCGATCGTTCCATAGTCATATTAATTAGTCTCCTCATTTTACTCGATACCCCAATGTTTTTCAAATCTTCTTTAAAAGTCTCCCTGTTTATACTATCGAAAGCCTGTTTAAAGTCTATAAATAGTATATTCTGATCAATGTTAAATTCATAACTTTTTTCAATAATTTGTGTCATTATGTGAATTGGGTCCATAGTTGACTTTCCTTTCCTGAATCCATATTGATAATCACCTATTTTTCTATCTATGTTGTCTCTTAGTCTTTCGTTTAAAATTGTTGTGAAAATTTTATAGGCAGAGTTTAATAGTGTTATTCCTCTGTAGTTGGAACATTCCAGCGTGTTCCCTTTCTTATGTATTGGTATAATTACTCCTGTTTTCCATTCTGCTGGCATCTTCTCTTCTTTCCATATTTCGTTGACTAATTTGAATAAAATTTCTTTGAGCATGGTTCCTCCTTTTTTAATTAATTCCCCATTAATTTTATCGACTCCAGCCGCTTTATTTTCTTTTAACTTTTCTATTGCTTCGTTGAATTCCTCATATCGTGGCTCTTCATCTACATCTTCCTCCTCCAGCTCCATGTCTTCTTTATTTTCGATGCACATAGTCCGGTGCTCTGCAGTCAGTAAGTTTTTGAAATGACTCTCCCATTTTTCCAATTCAATTTTTGCTACATTGGCTGTTTTCCTTCTACTTTTTATATTTGTAAATAGCTTAGAATTGTCTTTGTTATTTAGCTCAATTTCTTCCATTTTTTGCATTATCCATTGATTTTTTCTCCGTTTTATTATCTTTGCTGCCTCCTTCCTTAATTTTTTGTAAATTTCATAATCTTGCTCAGTCCCTGATCCTATCCATCGTTGTCGGGCTTTTGTTTTCCTATTAATTATATTTCCACAATCTTCGTCAAACCAGTCATTTATCTTTGTATTCTCTCGTTGTCCAATCGTTTCTTGTGCAGCATTTTTAATACTGTTTTTTATACAGTCCCAATTTTCTTCTATATTCTTTCCTTCTTGTATTTCTCGAATTCCTTCATTCACTTCCTCCTTATATTTTCTCCTAATCTTTTCATTTTTCAGTTGTTTTAGGTTCCACTTCTTCCTACCTCTTCTTTGCTTGTTATATTTTATTTCAAAATTCAGTTTTGCCAAGACCAAGAAGTGGTCAGTATCGGCATCTGCTCCTCTAAATGATCTCACGTCTTTTATAATATTTATTCTTTTTTTGGAGATTAGTACGTGATCTATTTGGTTTCCCGTGTTTCTTCCAGGTATCATCCATGTAATTTTGTGTTCTTTCTTATGTTTGTGTCTTGTACTTACAATGTATATATTTTGTTCTTCTGCTAGGTTGCATAGCCTTATACCATTGTCATTCGTGATTTCATGGATTGTATGCTTCCCTGCCACACCACTTATGAATTCCTCCTTTCCTATTTGAGCATTAAAGTCACCAAGTATAATAAGTGTATCGTGCCTAGGAATTTTTTCACATACTTCCTCTAGTTTATCGTAAAACTCCTGCTTTTCTTCTTTTTCAGCTTCTTCAGTTGGGGCATATGTATTTACTAAGGAGACATTTGCTTTATCTCCTTTTATTCTTATATAAGATAATCTACCTCCGAGGCTATTAAATTCTGAGCATTAGCTTGTTGTTAAATAAATACGGGAAGATTTTATTATTTAAATGTTGATCAACTCTTTTTAATGCTAGATCCGCTGTCCTCGCTGTTTGGATAGTACAGACATCATATGCATGAGGTGCAGTGAGATTCGTGTTACTCTTAACCCGCGGCCGCAGTGCAGGCGGGTGGAGGGAAGCTTGGCGGGTAGAGGGTGGAAGGCAATGGGTAGGGGGTGAATATACCTTGGCCGCACTGGTCGAGGGAAAATTATCGTACCAACCCAAAATCAAGTTCAGTCTAAAGTGTAGTAATTGTTTGTCGACATGCCCGTTCCAAAATTTGCCAGAATTCTTCTTCTCTGTGACAATTCTAATTTGAAGCATACTAATCTAAGAAATAAGAGGAGTTGGTTGCATGCGTATAACTTGCACAGAGACCACTATGGAGAATTTCTGCGAGTTTACAAGCAGATGCGAAATTTCCCCGGAAAAATTTATTAATTGTGCACGAGTGTAGAATCCTTCGCTTATAAACAGCCGAAATTAACTTTTCTCCCAATACCTATTCTTGCGCCTGGTTGAAAATATCAAACACAACTGATTCCCTGAGCTTTGCGAGTCGATAGACTGCTTAAGATGGTTTGGGATCGCAGTGCGGCTGGTTCCATTTAATCGCTTGGTACGGAAACATAGCTCGCGGGTTGCTTGGAGGGTCGCTTGGAGGGACCCTCCAGGTAAGACGCTTGCACTGCGGCCGCGGCTTTAGGCAAGTCTACAGTAAACAGCGAGTACAGGGTAGGTGAGATGACATGAAAATGAAAAAAGGTATAAAACAAGGTGATAGCTTAAGTCCACTGTTGTTTGTTTTTGTAATGGACAAAATGGTGGAGGAAATAAGAAAAGGAGGAAATTTGGACATGCTAATAGGGTAGAGGAACATGGTACCGGCCAGATTAAGTAAGTAATCTGCTATACGCAGACGATATTGTACTCATATTAAAATCGAAAAATAAAATGCATAAACTAGTTAACCCACTGGCAAGAGAAATAGAAAATATGAAAATGACAATAAATACAGAAAAAATCAAAGTAATGATAGTAAATTGCCAACAGTGAGAGGGGAATAATTACAAGGAACTGAACTGGAATCACAAAGCATTAGAAAGAGTAACAACCTATAACTACCTAGGAAGTATTCTAACAGAAAAAAAAATATTGATGCAGAACTTAATAACAGAGCAAATGAGCAACGACAATATATTATTCCTTAAATCGAACATCACCAATCCATAAATACATTGATATGAACACAAAGCTGGAAATCTACAACAAAATCACAGTACCAACCTAACCTATGCCAGTGAACTGGGTACTGAAGAAAAAGCATGGAACAGAAATAAACGCAATGGAAATGAAGAATTTAGGGAAAATAGCAGGTGAAACGAAATGGGAAAAAGTGAGGGACGAAGAAATCAGAAGCATAACTAATCAGGACCCAATAATATCAAATATTGAAAAGAAACAATTGGAGTGGTTTGGTCACCTAGTAAGAATAAAGCAAGATAGAATTGCGAGAAAAGTTATGGGGATGGAAATATCAAGAAAAAGACGAAGAGGAAGACCCAGGAGGGAATGGATAGACCAGATTGGAGAAATTGGTAATAACGAAAGAAAAACATTAGGAGAGCTGGAGGTATAAGCCAAGGACAAAAAGGAATGGAAAAATGGGTACAGGAAGAGCTCCAATCCGACTCCTGAGAAGGCATAAGAATGGAAGAGAGAAAGGAAGAACAATAACCATAAGCGAATTCATATGTAAAATTGAACAAAATTAATTATAAATTACATTTCAATCAATTTTGTTTAGATACAAATTTTGAATAGTACAATTACTAAAAAGTACCTTGATTATTTGTATTATCATTCCATGCAAAATCTGATTTGATATAATAATTCCACTCTGTACTGAATTGTCTATACAGTATGTCGCTGATGTATAATTTTCGGCAACCGCAATTGATTTCCAACCGCTGTGACGTTAGTGTTCTGAGAGATGAGGATTTCAATTTGAATGAGAGTTCTTCAAAGTACACTAGAAACACGTTTTCAGAAAAGGATGATAAAATTTATCATATAGTTTTTTTGATTTTGCAGATGATAATTATTGGATACATTTTTCGCCTGCTCAGCGATTTCAGGTGGTGTGTATGAAAACTCTCCGTCGCTCAATACTTCTTTCAAAAAGTAGCAGGTATTTACCTTTTCGATGTAAGTGATTGGAACTGTCATAAATCACAAATCTATATGAGATAATATAATATTTTTCTCCAAATGATATTAAAAGCGGCCTTTTAATGACACTTGGCAGGCTTAGAAGTTGTACTTTCAATGCCTAGGCAGAAAAAGTCCACTTTTACTGCCTAGGCAAAAAAAGTTCACTTTTACTGCCTAGGCAAAAAAAGTTCGCTGCTAGGCAACCTTCCAAGTAATAATTTGAACCAAACTGGTTATTAAAATTGACAATGACATTAAGAAAACTCAAAATAATGCTGATGAAAATTTTTTGACAATTCCAAAAACCAATCAAATTCCCTCATTTTATATAATATGAACAACCTCAGCCAATCATGTCAACATTACACTGATAACAGACCATGGGCAATTTTCACGTTACGTTGCTATGGATACATATTGATTTATGCCGATTTTGAAGTTTCGAATAATTAATATTTCGAAATGTCACGATTTAGTTGTTATACTGAAACAAAAAATTTTCTATCCGAATAACCCTCGGACATTAATAAATGCTCAAAAATTTTATGACAACTTTCTCAAGCTTGTTGCTTGTGGGCAACAAGCTTTCGAAATCTGTCATATAATTTTTTCGAACAATTATCAATGTGCTTGGGTTATTACTAGATACTAATAATAAACTGGTTTGATTGCATTAAAACTACAAACTGCAACACGAAATTTGTATTTATTAGATAAGTATATTTATGGTGAATTGTGAACAACTATTTAATACAATTGAACTCTGTCCACTTCCCTCCTTTCCCGTAAAATTAACAACTTTAATATCCACACTTGATAGTCCGGAAACGCCAGATATTTTATTGCCGATGTTCGACTTATTGGCTAGCCAGTCCTCAATATAGCCCTCCGCGACAGCGGAAGACTTCCATCCTCCATGTTTCTTCAACATTGTTATGTCTCCACCAGAATGCACCAGCAACGTGGCCAAAGTTCTGCGAAAGCAGTGCCCGGTATACTCTTTCGCATGGGATAGTCCCAGAAAAGTAGCAATTTCTTCTGGCATTTTACCGAATCTGTGAATGCCCATGAGTTGATGATGTGCTTCACCGTTCGCATACTAGAAGACACGCCGATTATTTAAATTCGAGGGTCTGGAGGCTGAATATTTTCTGTAAACGCTTGAATATTCCGTTACTACAAAAGATCTTGATCTTTTGGTCTTCGTATTTGGTAGCATAATTAGCAATTTGTCGCCCATATCATTTATATCATCTGTTTTCATTTGCAAAAGCTCATCACATCTACAAGCCCCAGCAACTGCAACAATAAGTACAACCTAAAATATAAATTGAAAATTAGTTCTTTAATCCATAATAGATCATTTTCAATATATTCCTACCTTCGTACACAAATACAGTTCATCTGGGGCATCTGATAAAAATTTCTCGATTTCTTCTCTTTGAAAAACTCGTGATTTTTTTGCATGGAAACCGTCTGACTGGCGTTTCAAAAAAGCCCGTAACTTCAGGTATTTTGCCAAATCAATGTTATTTTTTATGTTCAGGGTAGCTTTCAGCATCGAATAGGTAGACCATAACGTTGAAGGCTTAATTTTCTTTGGAAGATCGGAAAAAAAGACAATCAGCACCTTTTCAGAGAAAGATCCTATATTTTTCTCCTGTCTATATTCCATGAATCTGCTGTATGCGAGATTATAATATTTACAGTTCTTGATTTTTCCGGTAAAAGGTCTCGCGCCTGGTCTCTTATCTCAGGTGGTGTTAATTGCATCAATTCATCCTCACTTTGCAGTTAATCCATTTCTAACATGACAACTTTTCAAAATTGACAATGACAAAGTAAACAGTGAACAAACATATTCAGCAAACGTCATCAGCGGTAAACATAGAAACGCAGGGCCCAGTTACCTTTGATAAAATGATTCAGTTATTTGGATATTGTATTAAAAATTGTGCTTTTATGCCTAGTAAAACAAATAACTATTATATTCATAGACTTATAAATACCAGAGACAAAATATTTCATTGATAAAATGCTTTTTAAGGCGATCTATTGTTTTAAAAAAAGCTATAAGTGCAAGAAAGAAAGCATAGTCCTTGTCGGGCGCGTGCTCAAAATGACAACAGTGTAATTGGGCTGTTGATTTTCATCACCAGTGGGGTACGGTTTAAAATCTACCATCAATAATTAAATATATCACGTTTTTTTATTGGATCATGATTGCAATGTAATAAGGCAAGGAAAGTGAGAAATGTTTTATTGTCACTCAAAATTTACAAAAACTGTATAGACAAATCGATAAACAAGTTAAAACGTGAAAAAATAACAAAATAAAAGAGTAATATGGGTATATAAATGAATGATGAATTGAAATATTTATATGTATTTATTTATCCAGTTTTAAAATAATACCTAGTACAAGGTACTCTAAACCATATACCAACATTGGTAGTCACAGCTACTTGTTTGGTGACTACTGGTGCTTAAGAAAATTGAATTCATTTCATTAGATATCAGGTCAATCATTCACATTTGGATTGAATAGTTCAAACTTCGCAACTTTTAAACGATATTAACAATGTAAATATTCTTACTTTAATATAAATATGAACAAATGAAAAATATATAAAAAGCACAAAAAATATGAAAATTTGATAACTTATGATGTACTAGTAGACTGTCCTGTACGAATGTTAGACTGCCCGCTATTCGTTTGGGTGTCATATTTGATTTCAACAATAATACAAATACTATGTGGTTTTCACAATGAGTCTTACATTTTTCAGATAATGTATCTTGTATACTAATTTGGTAGTGGTCTATTTAATTAACACCAAGAGACACCAAAACCCTTCTTCTACACCTCTGATATTTACAAACACTTATACCACGCCACGCCACTAAAAAGATAACCTCACCTACCTATGAAAAGTTAAATTTGGGTTTAAATGTTCCACTTTCTTACAGACAACACAAGAATTTACCATGGTTGGCCAAACAAAGTAAAATTTCCACAATAAGTACTAAAAAAACACCTTATAATAGTAAAGTAAGCAATAAAAGAGCTATATCACTTCGACAACATAGCAAAACTACGCGTATACTATTAGTCATTCAATAAAGTACTAAAACATATGGGGTGTTGCCAAAGCGCTGTTTTGTACTTATTGTTCGTTTTTAATTTAGGAATATTTGCAAAGTTTAGTGATTATTTAGTAATGTAAGGATCAATCAATTCAAAATTGAATGGTCTATGGAATTTTTTATTCAATATATGCATTATAAAAGCAGTGTTCTCCAGTTCTTTAAATATACTTAAATTATTTCGAAATACTTTCTCGAAATTATGGAGATCTGCCAACGACGCAATCTGGAGGGAGAGAGATAAAATTGAAAGATAGAATGATGATTGATCGCCTCAAAATGTAAACAATGTGGTCTCCTTTATATTATAAGTCTATGATTATATTCATGGAAATAAAGTGTTTGAAATACAACTCAACTTTGACTCCCATTAACCGCAGCCATCTAGGAAATTTGAATTTTTGATTATGCCATAATTTGTCGCTAGATCATCGCTAATTTATTACCATAATTAAAAATTTGTCGCTCGTCGTTTAAAAAAACACCCATGGTTCTGCTGGGTTGATATTAAGCTAGCAGAATCACTTCTCACCTAATCAACTTTCGAAAAAATCAATACTACCACAATTTGTCGCTAATCAATCACCCTTTCATCAACTTATTGCAAATTTGACGCCTGTCGTTTAAGAAAAAACCATGGTTCTGCTAGCTTGATATTAAGCAAGCAGAACCACTTTTTATCTATCAATTTTTGGAAAAAACTGATATTACTATATTTTATCGCTAATTTATCGATCTTCTAACACCAAAATTGAAAATTTGTAGTTCACATCTGTAGATTACATCTGCCGATGAATTTTTCATATTCACCTCTAGGGGCAAAATCCATAACTTGTTGCTAATTTAGTGTCATAATTAAAAAAGTTCGCTCGTTGTTTTTTTTTTAATCCATAACTTCATTCATAAATATCACTTCCATCGCAACGGTTGGTGTAGTCCTCATGCAGACAGTTGCCACCAAACTGACCGCCCTTTGAAGGCGTGCCAGTTGCGATCTAGCCGTGACCAAGGTTACCCTCGGCCACCAGACCAGAGCCGCATATGTGAGCATAGGCAGCATAATCACTCTATATAACCATATGATCGTTTTGGAGGTCAGTCCCTACCTCGGACCAATGGCTCTCCTACAGACCCAATACGTGTTTGTTACCTTGCTAAGGCGACTATCAAGATGAGCCTCCCATGTCAGTGATTTATCAAGGATCACTCCCAGATACTTCACCTGTTCAACCACCGGCAGTGGTACTCCATCAAGATTTAGACCCTCAGGTCTTATACCTCTCTTATTGGTGAAAGCAACTATCGCAGCCTTGGCAGGATTAACTGCAAGTCCGTGTTCGTTACACCACCCATGTACCCTATTCAGAGCCCTTTGCATGAGGTCTCTGAGAACGGTAATGTGCCTTCCAACAACAAGGACAACGATATCATCGGCATACCCAATCGCTGGAGAGCCCTCATCGTTTAAAATGGGGTTATTAGCTCGTCAATGACTAGGTTCCACAATGTGGGCGAGAGAACACCCCCTTGCGGACATCCTCTAGCGACGATTACTTTTGCCACATGGTCTTTCCATGTGGCCTCTACTGTACGGTTGCACAACATAGCCCCAAGCCAGTGAGTGATCATTGGCTCTATTCCATGATTTGCCGCAGCCCTACACATGGATTCTACAGGGGTGCTGTCAAACGCCCCTTGTATATCTAAAAAAGCTCCCAGGCGATCATGCCATTTTCCAGCGCCTTCTCCACCTGGGTTACCAGTTGGTGTAAGGCACTTCCAGTTGACTTGCCGCACCTAAAAGCATGTTGGTTGTTGTGCAAAGGATACCTAAGCCCAACCTTTTCCTTCATGTACCGATCAGCCACCCTCTCCAGTGTTTTCAGCACAAAGGATGTTAGGCTGATGGGTCTAAAGGATTTAGCCACCGTATAAGTGGTACGACCCGGCTTGGGTATGAAGACGACTCTCACCTGCCTCCACTGTTCATGGACATACCTGCGTGCCAAACAGGCCCGAAAGATATGCACCAGAATTGTGCCGATGGCCTCCCAGCCTTGTTGAAGCAAAGCCGGGAAGATTTGGTCTTTGGTCTATTTCTTTTGCTAGAAGATAGTCCTCTTTACATGTTCGCTGTATGCCCAGATATCCCAGGTCAGGACACTCCCGCTCGATTCCCTCACAACCGGGGAAGTGTGTCTCTAGTAGATGATGCAAGGTATTCACCGGGGTTTTGGTGAAAACACCCGGTGCGACTTCCATGCAGCCTAGAGCGCTGTCCGGTGATTTCGTTTCTGGCGGTATTGCTTCCAATCCAGATCCGACTATGTCTTCCTAGCCCTATTAAATAGGAGCGGGGTATGTTCCCGTAGCGAGTCCAGAGACTTGCTCCACCATTTGTGGCCCTTACCCTCCTTCCTCGTTTTTTCGGCGCAGTTTTCTTCATAAGAAGAGACAATAATCGAGCCCAGCTCCGCTATGGCCCAATCGATCTCATCATTATTGCTAAAGTTCCTAGGGAAACCGCCAAAAAAAGTTATTCCTCATAAAAAGTTTTGCATTATCTAGAACCTGAAATGCAATGATTAGATATTTCTTATTTTGAGCCGTATACGAGGTTTGTCAAAAAATATTAATCTTACTCAAGAGTAAAGTACCTTTATTTTTTACAATACAGGAAAATTGTAAAAAGTAAAGTTGTTTAAAATTGAAAGTTATATTCAAATATGCAATAACATTGGCATGAAAATTAAGATTTGGTGATTATTTACGTTTTACATTATAAAGTATTTGTAATCGTAAATTTCAATACTGACTTTATCCCTCTCATCTGTTAAAAATATAATAACCTTTCTATTTGTTAATGTGTTTGGACAATCTTGCATTTAAATACGTGCTGCATTATAATTATTTATCTAAGAAATAGGAGAATCCACAAAGAATATTATGTACCTAAACAAAAAGCTACCTATTTATAACTAACAAACATAATTAAATTTTAATTTAAACTACTGAAGCTTTGACATATCCACCTTCTTTTTTTAAACATGTAATTGTTCTTGTCTGGAACTCTTTTATTATTTTCCGTATAATATTTGGAGTAATTTTTTTGCATTCCTCAGAAATAATCCTTTCCAAATGGTCTACATCATCAAATGGTCCTCGCTGATAAACCTGCTGTTTCAAGTAACCCCATAAAAAAAAGTCAAGTGAAGTTAAATCAGGAGACCTGGGAGGCCAAAAAATAGCTGGATACCTGTGAATCACCTTTCCATTAAACATATTTTCAAGCAGTTCTCTAACGTTTACTACGGTACTATGGATGGAGGCACCGTCTTGCTGGAACCAAATTTTCATACGTTCTTCTAACGGAAGTTCGTGCAAAAAATCACTTACTTGATTTTCTAATAATTGTAAGTAACGTGCGGCATTTAACGATTGTCGGTAAAAAATGGTCCAATTTATTTATTTTTGTAAACCCCACACCATACGTTCGTTTCAAACGAATATTGGCTACGACTATTTATTAAAAAATTTGGATTACTGTTGGACCACCAGCGACAATTTTGTGATGAGACAGTTCCGTTGGATGAAAATGTGGCTTCATCGGAAAAAATTATACTCCTTGCGAAAAACGGGTCTTCTTCCTACTTTCCTTGGATCAAATGAAACGTGAAGTTTCACAGTCACCTTTGTTATTCTTCCGGTTGCTTTGCCGTATGGTATAACCAGGGACTTGGTGTCGAATTCGCAAAACTCGTTCTGAGTGGAGGTGGTTAACTGTGAATCGAAAACAGCCATCTTTCTTTCCGATCTAAGCTGTCTATTAAAACAGACGTGAGCATTTCAACCGCTGTGGTATATATCTGCTAATATCATATAAAATTTTAAAGATAAGGTAAGATTCTATATTTCCATTCTAATAGTTTTAGTGTTTAATAACGGATTTTGTATACAATATCTGTGTAATTTATTCAACATTTTAGGACATGTGACCTCGTGTGACCTTCACATTCCCTAAACTATTTCCTTCCCTTTCTTGAACAATTTTTCCTTTTTTTTTCTCTTCCTTTCTTGAACAATTCTCTGGTGAAGTTATTTTATTAGTAAGACTTTAGCTAATTTCATGAGCTCTAAGAAAACAAAAAAAATGTACTTTTTCTTAAAGATAAATTAACTTTACAGAGAGTTGATGATGTAATCATTGTAATATTGTATTATTTTAGCGGTTGGCTACATAGATTTTTTTTAACAAATAAAAAACATCTAAAACAAGTATCTTGAAATTGGCATCTACCTTTACACCTATTTTATGGTGTCATAAGAACGGATGAGTTTCGAGGCATACCTCATCCACTGCTGAGGGAAAAGAAACGGCCTAATACCTAATACCCAAGAAGGCAGGGAGGCTCCCAAGCTAGTACTTCCTCTAAGATAAGTACCTTTAAATACAAAGAACTTTTCACCAAGGTCAACCTTTCAAGCTGTAATTCTTTTCCTATCATTTGTTAAACTAAAGGGCTTCACCCACTGTAATTCTTTTCCTACAATTTGTAAACTTAAGGGCTTCACCCACTGTAATTCTGTTCCTATAATTTGTAAACTTAAGGGCTTCACCCACTGTAATTCTTTTCCTATAATTTGTAAACTTAATGGCTTCACCCACGGACATTGTTGAATTTTTTTTTAGTATAGATTTACATAAATTTTATATTTTTAAAATTATAAACCAATTAAATTCATATTTATTGTTATTGCTTAACTTGTGGAATTTTATTTCAACTTCCTTCCTACTGAATTTATAGACACACACTTCAAGTTATCATATAGTGAATGCTTAAATAACAGGACAGAACTTTATTTATAGTTTCGGGGTTAACCTATTCTTTTTATAAAAAGTAAAAAAAACACGTGGCGCTCAACTTCATTAACTACCTTTCCTTTTAAGCTACAGTTCTGTTTTTTTTAAGTTCGGCGAAAACCACCCCTGAGAATCATTTTTGAATAAAAATATTTTTTTTCTCGATAAATTTTAAAGTTACATTTCATTTGACACCAAACAATAGAAAACTGATAGGTTTCACAAAGCGCAGAATTCAAATCGAACATCGTAATCCCTTGGTAGTAATGTGTGTACGAATTGAGGTTTGTATGCATGATATTTATAACGTTTTAAAATATTTGCCACTTTATCTTTTTTTACCGAAGTATTTGTCATTAGGGAAGCCCTTTTGCGTAATCCGATTTTTGGTTCCTCGACGACAGAAAGCATCACTTCCAACTCAGTGTCTTCATTGGCAACCCGTTTTATGCGTTTATTATTAAATTTATCATCAAAACTTCCACTGGTCTTGAATTTCTTCATTATTTTGGTAACTGTTGAATACCCGATGCTTCTATGGGGATGTCTGTTGTTGAAAATATTTGCTGCCTCTCTATGTGTATTGTAATTTTCTCCAACAATTAAAACTATTTCTATTTTTTCTTCACAAGTCAGTAAAGCTGCCATTTTTACTGTAATTTTATAAAAACTAACCCATTCTGACTTTCACTGTCAAATACTTCATGACAGAGCATCCTAGATTACATTAAATTGTACCAAGCCAGAATAATTAATACGGAATGTAAAGTAAATAATCACCAAATCTTAATTTTCATGTTAAATAGCTGTAATTGCATATTTAAATATGGCTTTCAATTTCAAACAACTTTACTTCCTACAATTTTTCTGTATTGTTGAAAATAAAGGTACTTTACTCTTGAGTAAGATTAATATTTTTTGACAAACCTCGTATACGGCTCAAAATAAGAAATATCTAATGATTGCATTTGAGGTTTTAGATAATGCAGAACTTTTTATGAAGAATAACTTTTTTTTCTAAAACCAATAATAAAAAAGTTTCCCATATGAGTCCAACTTAAGTAGACACACTGTATACATTGTACATGAAACTATCTTTCTCAACACATATTATGAAGTTAATTAAAATCAATAGTTAAAGTCAGTTTAAAAAACATTTACACTGTATTTGTTGAATAAGACTTCCTAATAAATCTATTTTCCAGTTAGATATTGGCCATTTTATTCGTACTTGAAAAGACCAGGCCATAAACATAAAATTTTAATGGAAAATCAAAAATCGGATGGGGTAACCTGAAAATCAGAAGAAGAGGCTTGGATGCAGGGTGGAGCAGCAGTACCTACGACACTTAAGTAAATCATCAATATTGATAGAACAGTCTCTTTTGTCATCCTAAATATTGCATGAAAATCCTGGTCATCCCACTTTTCAAAGTTGTCCACTCTTTCCCTAACTGCATAAGGCCTTCTTTCGTACTCAAGAACTTGCACAATATCCTCGTCCTCGTCGCTATCCAGAATATAATCATTCAGAAAATTCAAATTTATCGACAACCAAAAACTCTTCAAAGAAGAAAAATAGAAACACATAAACCTTTGGATAAACATTCACTAATAGCCTTGCAAAAATATAAATTGATGTGACATGACCTTGTTCTTGTGACAACCAATGAGATTGCTTACATTCATTCGTCAGCATTGCCAACTTTCATCATCTGTTAGTCAACAAACTAGAGGATAAAAACGAGTTAATAAACCGCTTTCGAATAAACTGGAACTTTATCTGCTAGTTACATTTATCCGACGGATACTTAACTGATGGATAATATTGGCTATCGATAAACCGGGCCTAAGTCTAACAAATTAAATTAGCTATGAATTATACTAGTGAATGTTAATAACAAGTTATTTGCTATATTTATGAAAAATATTTATGAAAAGAACTTTGTATAAACATCAGTGTTTATGTTTTGATAATATCCTCAAGTCAATTTTGATTGCATTGATAGTAAGAAAACATCAACAAATGAATTTTGAATACCTACCTATGAGTAATTATTAGAATATTTCACTGACGGTGCGCATATATCCTCTATATAAAATTATTAGATTGTTATGTGACTGGATTCTCCATCACCTTGTTTCAATTCAATTAAACGGAAGAACATCTTGAAAAGTTGTCATACTATGAAAACACCTTACAAATTTAGAGATTAGACCGTTCACTAAGAACAAACATCTACTTCTTGGGCTATGTGCACCGACATATAAAATAAATTACAGTTCCCAATTAAACGGTGTTGGGATATCTTCACGATATAACCAAACATTCTGGTTTGTAACTAGAAGGTACAATATCAGTTGTAAACCGGTTTCGTTGTATTTGAGCGCTTAAATATGTCAATTGTTACAGAAAACTGTAATTGAGCAAATATCTTGAAAAGTTGTACTAGAAATATTAAATTAACCTTCTATTTACGCCTCCATATTTTTTCAATAGATTGTGATCTGTTTTGTAACTGACAGGAGTATATGTTGGTTTTGTCGAACTCATGTAGGGTGAAAATACGAAGAAGAAACTATAAAATATTTATAGTTTCATAAATACGCTCGATCTATCGAGACGCCGCTTCGAGTAAAATAATTTCCCGCTATTTCAATAATATACCATGAAATAAAATTAAATTATTCAACAAAACGGCGAGATAATCTTCGGCAATGAATTGCCTATAATATTTTTCATCGCTTATAGCATATAAAGTGTATATGTAAGAAGAATAATTTTCTACTCCGTTAGCTGCGATAGGTATCCTCCAGCGGCGTAGCCACTAATAAGAAATAAAATAACAGAATTTAGTGCAACACAATAATTGACAATAAAGTAGATTATATTTCAATCTTTCATTTTGTGTACTGGTGAACAACAATACCAACAACAAATTAGTACTTTCTAAAATTATTTCAGAAATGTGGATAGAAAGCGTCTGTTGATATATTGTTTTTTCCTGAGGGAGGACCGCACTAGGCCATTCTTTTTTCTAGTTTATGGAATAATTGGACTATTTTTGTTCGTTGGTATTACTTTATGTTCTCAACATTAACTTTGTATTTTAGGGAGAAGG
>CAJUYI010000182.1:223256-234318 GCA_910591695.1 Galerucella pusilla | reverse complement strand
ATTTATATATATGTATTAACGGTTTGTGGAATAAAAAAAACGTAACATCGTATATTTAAAAGGGAAACCGTAGCATTATACAAATTGGACATTCAAAAACTTTACGTTTACCACAAAAAAATTAGTGGAAACATGAAATTGAATTATTAAATTTTCAATTTTTAAATTTTTATTGGGTCGTAGAAAAAACATACTGTTCGACTCGTGTGGATTGTCCATATCGCACTTGAGCGATTGAGCACTGCGCCTACGGCGTCGTCGCCTTCGTCCTCGTGCGATATGGCCATCATATCCACACTAGTTGCACAAACTACTATTTCTATCAAAATATGCCCAGTAACATTTAAAAACAAGCTGCCAAATGTCAAATCAATTTATCCATACATTTCAAAGTTATCGAATCCAAGTTTTCAAAATTTCAACACCCTGTATTTCGAAAAGTAAATGTGCTAGACCCCTTAATCCTCATATCATTTTGCTCAATTTTACGAGAGGAATCTACATGCAAACGTTGTAATTACCCTTAACGTTCGCGATGCTTATACCATTTTTTGCGCGATCGTATTGAAATATATTCCGAATAAAATAATTTAAATTTCTTCGAAATGAACGGAATGTCAAAAGTGACATTCATTCTTATCATTCATTCATATTTTGCATTTTGGTGAAATTGTTTTTATGATATTTATTACTTTTCGACGTCTGAACGGTAAGTAAATCACTTACCGACGTGTTAAACTTAGAAACCAGTAAACACAACCTGCCGTCCTGACAACCGATGCTGTAAATAAACGAAAAAGATCAATCGCGCAAAAAAATTATGGAAATAATAATAAAAATGTATCCAAACAAATTCAAGTAGATCACCAGCACTGCGAATACCAGCTTTGCATAGGATAATAATATAGCATCGGTGGTTCAGTGGTAGAATGCTCGCCTTCCACGCGGGGGGCCCAGGTTCGATTCCCGGCCGAAGCATATGAATCGCTGCTTCGTAAACGAGAGAGAGACTCAGGAGAGAGCACACGCACGCAAGCAAGGCACATAACGAAGCAACGTAACATAACGTAACGTAACGGTGAGATCTTTTGCGTCGCGACCCCCGGTCGCTCAAACATAACCTGACGTAAAGAACTAAAGTTCCAAAAATTTTCATTGAATTTAAAAAAAAGTGTACGTCATTGATCCATTTTTTTGCGTTTTCAATATATTTCTTGAAAAGACTATTTTGCTATGACTTTTATACAAATTTATGTTTTTGTAAATTGAATTATTTTGAAAGATATCGCAGAATAATAATTATTCCAACGCTTTATGAGTTTCAAAAAGACAGTGACCGTTCAACTGAGAAGCAACAACTACTTCTCGGGCTATAGACACCGATGGATATTGAATTACATTTCAAAGTCAAACGAAGTGCAATTATTTCACTAAAAAAATCAAGTTTTCTCCTTAGAATTAGATTTTCTTGCAGGAGTTTTGGTATAATTGAAATTTATTCAAAACAATTCTCAACGTTGTGAACTGCAACAATAACAATTAATTTTCACTATTCGAGGGCATAAAATAAGAGTCCAAACAAAGTAAAATAATCGCAAGCTGCACAACGCCGAAATATTTTATAACGACGACTGGAATACCTAAGGGAAAACGAGCTTGTACATACACACACAGAGGACAGCACTTAGCTAGATGACTTTGACGTCTTTTAACAACACTAGCTGACGCGTCTATTGAATGTTGTTTTATTTTTTTCGCTTTCATTTGTCTTTCGTATACTGTTTACAAAGCTCTTGATATGCCCTCTTATACAATTCGCGAATATAGCACATTTGCCCTAACTGCTAACGGTTCTCTTTAATTCCCAAACGATGACAAGACAAACAAGCAAAAGCGCTTAGGTATTCATTTATTTTTACTACTGGAAAAATTTACACAAATTTCCCGAAGTTAGGGAAATTTCCAGTTCAGTCTATTTACTGGATTTTCTGCTACGTTACCAACGTGAAAACGTTCAACCCATTACTATTCTTATACGTAGACTCATTAATAATGGAAAATAAAGTAATTATCTCATATATAGGGTTGTCCAAAAGTATTTAACCACGTAAATATCTTTAAAACTGAAAGAACGATATTTACGAAACTTTGCTGGAAAGTAAGTTTTGAATAAATCTTGTTTAGTGTCCACTAGAGTTCATATAATATTCTTCTTGGTGTACATCATCGAATTTTAATGTCCTTCTAGCACATTACGTCGGAAGAAATGGAAGAAAGGTGGGTGATTAATCCTAATCAAAATATCACAATAATGAATTGTTTAAATGTATAACAAATGTTAACCCTAATATTTGACTTGAAAATTTGATTAGTTGATGTTTGGATTACGCGCATGCGCGACCTATCAATCGGGAGAAATTACATCAATCAAAATAGGATGCACGCGCACCTTTTGTACCCGCAATGTGTCTTACCTACCTTTTTTTTCTACACTGACAGCTCTCGTCAGGTCTATACTTTGTTGTTTATGGTCAATTATTGTTCATGACAAGTGAATATTAAACTTATTGTTATATTTATTTAAGTATTACAAAAATATGCCTAGATACACGGAAAAAGAGCAGTTTGAATATTCCTAAGTATTTTCAGTTAGAATAAGAAACCGATAATTATTAATTCTATAGCCTTTTACAATTTGGCTGAATACGATTCTGATGATTTTATTTATTAAATTTAAGGTTAGCTATATGTCAAAATATCAAATAAAATAAACGACATACCGAAAACCCAGATATACGTCACAAACAAATGATGACACACCAAAAAGGCTATTGAATGTACTATATAAAGATAAACAACTGTAATATGTCAGTGTCGATGTAAATGTACCTTCATTCTCTGAAAAAGATAACTTGATTATCAACAATTTGGTCCAATCGGATTGTGATGTCTTTTGGCATTACATATAAAACCAAGAATTAAAATAATTGAAATAATTTATTATCAATTAATTTGGTGTGGTTAGTTATTGTTTTATAGTTGTCGTAAAGTAAATAGACACGTAAGGTCAATGAACGTACAATAGGATGCCAAAGAACTGTCACGTAAAAGGATAGTTGACCTAGAGCAGTAAGTTTATAGGCTCATGAGATAGATAAGTGGGCGTTTACACATAACAACGTAGTTACTTGTCAAGTATCGATATCATGTTTTATTTATGTTAATTAATGGACATGACAGTCTTAAGTACACTCCTTGTCAAAATTAGTGTGAATATAATTATATAATAAACATCATCCCAGTGAATACGACTATTTGAGCGGCTCCCAAAGGACCCGGACTTTGAAGTAGCAATTTTTCTTTGGAATTCCTTGTAGGGGTCACTGGCAGTCTCAATTTTGTTTTGCGTGGAACTTGATCCGTTGCGTTATCCGCCATCTTGAATTTCTGGGTCAATATTTGTTTATTGAATGACCCATTCACGGATATGATAAGGTACCCCAAGTAACAATGGACGCTGATTTATTGGGTCTGTTCAGACAATAAGCTGATTAGTAGTTGATTGATTAAGCTACTAACTTGAATAATGAGCTGAATAAGCGCCGAATTAGACAAAATAGATGCCATTATACAGCAGCATCCATAAAGCTGAACTACATACTAAATAAGTGCCTCTTCAGCCAAATTGGTAGATATTGTTCAGCGATATGCTTATGTAGCTGAACTTGGGTTGAATAAGCATTTCTTCAGCTTACTTAATCTGGCGTTGTTCAGCTATTTGTTACTATCTGTATACAGGCTGAAAAAGCGTTTTTCTGCTCATCAAATGTTCCATTGTTCAGCTATTTAAAATTGGCTGGTTAAGCGCTTTCACAGAAATCTGAACAGCTGTAGCTCAGCTATTCATAGTCAGCTTAATATGCACTGAATAAACCCTTCTTCAGTAAAGTTAAGAGCCACTGTTTAGCTTTTATTAACACAGACTGAAGAAGTTCTAATTCAGCCCATTTTGAAAATATTGTTCAGGTTCAGATATACGTAGTCTGTGAACAAAAAATAGATACTACTTCAGCCATTTGATAATCGCTGATTATTTATGCATGCAGTCGTGTATATCATTCAGCGATTTTTATACATACATCATTTGCATTTATAATGTTGCTTGGTGCTGTTTGTGGCAGTTCATCAGGTTTTGGTGAATTTATTAAGACATCAGTTGCTCTAATAATGTTGCTTGGTCCTGCTGGTGGCTGTTCATCATCAGGTTCAATCAAGCTTAATTGAACGTTCGGTACTTCTAATATACATGATAAATATGTTTATGTAGCAGTGAAACTTGGCATAACTTGGACTTTTTTTGTGGGGGCTCTTCATCACGTCTATTAAATTTTTCAAATATTAAATTAAAAGTTGTTCTTCAATTAGTAAGGTTTTTTTATTAAACACATAATCGCAGATATTTCTGTATCATGCCCTTATAGATTTTCTACTTCAATCCCACCTTCCTCGTGAGTTTTCAAATACCTACATTTGTTCAATCTTACACAGGTTATAGGCGGGTATTCAGCCACTATTGAACCATATAGATTTACAAATACCATTATTCGCAAAAATTTAGCAGGTGTTCGTTTGGCGCAGAGGCTTAAGATGAATCGATTGTTAAATGATAATCCACGGGTCCCAGATTCAATCCCCACCGAAGGTAGGAAGAAAAAAAGGTAAGTAAAAATATTTCGTCCCCTTAGAGCAGAACTATTGCATGTCACAAATTTTAAATTTTACAGGAGAGGTTTTTTTTGTTTTCCAGTCAATCTAATAAATATTTTGTGTCCTAATATTGTGATGAATTACTTTGATTTCTCTTCTTTTTCATCAATTCAGTTCATATTTGCCAAAGATGCGTATAAAAAGAAAAATTGGACATACCTAGAATACTTATAGGTAAAGTCGCCTATTTCATGTCCAAACATGAAATATTTTTCCGTGTTTTTTTTTGGACATGGAATAAGTCTGTTCTAATGAATAAAATGAAATACATGAGAGTATTTTGTTATTCTTGTTTAATTTAATATCCAAATTAATCTCAAACATTTTTCAATGCGAATTATAAAACTCTGACATTAGAAATTTTCGTGAGAAAATGCAAATCAGAACTATTCTATATCCACAATAAATGATACTATGTACTGACAAAAGTGAATCAGAAGTATTCTATGTCCATAAAAAGTCAATAGCGAATGGCACTTAACAAGGCAGAACTAGTCTATGTCCAAGATTTTATTCGCGCCGACCAACGAAAAGCACCTTGTGGCAGTTGAACTAGTTCTGCGTCAAGATGAAATCTATGTAAGGACATAGTCTTTTTCAACAATCGGCATTTTTCGGATCTTCCCGTCGGCTTGGACATGAAATATTTCTGCACTAGAAAGAGCAGTCCTTGAAGTACACTTAAAACAGAAAAACCGAAAATTGAGAATTTTGGACAAGGGATAGTTCTGCCCCAAGGGGACGATTTGTATATTCAATTATAATAGCATGTAACTGAGGTAGTTAAGATGAATAAATAATATGAAATTCTGAAATTAAAAAGAAGTATAATACATATTAATTTGTTTTTGCTTTGAAGGTGAACTGAACAAGAGCTGCATAGAAGCTTTTTCAGGAATTTAAATCAGCTACACTACACTACACAATCTGCATAAAAGCAGAGCTACAACGATTGATTGAGAGCTGAAGAAGCTATTCTTCAGTCATGACTGGCAGCCATGATGTCCAGTAATAGCTGTTTAAATTCTCCACTTTTGGGTGAATAAGAGCTTAACAAGGGTTTATTTAACATAAAATTTGATACCGATATTCAGCTTTAGACTGAACAATAAACCGCTTAAGCGCTTTTCCAACCAATAATCAGCATAAATTGTTACTTTACAGAATCCTCAGTGCGCGAGTCCGGTTTATTTTAAACATAATCTTCCATTTTTCTTGCTATTTCTTCAGCTGGAGTATTCTTTTCAAGCTTATAATATCTTGTCAATAAAAACTGGGATAACTGTCGACAACAGGATATATTTTCCGACACTGCCTTTTAATTTTTATTTTTATTTTTTTTATTACATATTTTATTTTTTATTTTTTTTATTTCCGCATCAACCACATTGGTTATTAGCGGTGCAACAGCGAAATATTACTTTGTACATATGTTAGTTGAACAAAACAATAATTATATTTGGTATAGAAGCTCAGAATCCTTTAAAAACTGTACTAAACTTTGGACACTGCACTCCTTGAACACTGCACTTAAATTGTTCGGTAGACGATGCTGTAACCTTGCGCCACTATATAGCGGACACTCAATCAAAATATGTTTAAAATTTCTGCAATAGGAGCAATCATTTTTGAACTGAACTATTCCTACGTTTTCTAAGAAGAAATATCACAATGAAATTTTAAATAAACTCGCTTTCATCAACATTGAAATAGTATATTGAGTATCAAGAACGGTAAGGGTTGTTTAGCCTCCAATTTTGCTGGAGACCGGTATTACCCTAAACGTTCGAAATGCTTATACCATTTTTTGCGCAATCGTATTGAAATATTCGAATTTCGAATAAAATAATTCAAATTAACGAAATGTCAAAAGTGACATTTATACTTTTCGATCAGTTTAAAATATAATTTGATTTTTGGTGAAATTGTTTTCATGCTATTTATTACTTTTTATATTGTTCTGTTCGATTCTGTTCATTAAAAAAATATCAATCTTCCCATTTTTTTTGTTCCTTTTGTGTAATGAATGAAGTAATATATTATTTAGGACCACTTAAATGTATGTATGGCTAAGACGTCGGTAAGTAATTCACTTACCGACGTCTGAACGGTAAGTAAATCACTTACTGACGTGTTAGACTTAGAAACCAGTAAACACAACCTACTGACCTGACTACCGATGCTGTAAATAAACAAAAAAGATCGATCGCGCAAAAAAATTAAAATGTCGATGTAAAAATGCCATGTTAATTTTGTCAAGGTGATTGCTGGTGAAGTTTGATTACTCTAATAATACTTTATTGTTTCGAGACCACTAGTCGTGTTGTCAGATTTTTCGAATTTTGGTTTGCGATTGGAGGTGAAGATGTCGCTATTGTCACAACTTTTACACTTTCGTTACAGTCTGTGATTAGGCTTTGAGCTCGCGGACGGAGAACATATACCTTGTACTGATGAGGCGCAAATACGCTGAAACCGGTCTACAAGTTATGTTTTCCCTTCTTATTGCAAACCAGAATGGTTGGTGTTAAATATCTTGTAGATATACCAACCCCGTTTGACTTTGAAGTGTAATTCAACATCCGTCGGGGCCTACAGCCCGGAAAGTAGTTGTTGTTTCTTAGTTGAACGGTCACTGTCTTTAAAAAATAGTTTTCAAAACTTATAAAACTAATATTCCGCGATATCAATTGCTGTATTAAACCTAACCTCGTCAATATTTTTCTAATAGTTTAGCCGAAGCTAATTCCCAATGTTTTATTACAAAATTCGTTGCTCGCATTCACTGATAAATTACATTTCCCCATTGCATGACCGCTTTACCTCCATGCCAATAACAAAGAGGTGATCTATCAAAAAAAATATACACATACACACAACGTAGCGGATAAAATAGAAGAGAAGGGAGTGGAGGTAGAAGAGGTCGTCGCAACATATAACAGGATATTGTATCCCGTATTTTACACTACGACATGCATCAATGTCAACGTGTCAGAAAATCTGTGCAGTTCCAATAAGCCGGGGCAGACGTTTAGAAAATAACAAAGTGTGGCTAATGATATCCTCTGTCAAACTAGAATTTCCCTTGTTATCCTTTAAGGTTACTAAGGATGAGGTTTACGCTTACCGAGGGCTACTGCTCTTATTCTTATTGTGTTTTTGTAAAATCCTCACGATTTTTACCCTTTTCAATCATTCTATAATGAAATTTAGTGTTCGAAATAAAAATTTACTATAAAACACCAACACTACAAATCGGTCGATGTATACTGAATGTTGACAATTTGCAGTAATAGTTCAAGAGCTGCTAGGTATTTGAGGTAAGCTGAAAACTTAAACTATGTCACTCCCCAACACGGAATTGCAGACCTGGCTGGTGAGTAGCGGGGCTGAATTAGGCAGACCTAGAGAAAAGAATGTTGAGCCTGATAAGGGCTACTGATCTCTTCACATAAACGGCACAACCAAAAGCACAAAAAACCTGAGGGCTGAGGTGCCGATGACTCTAAGCCTCTGACCGTTGGTGCTGAACCAATGAGTCAATTAATTAATGTTTGAAGAGTTGAGAAAAAAATAATCCAGACGATTTAGTCGGATTTTTAACTTTGCCAGACGCGTGCCAAATTATTTTGCAAGAAATTATAAAAAATGTATTTGAGGTAACTTTAAATTTAAATTTTAATAGAGTATTATTTATAGCTAAAAAATGAGATTATAAAAAAGACAGATCATTTTGGTGGGACTTTATGTCTGACAGGTGATCTAATAAATTATGTATAGAAGTAGACCAGTGCCGAAGCCTTTAAAAATGGTAAAAAGTGAACAAAATAATAGTACGATGAAACCCATTAGAAAAGGATGAATGGGAATAATGAAATTGGAAGGAAAAATAAATTACGGGCGATCCGAGTCCTAAAAATGGAAGGGGGTGAGCTTTTAAGGGTAAGAAATAGTTTATCTCGATTTCCGGCAAAACTACAAGTCCTATGGAAAAAAGTTGAATGGCAAAGTTGTGGGTAATAAAAAAATCTACAACTTTTCTATCAACAATTTTTTCACATAACCTCAAAATTTATGTGACAAATGCAGATAACCAAGTTTTTGGTTTTTTATTTTTCTTTTCCAAAAAAAATCTTTTTTTACGAAATTTCGTGAAAATTTACCTTATTTTGTCCCGAATACATTTTAATTTATTTGATTTGAAATATCAATTTTTTCATCTCATTATGACTTAATATCAAAAAAGCACCCAAAAAGAGACGATTTGATTTATTCATTTTAATTAATTTTAGCGTGAATTCTGATAATAATAGAATGTGATTGGCTAACGAGAGTGAATTCTTTTTATTATTCACTGGTGTGAAGAATTTATATCATTATGCAGCTAAATATGTGAAAATAATTTGTGCGTTATTATTTAGTCGTGGAGAAATAATTGTACAGACTTATTTAGATTGACAAAATTTGCACTTCCTTTCTAAACTTCAGAGTACAATTTCCATTCCAATTCAGATTCAGGTATTGACTGTTTTTGTATGTTATTTTGAATATCTTATTGTATGAAAGATGTTGAATTAATAATATTATATTTTCTCACTTTTAAAGGGTTTTTTATTCTCCTACCGTAATTTCCCATAATAATATTCTTACAATATTTGCAGCAGAATGATTTAGCACAATAATGTTATTCCTTGTTCTTTGAAGACTTGACTTGAAAGACTAAAAAACAAATATTGAAGTGCAAGATCATTCAATTGCAAATATTGTACAATATTACGCGTATGCTGAAAGCTTAAAAATTCGAAAAGTGCTAGTTCATACCAGTAGCCAAGGTAGGCGCTAGTGGTAACTTTGTGCCACAAAACACTACAAGTTCAACATCTCTCTTTTATTTATTACTCTATGCTTCTGAGTATAAGTTGCATACTATTTTAATCTATAGCATGGTTGGGTTAGGATCTATGTAAGTGGGGCCTTCTCGCCATCAATAGGTCTGTTCTCACAAGCATCACAGACAGTTTTTGACAATCCGGATTCGGCGCAAAGACGCTAAAGTGTTATCGGGAGAACGATTTAGGGTCTTTGCGCCGAATCCGGATTGTCAAAGACTGTCTGTGATGCTTGTGAGGACAGACCTTCCACTGCGACCTTCGTTAGGTCTATTGTGGCTCACCCCTAGGGATTATAATTCACCCCACAATCCTGTGCTTTGGACGAAGTACATGGTTGTATTTGGGGATACTTTTTTGAAGTCGTTCGGCGCTAAGGTACCAAAACCAAATATATTATAGCATACTTAAGTCTGCAAGCAGATTACTCGGTCGGCTTCACAAATTACAAGAATTGCATCATCATGGTAGTATATCAGATTGAATTGTTATGTTGATATTGACGATTCCCTGTATGATATAACAACGTATCCAATTTAATTTCCGTCGAAGATATCAGCTAATGAACTGCGAAATAATTATTCTATGCTCGTCTAACCATTTAGGTATGGAAGACAGTGAATGAATTTAGATGAAAATAGGGAAAAAAGAGAACATTTTTCTCCGAGAACAAAAACCAATAATGACACAAGTCGTAAATATTGTTTGGAGTTCGGAATCATCAGTGGAGTGCCCCGAGGTCTAATCTCATCAGCTTTTTTTGGCGCAAAAGCCATCGGAAAACACTTAGATAAGACGAATGAGTCGGGCAAGTGTGGACTTTAAAAAGTTTTCTTATTTTTTTCTCTCTCTCTCTTTCAGTGAATTGTAAGAATGATATCGCAGGGATAGATAGGATGAGAGGTATTGAAATAGCCAACTTGGGAAGTTTATACTGAGTTATTAAGAGGGTTTTTTTTGTTTTGGAAAATATTATCTAGATTGATAGGAAAAAAAGGAAACAGGAGTGGTACTAGTGCAATTTTTTACCACAAGAGCATCTAATATTTGGTATTTGACAAGACTATTTCATGTGTAACAAATTATTCTGTATACACACATCTTATAAAACATAGACTCCGCTTTAAATAAGAAGAAGACACTTGAAGTTTGCCAACCGAAATTAAAATTGGTCAGACAACAATATTATTATTGACATTTGAGGTTGTGTTTGAAGGATTCATTTACACGGGAGGCTAAAGAACCATCCTTTATGTCGATCCAACGTTGTCAAATTTAGTTGTAACTACATGTGGCTTTTGCGATTACGCATGCGTCCATGCAGCCTTTAACCTCCTCTTCGATGTGACTGAATGTAAGGAGATTTGCCCAGTAGGTAAAATACTGAGCTCACAACCCAGAGGTCG
>CAJUYI010000182.1:191574-213256 GCA_910591695.1 Galerucella pusilla | reverse complement strand
TTTGACTCTGTCTATACTTTCAGCTGGCTGCACTGCAATATCATTTCTGACAACTCTTTTATACCTTAGGACCCACAACAAAGTTGCTTTTCCTACGACCATTATCAAAAGTCGTCTTTTGTGCCTTGAAAAGCAACTGCAAAGTTGATCTTTATCGCGTGCTGACATAATTTGATATTATTGGCGCTCTTAAGCAGAAAGTGACTTTGGCGCACGCTTAATTTTTTTATAGATAAAAGAGAGAGGTAGTAGTTACTTTAATATAAACTGTAGAATAAATAAATATTTTAGTTTATTTTCCAATATGTTGAAGTATCAAACAGTATTTTTCGTGATAATTTAATGAGAAATAGGGAAATCTAAAAAATATCTGACATTAATGTAATAAGTATTGCCTACGTACATCTGAATACAAACAATGGCAATTAATTTTATTTTGGTGTGATCGTAGAAAAAATCTTGTGTGTATTTCGAGCAGAAAGTCCTTTGGTAGTCTCTACTGCTAAAGTACTACTGTCTGCTTTCGATACACGAATAGCTATTGTTTAGCCGGCTGCTTAAGGTATTGTTTGCAGCTCCACATTACTTTATACTAAGAAGTTGTAGATTTCGGAGAATTTTAAGCAGCCTCTGGGTATCAGACGCAATCAATATTTTTGCTGAGTTGATCCTTTTTTTAAAATCTATTTTCTCTTCTAGTTCTACATTTTCTTTAAAATATTATTCATTTTTAAAATCCACCAAAAAGAAATCTAATTTTAATGTAAATAATTAATTTTTGAGGAAGTGATTCTTTGAAACTCTCTTGTCATTGATTATTGAGGTGTGGGATGTTTTATTTTGTGATACATTTTTTTTCGAACGGCAAAAAAAAGAACTCGTGATTTGATTAGTACTTTAAGGGCTCCCTAAGGAAGTATATCGATGGAAAATTGGGAAAATATCGTTTATTTCACATTGGCGTACCAATAATTATATTCCAATATACATTTTGAAGTGAATATGGGTTTTTTGTCTGAATTTAATGAAGTGTTCTACAAGCAAGAAGTGCTTATTAGTTTTCTATTTTGACTATTCTAAGCTAATCTAGCGACCACTATCGACCTACACTGCTGGAAGCGGAATGGAATGAAAGTATCGCATCTTGTTTGTCTATAAATTAAGAAGTAGAGTAGAATTGTTCCTGTTCTCAAGACTTTCGTTTACACTGGACTGCGAAGTGATAACATGAGAAAAGTATAATGACAGTCTGATGATAGATCGTGATTGTCATTATTAATAATTGAACATTTTATATTTGAACGGTTAAGGGCGCGTTGTATCATATACCTAAACTTGGTTTGATAATAAGTGATGTTTAGACTGTGACATATTGATGTACCTATTACCACAGATTACACAATCTAACTAGAGGCGAAAGAAAGTGGTTTTCGTGATCGCAAATTTGTGTGCACATGCGTGAATTGATTAGTTTATCTGTCAATGTCAAGTCGTCACTACCGTTCATTCCCTCACCTTGTATTATTTTGAGGTTAGGTCAAAAATGAGCTACTTCTCATTAGACACATAAGATGGTGATCTCATGTTAGTAGTTAGTATTCTATAGCTTTAATTGAGAGGGATGTCCATCAACACTACTAATTTTCTCAGTGTAGTTATGGTTTTACTTCGAATCAGTAATCGTGTTACTTTTCTCAGTGTATCAGTTAGTTTATGTTTCAATGCCTCGACGTATTTCCGCTCAATATAGTCCGACTTCAGAGAAGCCGACAAAGCTTTCGTCTGTTGTTAGATGGTGTACTCTGTACTATCAAATATATCGAACAACGAAACCTATGGGTCGTTTGTTGAACCTGTCTCTAATAAGCGCGGTTCACACTAGGCTGGCTGCCACCCGAGATTTGAGGAAGATGCTAGTGCCAGCCATCGCTGTGGTGTGATGGAAAGATTCATTGTCGGCGTCACTAGCCGGAGTATATGGCAATTTTCCAACCAACCTTCTTGGTGTGCGTCATAGATTGTTAACGTTGGAAGAAATGGATAAAAAGGCAAGTCTGTGATTAATCCTAATCAAAATATCACAATAATGAACCATTCAAATGTATTACAAACGTCAACCCTAATCTTTGACTTAAAAAATTGGTTGACGTTTACATTACGCGCAAGCGCGACCTATCAATCTGGAGTAATTAGAGCTTTCAAAATGGGATGCAGACGTACCTTTCTTAGCGGCAATGTGTCTTACGTCTTTTTCTAATGTTCCACTGACAGTTCTAGTCAGGTCTCTACTTTGTTGTTTACGGTCAATATTATTATTCATGAAAAGTGGATATTAATCTAATTATTATATTTATTTAAATAATACAAAAATATGCATAGATACACGGAAAAACATCAGCATTTTAAAAGTCTTCAAGTATTTTCAGTTGGGAAAAGAAGCTGGTAATTATGAATTTCATAGCCTTTTCGAATTTGGCTGAATACGATCCTGATAATTTAATTTATCAAATTTGAGGTTAGCTATATGTACAAATAGCAAATGAAATAATCGAAATACTCAAAACCCTGATATACGTCACAAACGATGACGCACACTAAGAACATATGAACTATAATATGCCCTGCGCTATAGACTTAGAGCTGGCGGCCAAGAAGAAAATTATTAGTTTGTATCCAGTTATTCTATATCTAATTAACTGTTTTATTCCCATATTCCCGCTCATAGAAAAAATGTAGTTTCTAACGCGAGCGGAAAGTGTTTTTTTCAATCAAAGCTTCCAAAACAACGCGTAAGCCCCAACTTCTATTCGCCACTTATACACACACACACACACACACACGCGCATTTTACATACAGTGGCTTTGATGGTTCTTTATCACAAAACGTTCTATAATTTTTTGATATTCTGAACTATTAACTGTTCTTTCTATCATCATGAAACTTTGAAAAAAGACATACATTGTTATATTTCCACCGTTAAAACATTTTTCGTCAAACAAATGATGTTTTTCACTATTTCATACCGTTAAACTCAGTTCCTCGGTAATTATTTTCCTCTTATTTCTGGGAAAAAATCAAAAAAACGCCTCTGCAGCTTCGGTTATAATATTCAAGAAATTGAGTATGCTAACTGAAGCAGTAATGAACAAAAGGAATTCCTCGAAATGAATTTCGTAACTGGGTAGAATATAAAATATGAATTTTCACGTAAAATTGATTTGAAAACCGACATTTAGTTATTTTTGATAAAGAAATAATTCTTTCGTGAAATTTGAAAAAACTCCCGACTGTTAGAAAAAAAAACGGAAAGAAATTTGAATAAAAACCACTGAAATTTTCTTAGTCCATACATATTTATAATGTTTGTATTATATTCAATATTTGAAAAATGTTATGGTTCACTCAATAGCCTTTTTGGTGTGCGTCATAGTTTGTTAATGTCCTTTTAACATATCACGTTGGTAGCGTTTGTTCAACCATCCTTTGCCGTTACGTCATAATCGGTGACGTATTCTGCTGTTTTACGTACGTCTCTTATATTACTTGAATGTTATTTTACACTTAACCTCAAAAATTATAATCAATGACATATGTTTTCAAAATATGACAAATCAACTGTCAAAAGTAACAGATGAAATTTATGTCAACCTTAGATGAGAAATACGTTAATGACGTCATAATTCCGTCTCATCCATTTCATGAATGAGAGAGCAAGCTGGACAATGTATGACGTAATGGCGAAGGATGGTTGAACAAACTCTAAAAATCGCAGGTCTGTGACTAATCCTAATCAAAATATCACAATTATGAACCGTTAAAATTTATTACAAACGTTAAACCCAATCTTTCACTTGAAAAATTTGATTAGTTGATGTTTAGATTACGCACAAGCGCGACCTAGAAATTGGGAGAAATTACATCACTCAAAATAGGATGCAAACGTACCTTTCGTATTGGCAATGTGTCTTACGTCCCACTGAGTGTTCTCGTCAGATCTGTACTTTGTTGTTTACGGTCAATTATCATTTATGAAAAGTGAATATGATTCTTATTGTTATATTTATTTAAATAATACAAAAAAATATGCCTAAATACACGGAAAAACATCAGCATTTTGACAGTCCTCAAGTATTTTCAGTTAGAAAAAGAATCTGGTAATTATTAATTTCATAGCCCTCTTGAATTTGGCTTAATACGATCCTGATTGTTTTATTTATCAAATTTAAGATCAGCTATATGTCAAAATAGTAAATAAAATATACGACATGCCGAAAACCCGGATATACGTCACAAACGACGACGCACACCAAGAAGGCTTTCTCACTCGTCAGTTTATGTAATATTTGTCCAGTAAAAGTTGAAGCTGCATCCTCAATCAATCTGCTAGTGAAGTGGTATAGTGTATCTATTGTTAATGTGATGACCCATATTTTTAATCCCTTTGAAGGAAAAAGCCGCCAAATGGCGTGCATAAAATTGTTTTATAAATTTGAATATTGTGAAATAATGCTTTTCAAATATAATTCAAATTAATATAGTGGATTAAAATTAATCTGCATAAAATTTGTAATACATTCAAGGTCATCACATTAACATTAGTTATACTATACTTCGGCACTAAAATAAAAACTTGTTAGAGAAAGTTTAACAACGTTAGCAGCAGTCTAGTTCTTTTATTGTGAAATTTCAGCTCCACCAACACACGAGTAGCTCAAAAAACATTTCTAGAATATTTCCCTTACACAATTGAAGCCATTTGAAAGAAAATTAATGGAAAACAATAGTTGTATCATAGCATGGAAATTTAACTAGAGTCGAAGACACGCTGAAATTGTAGAATAGTACCTTATACAACTCATTTTTATCAGCGTGGCACTAGGCGTGGCACTAGGATCCATCACATTCAGGTCTGTAGTTAATCCATCAAAAGACAACTCTTCTATGTTTTACTGTGTGACTTATGTTGACCCAAGTCTCATCTAGATAGATGATGTTACGATGTATCGATAATTCATTAACAGCTCCACTGACCATGAATTCCTGAGGCTTGATCGGCTATTTTCCTCAATTCTCTTTTATGTTTTGCCACCTCTTCCCATCTACGTATGTTTAACAGCTCTAGGTCCTTTCCTACTGCTTCTATCCACTTCTTTTTTGGTTTTCCCTTCTTTCTTCCACATCCAGCTCCTCTTCTAAGTTCTTCTTTTGTTGCTCTGCTATTTGCCAGTCTCTCTTTGTGCCCTAAGTATTTTATGTGTTGCGACCTTACTACCGCCGATATCGGAGGGCTTTCATATAATTCCATGAGCTCCTCATTTGTTCTTTTGATCCAAATACTTTTCCTCCCCCATATATTCTCCTGAGTATTTTTCTCTCCCATATATCTAATAATTTCTCTTATTTTTCATTCACGATCCACAGCTCTGCTCCATATCAGACAGTCGGTCTTATGATCGTTTGATGGAATCTTTCTTTTTGTTTTTCTTGATACCGTTTTCGATTTAAATGTTTTCAATAGTGCTCTTGCGCTCCTGTTTCCTTTCGTTATTCTTGTATTAATTTCTTCTAACTCATCATTTCTGTTATTGATATTTGTATTCTCAATAGTAAAAGTGCTCAAAATGTGTGCCATTGCGCACAGTTCATAACGGTAACGCAGATTTTCGAACATATTTAAGAGCACAGGTTGCTGCATATTCCTGAAAAACGAGACGATCTTCTCACGTAAATCATTAATTGTTCTGGGTGGGCCTGTATTGCTGAAGACTTAATTTTTCCTTCAACGTAGGCATCTAGTGGTGTAAGGTACTTGATATTATAATAGCGGAAAATGGTGTGACCTTCAAAACTTTTTTACAGCAATGTCCTGGAGGTACGGCGTTTTGAAATCTTTGTTCTACAGTTCATTATTACCAAAGATCACGAAATTGCATCGCGGGGCTCATGATCCATGTCCACAGTGGAAAAATTACATTTTTGGTCAGTATGATGGACCTGGAGAGAAGCTATAATGATATGGCATAAGGAGTTGGTGGACTTTGGTGCCCTCCTTGACGACATAAAACCAGAATTAAAGTGAGGCCTATCAACCATAATTACACCTCTGGAAATTCAATTTCCTTAAACTACACTCTAGGGGTGCCATACATGCAAAAACATTTTTGGCTCCGGATCTATCAATTTTTTTGTGGATCTTGATAAGGTTGTTGAAAATAAATAAGGTCGGGAGCGGCATTATGCGTAGATGAACAAATATGGCCCTACAGTGTTGACGGAAAATGACATAGTGATGAGCAAAACAAGAACAGATTCGGTAACGGTCTCGGACTTGGTCTTGCTCAAATACTTGTTGTCTTGGTCTTGGTCTTGCATATTCAGTTCCCGTTCTTGACAGTTTAAACTAAAATGGATATTGGATTATATGTCATTATGACATGATAGAAGGAAAGTTATTATACCATAGTATTTAAGTTTACGAAGCAATATACTGTGCGAATAACAGTCAAAGTCCTGAGAAAGATCACATAGTGTAATAGTAGTATACTATCCGCTCTCAAGGCTCTCGACTTCATTACTAACAATATTTAGAACAGCTTGAGTATACTTTGGCTAGTTTATCTGAAGCCGTGAAGGGAATGCAGTCGAAAACATTCGATATTGCCACGTCTAACTATGAAAAGGCCAAAGTGCTAAGTATCTTGTGATAATAATTAAAAAAGGGACTTTTTATTATTAACAATATGATTAAACGTTAATTCTATAATGTGCTTGTTTCCTTGGATTTATTCTATTAACAGCAATTACAGCAAAACTCTTGTTTGTTAGAGAAATTAGATAGCCTATGCCTGAATAGTTCCTCAATGATTTTACTGATAATTTTTCACTGAATATAGTAACCAATCAAATTACTAAATTTTAAGTCATGTGTCTAATTTCATCCAATTACCTCTGTATTACAGCGATAATACCCTACACGTGGTGTCTTCAGTTTGGTGTTTATTTTTTATTGAAAATTAATCGAACGTCAAACTGACAACTTGATTAAAAATATCGTTAAGATTTAGTATTGCATCTAACGATTCAATTAATTTACCAATTGTACTTTTCACAACTGTAGTCTTAAATAAAAATGAATTATATTTGATTAAAACTAATAAAGTTTGTATTGAAAATAATTAAACATCAGATTGACAATCAATTTTTTGATATCTACAAAGTAAAAAATTATCTTATCGAATACTCCTCGGGTCTTGATAATTACTCAAAATTTTGTCATAGAGAATGCTGAAAGCCTGTTGCTCAAAGATAATAGCCCTCGGCCTGAGACCTTGGGTATTATCAAGCAACACGCTTTCAGCATTCTCTATGACAAAATTATCTCGGTATTATCAAGACCATAGGGGTATTACTACTGAAAATAGGAATAATTGGATTTGGACGATAATTATCAATCTGAGAGGTATCTCTTTTTTTATTTAGTAGAGAATTTTAAGGCATCGGGGAAATTTCTGTATGGAAATAGTAGTTTGTACAATTGGTGCGCAAAGTGACCCTTTTTCCACGAGCGCAGATTGCAAGTCTAGCAAGCTTTGCTTTCGAGCTGTACACAATATTTTTTCACATAATATCCTATTTAGTAATGGAAGAAGAACAGTAATTTATATAGGTATTTTTATTGAAACTTGGCCAGAAAGAATTTACAAAATGGAAATTAACCATAAAAACATGAATAATCAAATACATAGTTTACTTAATTTTGGTTCAAATTTTGAATATACACATAAATGTTGAATTGTCAATAATTTTGATAGGTCTTAGATGGCTGTGTTAGACATTTTGGTGCGGAAAAGTGTCATAGCGTGTACTTTTCGCATTGCTTTTCCATCGTTTATCAAAAAAAAATAAGAAAAGTCCAACTCTGCGTAAAAAAGTGTGCAACAAAAAGCTTGTTTTGCATTGTGGTTGTAGAAAAATTCAATTCATTTATAATGTGAGCGGTTAAATTATGAATTGACAAGTTTCTTTTATGATGCTCAACAATAACCACCTACCTTTTCCTTACTCGTGAGACCCATTCTCAACTTTAACATCACAAGACAATGTTGTTTGCACTCAAGGTCCCCAAACTACATAAGTTGGCTATTAAACTATTGAAGATCATCTGACGTCGCCATATTGTCTGCCATGTATATCAATTCACCATTGTTCAGTGTTGTTTTCATTTTATTTTTCTTGCTTATGGTAGTGTTTCACCAAAGTTTCGTATAATTTTATTTACAAAAAAAAAACAATTAATAGTGTGCAGTGGGTAGGTATTAAGTTATTAGATCTTCAGCAACGTGAGTTAACAGCAATAACTTCAAATTATATCGTCTTTGACTGAATTAGCTCTCGTGAGCTATTCTCTGGTTATCAATATTCATATTGTTACGAACTCAGTTATTCAGATGCCGGTCCTGTCGCAAACTATAAATTTTGGCGAATGCGAACTTTCTAGAAAGGTTCTCTAACATATAATATTCCAGACTGTTCTCGAAGCGTAGAAGGCGGAAAATTCAAGAAAGTTCTAGAGTTGCGAAGGACCAATCTTACGACAAACTTCGGTATATGGGTTATTTTGAGAGATATCAAAAAATGTTATTGACAAAAATAGTAGATGTGCTGAAGGTGCATATTTTGAAATTATATCGAACTATACAGAGTGCTGCATAACTCCGTTACAAACCAAACATATGATTTTTCAACTGGGAACCCCTGTATATTATACCGAATTCGGATTCCGATTGGGATTCGGATTGGTTACATTTTTTTGAAGCTTTTGATATGAGGTTTTGCCACGTTATACAGAGCCCTTCAAAAGATATGGACACGTTTACTGGCAGAGATACACCGAGGTGAGAAACACCTACTACAAGGAAATTAGAAAAGCTAAAAGAAATAGCTTCAGAAAATTCTGTGAAGATATAAACACAACACCTGCTGCGGCAAGACTTTACACAAAGTTATGGCTAAAAGTAGGGTCAACACAGATATGGCTTTGAGGAAGCCAAATAGGGGAGATAATCCTCTCGAAGGTCACAATAGGCCTTCAAGAGAAAGTATTACAATGGCCAAACACATTTGTAGTAACGATAGGTTGAAATGGGCCATGAACACCTTTTCACCTTTCAAGGCACCAGGAGCAGATGGAATTTTCCCAGCATTGCTCCAGAAAGGACAAGACGAAATTCTACCGCATCTGATTAGAATTAGTCGAAGCAGCTTAGAACTGGGTTATATACCTGAAGCATGGAGAAGGGCAATAGTAACCTTCATTCCAAAAACTGGAAAAAGGGACACAACAAACCCCAAATCCTTTAGACCAATTAGTCTAACATCGTTTGTACTCAAAACGATGGAAAAGGCTATTGATAACCATATTAGAACGGAAATCCTAGAGAGACTACCTCTCCACCCATGTCAGCATGCCTACCGGGCAGGCAGATCTACGGAGACTGCACTGGTACAACTGACGGAGGATATCCGAGGTGCTCTAGACAACCAAGAAACTGTAGTATGTGCATTTTGGGACATAGAAGGAGCTTTTGACAATACTCCACATGAGGCAGTCAGAAGAGCATTGAACAGAAGAGGTGTAGACAGCACAACATCCAAATGGATGTCGGAGCTGCTCACCACAAGAATAGCAGAGACGAGGACGAGCAAAGACATTGTCTCCATCTGCACTACCAGAGGATGCCCACAGGGAGGAGTAGCATCCCCATTAATGTGGAGTCTGACGGTTGACGAACTCCTGTGTGGTTTGACGGATCTCGGTATATCCTGCCAAGGATATGCCGACGATATTGTCATAACAGCCAGGGGAAAATTCGAAAACACTCTTTGCGGTGTCTGAACTATACAAATAGCTGGTGTAGGCAAGTGGGACTTAGCATAAACCCCACTAAAACCATCCTGATAGCCTTCACTGAGAAAAGAAAACTCAACCTCAAAACCATAAAACTTGATGGGAACGAGATTGAATGGAGACAAGAAGTCAAGTATCTAGGTTTAACTTTAGACAGTAAACTCCTGTGGAACAAACACGAAAAGGAGATTACATACAAGGCAAAAATGACTATAATGGTGTGCAGAAATCTGGCAGGAGCAAACTGGGGCTGTAACCCAAAAATCCTAAGCTGGATGTACACTGCCATAGTGAGACCAATCATCACTTATGGAGCCATTGCCTGGTGTAGTAGAACTAGCCTATTGACGACGAGAGAAAACCTCTCCAAAATTCAAAGACTAGCCTGTATATGCATTACAGGAGCAATGAGAACATGCCCAATGGCAGCCATGGAAGTGATTCTCAACCTCACCCCTTTACATATGGTGGTGGAAAGTGTTGCAGAAAGGACAAGATACAGACTAAGTAGAGAGGGAATCATTAAAAAAAAACACCTCCTCACTTCTTAGAAATCAGACAACCTGGGACATGCCACAAGACGGTATGATGAAAAAATATAACTTTTCAAAGAAATTCGTTACGGAAATGAGCAACAAGAAGGAATGGGATCCAAATACCATTACCAGACTTGGAAAGAATGCCATTCAATGGTACACAGACGGCTCAAAAGCAATAGAAGGAACTGGGATAGGAGTGTTCGGGCCAGGAACCAAACATTCTGAAAGCTTGGGAAAAACCCCAAGTATCTTTCAAGCGAAAATCCACGCCATAAGAAAGTGCGCCCAGATCAATATTGATAAAGGATACAGAAGGCAAATGATTATCATAATGTAGAAGGAAATGAAATAGCAGATGAACTAGCAAAGAGGGGGACTGAAATACCTTTCTGGGGGCCCGAACCCTTTTGCGGAATCAGCTCCAATGTAATATTGGAAGAAATAAGTAAAGCCGAGAAAAAGAGAAGATCTGACCATTGGAAAGATCTAGTAGCGCTTATACAATCAAATACTCTTCTGGGTAACTACAACCTGTTGAGATCAAAAGAATGCATAAGTCAAAGTCAAACTGCGCTAAGAGTTTTGACAGGAATCCTAACGGGATATTGTCGCCTGAATGGGCACCTGAAAAAGCTCAAAATAGTGGAGGAAGAAGAATGCAGATTTTGTGGAATGGAAGAAGAAACCTCCATCCACATACTTTCCAACTGCACAGCACTCCAGAATCCTAGAGCACAGCACCTGGGAGATTACTGGATAGAAGAGAAACATTTGCCTAAGTTGAAGCCTGCAGACATCCTAAAATTCCTCCGGGAAATAGGACTAAAGGAACTACTAGTTTCTGAGACTCTCCTCAGAAACTGAGTAGAAGTAAGGGGGCACAATAGACCTTTTAGGTCTCAGTGAATGTCACCCCAAAAATCACACATACATACATACATACATGTGGAAATCGTAGGTAAATCAACGCTCTGTAGCTTGTTGTACGTTGAAGAAAAAAAATGTATTTTTTCAAACAGAGTTTTGTAATATGATGCAATATATCCGTATCTTATTAAATTTCAATTATATTCTTTCTTGTATACAGCGGGAACGGAAACTCGAACCTGTCATTTTCTTTCTTATTTCAAATGGAACATCCTGTATTTTATAGCAAAAGTAGAGTCTTCGATTGTGTAACTTTAATTTCAATCAAGCATTCTCTATACCCAAAGTTCATAAAAACACAGTTATTTTGTAATATTTATTGTAAATTATTATTATTGACCTATTATGTGAAAGCAATAATTAATTAATTATAATTAATGATAAATTTTAATGAATAATTCATTAACAAAACTAGCTACCAAAAGTATAATTCTAACCGTAATATTAAGCTGAAGGTTCAAAGTGTTCACCGTTAAGATCAATGCAATGCTGTAAGAGGGGGCCTAACTGATTGGCCAGCTCGGTCACCCGATTCAACAAAAGTATATTTATTTTTTTCGGATCTTGTGAGGAATAAGTTTATAAAATCCCCGGCTATTGGAGATGACATGAAAGAGATAATTAGTGCGGCATTTCGATCTGCTAACGTTGATATGCTGAGAAATGTTAGTCAATCATTTGAACTATTCTGCAGCATTGCATTGATGTTAACGGTGAACATTTTGAACCTTTAGTTTAATATTACGGTTGGGATTATACTTTTGGTGGCCAGTTTTGTTTAGAATAAATTGTTCATTAAAATTTATTATTGATTAGTATTTTTTGTTACATACAATGTTTAATGCTTTCACATAATATGTCAGTAGTTATATTTTACAATAAATATTACAAAATAACTGTGTTCTTATAAACTTTGGGTATAGGGAATGCTTGACAAAAATTAAAGTTACATAATCGAAGATTTTATTTTTGCTATAAAATACAGGGTGTTCCATTTGAAATAAGAAAGAAAATGACAGGTTTGAGTTTCCGTTCACGCTGTATACAAGGAAGAATATAATTGAAATTTAATAGGATACGGAGATATTGCATCCTATTACAAAACTCTGTTTGGCAAAATACATTTTTTTTCTTTAACGTACAACAAGCTACAGAGCGTTGATTTACCTACGATTTTCACATAAACGTGTCCATATCTTTTAAAGGACTCTGTATAACGTGGCAAAAGCTTCAAAAAAATGTAACCAATCCGAATTCGGTATAATATACAGGGGTTCCCATTTGAAAAATCATATGTTTGGTTTGTAACGGAGTTATGCATCACTCTGTATAGTTCGATATAATTTTAAAATATGCACCTTCAGCACATCTACTATTTTTGTCAATAACATTTTTTGATATCTCTCAAAATAACCCATATACCGAAGTTTGTCGTAAGATTGGTACACCCTGTATACGCGGATTTTCGAGTAAGTCGAGGAGTTGTTCAGTATACAGTGATTCGGTAAACAGTTTCGGTATACAGTAAGTGAACAGATAGTGAATATAAATAGTGTTGAAAATAAATTAGGACAATTATTATACCGAGTGTAGATAAATTAGTAGACATTAAGTAGTGTGTATATAAATTAAGTTTATTATAGTGTGTGAGTGTTTCTCCAATAAATCAATAGTAATGAGCTATAGTGAGCGTATAATTTTATCCCACGGTAAAAACAGTTCGAATAAATAAGAAAAACATTACAATATGGTCTCATCAATTATCAAATCACTTTTGAATATTATTCTGATATATTTAGTTTATGCTAAAAGACATCACACATCCTCTAATCACAAGTATGCCCCCGTAAAGCTTTAAAAGTGAAAAATTCCGAGTTACATTTATTAAATTGAGAGCTCGAGGAAAAAAATGCCGACCGTCAGCCCTTAGCACCTGGATAAGGAGTTGTTCAGTTCGCAGAGAGTCGAAGCTAGGGAAATTTTCACCGATGTATCGAGAATTGAAGTATTGAAGCGAGGTACGCGTTCGGAGTGATCAAGTCAAGTGGAAAACGCAGATAAAGTGAATTGCACCAAGGAAAAGTTGCCAGATAATTTAATAATAAAGACGAAATTACCGTCAGGATACTTCACATCACTGCATTAGAACGATAACGGCATTCCTGCTGCTTTCTTGTCTTTTATTTCCATCACAACCTTCATCAATTTTCGTATTAGGCCAGTTGACACCGATTATTCGATGTTTTTACGGTTATTTCGACAGTTATTTTGATTTTATTTGAATCCGGCTCGAAGGACCAGACATTTTTATTCGATTCACTGAGACCTAAAAGATCTATTGTGCCCCCTTTTTTCTACTTAGTTTCTGGGGAGAGTCTCAGAAACAAGTAGTTCCTTTAGTCCTATTTCCCGGGGGAATTTTATGATAACTGCAGGCTTTAACTTAGGTAAATGTTCCTTTTCTATCCAGTAATCTCCCAGGTGCTGTGCTCTAGGATTCTGGAGTGCAGTACAGTTGGAAAGTACATACTTCTCCTCCTTCTTCTTTCTCCACATCTTCCTCCACTATTTTGAGCTTTTTCAGGTGCCCAGACAGGCGACAATGTCCCGTTAGGATCCCCATTGAAATTTTTAGCGCAGTTTTACTTTGACTTATGCATTCATTCGATCTCAACAGGTTGTCACCCAGAAGAGTCTTTTTATTGTATAAGCGCTACAAGATCTTTCCAATGGTCAGATCTTCTCTTTTTCTCGGTTTTACCTATTTCTTCCAATAGTACATTGGGAATGATTCCGCGAAAGGGTTCAGGCCCCCAGAAAGGTATTTCAGTCCCTCTCTTTGCTAGTTCATCTGCTATATATTTCTTCCTATTCCAGAGTGTCCTGGAATCCCTAGTAAGGTGACTATATTGTTCTCGCCTAGTTCATTCAGTTTGTTCAGGCATTCCCACACAATGGTGCTTTGATGGCTGCTTGACTATCCGACATTCTGATAATCCTTTGTCTTCTGTATCCTTTATCAATATTGAATTGGGCGCACATACTTGAGGTTTTTCCCAAGCTTACAGAGTGTTTGGTTCCTGGCCCGAACACTCCTATCCCAGCTCCTTCTGTTGCTTTTGAGCCGTCTGTGTACCATTGGATGGCATTCTTTCCAAGTCTGGTAATGGTATTTGGATCCCATTCCTTCTTGTTCTTAATCTTGATTGACGAATATCTTTGAGAAGTTATACTTTTTCATCATACCGTCTTGTGGCATGTCCCAGGTTGTCTGATTTCTGAGAATTGAGGAGGTGATTTTTTTTAATGATTCCCTCTCTACTTAGTCTGTATCTTGTTCTTTTTGCAACGCTTTCCAACACTATATGTAGAGGAGTGAGGTTGAGAATCACTTCCAGGGCTGCCGTTGGGCATGCTCTCATTGCTCCTGTAATGCATATACAGGATAATCTTTGAATTTTTGAGAGGTTTTCTTTCGTCGTCAATAGGCTAGTTCTACTACTCCACGCAATGGCTCCATAAGTGATGATTGGTCTCACTATGGCAGTGTACACATCCAGCTTAGGATTTTTGGGATACAATCCCAGTTTTTCCTGCCAGATTCCTGCACACCACTAGAGCCATTTTTGCCTTGTGTGTAATCTCCTTTTCGTGTTTGTTCCACAGGAGCTTACTGTATAGAGTTAAACCTAGATACTTGACTTCTTGTCTCCATTCAATCTCGTTCCCATCAAGTTTCATGGTTTTATGTGTATATCTGGTATGGTTAATCTGCAATTGTCTAATGACAGCAGCTTCTCTCCTGGTCAAGAAATCGAGGGAGAATCGAGGGAGAGACAGCCGATTAATGGTTGTATATCGTAAAGGGCTGTTTTGCTGTTGTGCCAAAAATTTTGCCATGACTCCTTGACGGACTTTTTGAATAATAATTATATGTCATCCAGGACCTGGAACGTTGTTGTGGTGATGGAAGAACAGGCTTCTTTACCATGGTGGTTAGCGTTTTCATTGCCAGTTATTCCAATGTGAGATGGGAGTCAGATAAGACAGACTGTAACATCACGAGCTAAAAAAGTTTGATAGATGTCATAGATGTTTTGAACTATTGGATGGTCAGTAAAGATAGTATTGAGTGAATTAATTGAGGGAAGTGAATCGTCACAAATGGCGACGCGCTTGACAGGAAAAGAGATTTGCTTAAAAGCTTGGAAGATGCTATACAAATCACCAGTGTGAACACTACATGTTGAGGGCAACCGATAGGAACCTATTAATTCGTGGTTGGTTGTGACGGAGCAGCCAACACCAAAAGAAGTTTTTGAGGCGTCTCTGTAGAGAACTACATCATAGGGTGTTTTTTCTGATATTTCCAAAAATGCTTTCTTTATAAGTATGTTGGGAGATTCGTGTTTATTGAACTTGGTGAGAGAGGTATTCAATAGAGGAAGTTGTTTAGTCCAAGGAGGGATATGAGGTTGGGGGAGCGTAGTGGGGGAACAATTTTTTTTTATTAGAATTTAAGTGCCTCGACAACTATGGCCATTGGCACTGTACAAAAAACATATTATAAATACATACACTATCTTAAAACATAAAACATGTAAAATACTCGGTAAAATATCAATCTAGTTTATATTTTGTGGTAGAGGTTAGTTGATTTGAGGAATTTCAATGTCTTTGGTATTTCAGCAGTGCAGTTTAAAAGCTCTCTCAGGTTTGGTGTTAGATCTAGGCGCTTGTATGTAATGGTGTATTCCTGTCAGTCTGTGAGAATATGTTTGACGGTTAAAGGACTGTTGCAGTGACGACAGACGGGAAGGTTTTCAGAAGACATCAAGTAACCATGTGTGTATCTGGTATGGTTGATCCGCAATCGTCTAATGACAGCAGCTTCTCTCCTGGTTAAGAAATCGAGGGAGAGACAGCCGATTAATGGTTGTATGTCGTAAAGGGCTGTTTTGCTGTCGTGCCAAAAATTTGGCCAGGACTCCTTGACGGACTTTTTGAATTTGAATGGAACATTTATTCATAATAATAAGTTGTGAAATTTTGGCAATTATTTATAACTATAATATTATCTATGCTTGGCGCTTGTTCTATGATACGCGGTGAATGAAGGGATGACGTATACTGGTGTATTCAGTGCATGCAAAGGTCTGTAAATCAGGTATCGCAGAATAATATTTATTCTAATGCTTTATAAGTTTGGAAGAATATTTTTCAAAGACAATGGCCATTCAACTGAAGAGTAACCACTACTTCACGGGCTATAGGCTCCGACGGATATTGAATTACACTTCAAAGTCAAACGGGATTGGATATTTAACACCAACCGTTCTGGTTTGGGGTTATTTCCGAACCACCCTGTATATCCCAGAATTAAGTAGTGGAATATTCTTTATTTTCACTTTATATTTTTGTGAATATCGATTTAAATTTTCATTGAACTCTCACTGTTTACTACGATTCATCAAACAAATTACCATCATCCATAACCGTAGAGATATTTAATATTTCCCATTGTCAAAATTCGTCGATTCTAACTCTATATTACCGTTCTATTATTAATATTTCAATTTTTACCCTTTGCAGATTCTATATTTTCCATTAGGCTTATAAATGTAGAAATGATCAGATGGCTGAATTAAAGTATTAAAACTTGGCGAAGGCATTCGGGTTCTTCGTTAAGTTTTATTGTATAAATGTTAATCCATTTAGATTTGCTGAAATTCGAATAAATAAATTTAAAAACTTCATATTCCGGAATGTAGCAAGAAGGTTGGAATAAACTCGATGAGAATATTTTGCAATAATATTTAGATCAGGTGAAGCTGTTGGCCATGGAATTATGTCAATTTCTTTCATATTGTACAGGGAGATGACTTCTTCCTTTGCGTAAACCGAATAAATTTTTAGACAAGTGCCTTTAGTTTACTTTTTTACTCTTTTTGCATTGTCCAATTTTTCTGTGGTTACCGGATCATTTTGGATTTACTATTCTTTTTAATGAACTGAAGAGCTAATCTTGGCTTTCAGCTACTGTGCTGCATCCCCAAGAGTTTTTGCCTAGTCTTTGTATTTTCCCCATTTTTCTCGTGCTGTTCTTGATTGAAATATACCTTAGGCCTAAGACCTCCACGTATTTTCTTCATCATTTCGTTTTTGGAACTTTAGTTCTTAACGTCAGGTTATGTTTGAGCGGGCGGGCGTCGCGACGCAAAATATCTGACGTTACGTTACGTTGCTTCGTGTGCGCGCGTGTGCTCTCTCCTGAGACTCTCTCTCGTTTACGAAGCAGCGATTCATATGCTTCGGCCGGGAATCGAACCCGGGCCGCCCGCGTGGAAGGCGAGTATTCTACCACTGAACCACCGATGCTATATTAAAATTCTATGCAAAGCTGGTATTCGCAGTGCTGGTGATCCACTTGAATTTGTTCGGATAAATTTTTACTATTATTTCCATAATTTTTTTTGCGCGATTGATATTTTTTGTTTATTTAGAGCATCGGTTGTCAGGACGGCAGGTTGTGTTTATTGGTTTCTAAGTTTAACACGTCGGTAAGTGATTTACTTACCGTCCAGACGTCGAAAATTGATAAATAATTTCACCAAAATAAAATAGTTATTTATGCAACAAGTGCAAAAAGTGAGTGTTTTTTGCACGCTACGTGAAATTGGACAACACGTCGAGTAAAACAAACACGTTCTGCACGAGTTGCATACAATATTTTTTCTATATTCATGCAAAAGCTGGAAAATTAGAATATAATATGTTAGGAACTCAAACTTTATTAATATTAAAAGTGAAGGAACAATTTGTGCAATTTTCAATATTAATATTTCTTAATTATTTTTTAATTCTATTTCTTGATTAGTAATTTCTTTGAATGTACTTCGAATTTGAACATCTTCATTATTTTCAAACTGAAATATTTGCTTAGCAACATTAAGTTTGCTGGTAAGTGATTCCTCATCTGTATTAGAGCAGGATCAGACACTTGCTCTGGATTTTTATTTTATTTAAATGTTTATGTTTGTCATAAATCATCACAAAACTGAAAAGAATGACAGATAAGTGCAACAAAAATTTTGTTGCACTAGTGCAAAAAAGAACCACTTTTTCCATTAAATGTGTTTCAAAATGTGTTGTTTTTTGCGTGAATGTGGAAAAATATATTTTAGACCGATCGAGAAGTATAAATATCACTTTTTGACATTTCGTTCATTTCGAAGAAATTTAAATTATTTTTCTTCTGTAAGTTCCTTGTGGCATTACTTATTCTTTTCTCTCTTATTCTTTTGGGAATCAAACCACAATATTGTTTTTTATTTTTTATTTCGACGTTTCGGTAGCGTTCCAGCTACCGTTGTCAAGATTAACTAGTAATAAAATTAATAAAATAATTTTTGGTCCCTATCTGACACAACGAACAAATATGACAACTAGGATTGTCTAGTTGTCATATCTTTTGTTCTATGGCTCCAGTTGATGTTTGCCCTAGACAGCTACAACTAGCTATAGATCTAAATATCTTCTGTATGATAGGGACCAAAAATTATTTTATTATTAGTTAATCTTGACAAAGGTAGCTGGAACGCTACCGAAACGTCGGAATAAATAAATAAAAAACCTTATTGTGGTTTGATTCCCAAAAAAATTAGAGAAAAAATAGCTATAGATCTAGTGTGAAAGAGTAGTCGTTTTGTTTTATGGATAGATGATATTGTATATTAATTAATGGTACAGCTACATCAGTTTGTATTCATAAATTTTGTTATTACCATCAATCAAGTATTTACACTTTTTTTCTTCTTGTTGAATGCTCATTACATTTTACGTCGTAATCATAATCATATCCGATAATCGATTAACTAAATGCAAACAACCTCACCATCTTATCTTCTGCTACTCCCAGCCAGTGCCGGATTTATATTTTTTATGAGTGTATGCCACTTTATTTCCGCCGCCCCATGTACATACCTTTCTGAAATAATAATTTTTCATTTGTAGTAAAAGGGCCTCATTTACTACGAATGGAAAATTATGATCTAAATAAACGAATGAAAGTTAAATAAACGAATGAAAGTTAAATAAACGAATGAATTAGTCATTAAGAAAGAGAGCGTAAAAAAGAAACAAGATATACTCTGAAATCAAGTGACCGTCCTCGGGAATCTGCTGCCCCTAGGAGTCTGCCGCCCCTAGGCCGCGGCCTATACGGCCTATATATAAATCCAGGACTGCTTCCAGCCCGCACCCTATCTGTATCTTCTCCACAATATTCCTCTTCGTTTTTCTTCCTATCTCCGCATCTCCATTTGCTGAACGTACCAGACACACATCAACCGCATGCACCCTAATCTCACATCCCTCTTCACATACTATCCCACAAACCAAACACACTCTTCCATAGCATCGGTCCCATAACCGAGCCCTGGGGCACAACAGCATCCGTCTCATACCTTTTCCCTATCACACGCTCCGTCAGGAAGTCCTCTGCTAAATTAACTAGCCACTCCCTTAATCTAAGTTTCAGCAAAGCGCTCAGCAGGTCCAATTTCTTGTTCCTCCTGTTGCCCTCCCTAGCCCTTTCCACCAAGCCCATCACCCTGTGCACCCCATTCCCACCAACTTCCTCCTCAATAGTATCCTTTATTATCCCTCCATACCCATACTACACAGCAGTCCCCCTCCCGCTTCCCCTCTCTACCCGTCTTCTACACCAGTATCACTTTTGCCTCTTTCCATACTTTTGGGAACTCTTCCTCCCTCAGCACCTTGTTGATTAGTTTCCAGCATTACACCCCATAGTCATTGTCATTAGCTTTCCTTTCCTTCAGCATTCTCCCCCCTCTACTTCCCACTTCTCTACCGGCCTTATCCCTCGCATTTTCTTCACCCTCTTAGCAGCCTGAACTTCGCAAATCCTGCCCTCCATTCCTCTTTCTCCTCCCGTTAAGAATTCCCTATTATATCATTCTCCCAATCTTCCTCTAGCATCACGTTCATATTTTCCACCCATCCTCTTCAACGCTATCTCATACGCCTTTTCCCATGGATTGTTTTCCAATTCCCTCAATGACTCTTCCCACTTCCCCCTTTTTTTCCTCTTCAACCTACACTCCAGTTCCTTCCTTTGGGACTAAATTCAGTCATGAATTATCCATATCCATGTTACGGTGAATGTACACTCTTGAGAGAAATGTACACTTTCACCGTAAAATGTGTACATTTCCCAAAAATTTGGGTATTTATGTGAACTGAATATAATGTATATGTACATTTTCCGACAAATGTATACTCTTACCTTCATGTTTTAAGAGAAGTTGGAATACAAATAAATTAAAAATGTTGTTGCAGTAAAAAAATATTTATAGTGAATATATTTCTTTCCCTTATTATTTTTCAAGTTTGATTTCGAACAAGAAATGTTGATCGCACTGCTTTAGTGAAGAATGCATTGTAATGCACACTAGGTTATTCAAGAAGGGGAAGGGATTAGCCGTTTTCCATCTTGAATCACTTGATATGCGTGTTATAAAGTACCGAATATTTTTCAAAAATGGAAATTTTGAATGCATTCAATGCTTTGTAACGCGCATATCTAGTCAATCAAGATGGGGAAGGGTAATTCCAATGATTATAATTCCTCCCCCTTCTTAAATAACTTACATGTTTATTACAAAGTATCATTCAATATCTTAAGGGGAAGGATGGATCCAATGATTATTTTCCCTTACCCTTCTTGAATATATTAATGTTCATTGCAAGGTATTCGATATTTTTCAAGGGGAAGGGAGAATGTAATGATTATATTTCCTTCCACTTTTTCTCACATTTACTCACACTTACCAAAACGACATGGTCATTGAGAATTTGATGTACATTTCTCCTTTTTGAAATTGTAAATGTTAGTTGAATGCACATTGTCCAAACGAAGAGGCAAATGTGCACATTTACCGGAAAATGTGTACATATGCTGCAATATCTACTTTTACCGTAACATACGTACTGAAAGCTATTCATTTTGCAACAAAAACTGTTTCTCCGCAAACGTCAAAAAAAGTAGACATTATTAACGTCAATTCATGATGTTGAAGTATGATTTCACAGACGCCACTTTTTTGTACGGCCGTGAGCGGACAAAAAAGTACTTTTTTGTACGCTGACGGCCGTACAAAAAAGTAGAATTTTTAACAGGGAAAATAATTATTAGTTGTACTTTTAAACTTTATTATCGATAATAATTATTAATAGAAAAATTACAGTTATTTAAGGTTGCACCGCACATATTTAATGCACTAC
>CAJUYI010000182.1:155970-176574 GCA_910591695.1 Galerucella pusilla | reverse complement strand
AGATATTGCTTGATTTGCGTTTTGTTTCACCCTGTATTAAAGAAGCCGCAGATGGAAAAAGTAATTAATACAGAGCACAGCCAATGATGTGTGTATGACATTTGAACACAAAGACCTGTTGATTTATTTCAATTTACTGTTCTGCAGAGTGTTAAAGAGGAGGTCTTTTTTGCTAATAATTGGCCATATCTTTGTAAAACACCCTTATAATATATCAGAGTGCTATATTTTTGTAACGCTCTCGGTAAGATCTTTTTGATTCTTGAACAAAATATAGTACGTTCCATTAAAAAAAATGTAAGTTTGTGCTGCTACGTAGTATTGGAACACCCTGTAGAATCGAAAGTATTTTCAAAATGTGCTCTCAGTAACTGTATAAGCTCACACAAAACTATAAAGTTCTATCTATCACCACAACGATGTAATCCTTCGATGTCAGAAGATTGCCCCACCCTGTATATATTTATTTAAATAATACAAAATATGCCTAGATATACGGAAAAACATCAGCATTTTGAAAGTTCTCAAGTATTTTCCGTTAGAAAAAGAAGCTGGTAATTATTAATTTTATGGCCTATATTAGAATTTGGCTGAATACCATCCTGATGATTTTATTTATCAAATTTGAGGTTAGCTATATGTCAAAAGAGCAAATAAAATAAACGTCATCCCTAACCAGATATAGGTACGTCACAAACGATGACGCACACCAATATGAATTCTAATCTTGGTTTTGCATACTTAGTCTTGGTCATGGTCCTGCTCAAATAGTTCGTCGCTCACTATTAACATATTTTTGGGAAATTTCCGAGTCTTTTGACAGATATAAATTTTAAATGGTCAACATTAAAGTTAAAGCAAATATTTCCATAATTATATCCTATTTGAAGTTAAACTTGTAATTTTTATTCAAGTCTTGGTCTTGGCTTTGGTCCTGTTCTCATTTATTGGCTCTTTAGAAACGCGTTCCAAAGGGTTTCAATTAATCATCGACAAACCCTCGTAACGTGTACCGACAAAATAAATCCATTGGCCGTAGAAAGTTTCCTTAAAACAAAACATTTATTTTCCATTACTATGAACGGTTCAAATTAAACTAGATGAATTTGTGAAAGCTCTTGGAGCTCGTAAAGATTTGCTTCCAATTAATTATTGAAGTTCGGGTGCTGCTGCCACTAGTGTATATTTGTCTCGACGTTATTCTCCACATAATTTTCCGTATTGTTATTTTAATGGAAGCAAATGTATTTGGTGTTTAGAATATCTACGTTTTGTATGGTAAATTACACCTAGTTTGTATTAGGGGAGACTGTTTGAAGTGAATATTGATTTTCGGAGAAAGATTTAGTGGATAGTTGATTTTGCCATTTATAATATCGAGTGACCACATATCGAGTGGAATGGCAGATTAAGCAAAATATTAATAATAAACTAGCAATTGAAAATTGGTTGAAATATTCACAGTATAAGAGGAAATTTATAAAAGTTGAGATGAAACTAAAAAAGTTAAAGAATACTTAAAGCTGTACGTGCTTTTGGGTAGTTTAGACACTAGCGTTCATAGTGGTGAAAATTACCATCTACTGTATGAGATGAATTAAATATTATACTAATTACTATTCGAAATATGGGGGTACTAATCAATGAAAGTAAATGTCGAACTTTATATTAATTGAAGGGGATTCCAAAAAATTAATGTCTTGGTCTTACGATTGTCACCTAGCAGCAAACCCGAAATAGTTATTTATGAACAAAGGCAGTAAAGTGATTCTATCGCCAACCGTCAGTAAAGTGGTCAATTATCAAATTGATTTTCCTAAGTGAACAAACACTTTACCTTATCGTACAATAAAGTACTTTATACCACAATTGACAGTTCAACAAAACTAAATAGTATATTGTATAATTAGTGGGAAAAGCATAATATTCCCAAGCGACTGTGATAATTACGAGGAGCGTAGCGACGAGTCTGGTAACACAGGAGTATTATGCTTTACGAAATAGGTAGCTTAAGGGGCATCTACCAAATTCGACCTTGCACAATTATGCTTTGTATATTTTTTTGTTTCCCTACGTCCTCACGTTTAAGTTCACATAACGAAAATTTTATTAGAAATATGAAAGCTCCGCAACATGTAGGTAGCCAAGCGGTCCAAGCGGATTTTGGTTCACGTACTACTCTATAAGCTTCGTCAGTACTGAACTGGGAGACCGCCGAGACCGGCGAGCGTTGAACGGCACGCGACTACCGAAGCAGAGAGACAATGTCAGTCATGAAGGATAGAAAAGCGAGAGATGGATTTTTATCCGATATTTTAGTGGTAGCAACCGAATTTCAATAAGGAATTGTACGGTCATAAGTAATTTGAGGATTCTGAGATTTTTATATAGTATTCATAAAGCTTCAAATTAGATTTCTTATCAATTAGTTTTTCCATTTAATCCATATTTAATTCTTTACAAGGGCTCAAACTTTGCTTAATATGTGTAATTACCTCATGATTCGTATTTTTTCAACAAAATTTGGTTAGCATTTCAAAGTTTTTATTCGATGAGAACTCCAAGTTCAACATTAATCTACATGATATATTTTTTTCTTAATTTTCAATACATCCATTACCTCAAAATTCTTTGCCAAAAATACTTCGATATTTTGTCAAATCGCTGCCGATAGATTCCCCTTAAGCTCGGAGTAACCGGATAAACTCAAACACTAGTGCACTGATTTTCATGCTGTTTTATCAGAAAATCCGGTACATTCCACAAGATGCTATGATGAGGGAGTTTAACTTTTCAAAGAAGTTTTTCATGTAATCCAGCAAAAAGAAGGAATGAGATCCAAATACCATTACCAGACTTGAAAAGAATGGTATTTGAATGTACACAGTCGGCTAAAAAGCAAAACAGGGAGCTAGGATAGGAGTGAGTGATTGGGTCAGAAACCAAACACTCTGAAAGCTTCGAAAAAACCACAAGTATCTTCCAAGCGGAAATTCATGCCATTAGAAAGTGTGCCAAGTTCAATATTGATACATGATACCTACAGTTAGCAAGAGATTATTATAATGTCGGATAGTCAAGCTGCCATTAAAGTACTGAGCTCTTCTGTAATCAGTTCCAAAATGGTGGGGGGATGCCTAGACAAAATCAATGAACTAGGCGAGGACAATATAGTCACATTACTGTGGATTCCAGGACACACTGGAATACAAGGAAATTGTAAACACATTTTGGGGGGCCGGAATCCTTCTGCCATATCAGCTCCAATGTAACATTGGAAAGGAAAGATCTGACCATTTGAAAGGCCTAGTAGGGCTTAGACAATCAAAGATTCTACAATCTGTTTAGATCAAATGATCGAAGTAAAACTGACCTAACTGTCTTATTAATAAACACGGAGTAACCTAAGACTAACTTTATTCTATGCTGAAACCATCAGTTTGACAGATATGCTATTAATAGGTTTCTTTTTTTTAATTTCTTGGGAAATTAAACCACAATATTTTTAAATTCTTTATTTCAACGTCAAGATATTAATAGGTTTGTTCCAACTAGGCGAAATGATGCGTACTTGAACGTCACGATCATGCGCATAACAAAATTTCTGTTCCAACAAGTTCCGAAAATTCCACGGACTGATAAAAATGCGTTCCAACAAAAACTGGACACGTTCATGAACGTGTCGGCGAACGATCATTTTCATCAGAGATCTGGATGTAGAACCGTTCGTCCAAACTGTCAGTTGATGTTTGAGGGCGAGTTGTATCAAACACCTAAACTCGGTTTAATGTTGACTGATGATTTTAGACTGATGTAATTGTTGATAATAAATACATCAATCAGCCACAGTCTAAACATCAGTTATCATTAAACCGAGTTAAAGTGTTTGATACAACTCGCCCTAAAGGTTAGGTAATGGTAAATAAACATAAATCATACATAAATAAAACGTGAACTTATAGGGTTGCAATAAAGTTCCTGAAAGTGGAAACAGTTTAAAAATGAATCGTGGAATCGTTCCAACAATGCATAGGGCATGATGTTCATGGGTTAATTCACGTACAGGTTCTCGAACGTTTGATTCGTACATAAATAAGTTCACGAACGTTCACGTACTAATCAGAAGGTGGTTGTTGGAACAAACCTAATAAAAGCATATTGGACAGGGAATAAGCTACTCCGAGGTTAGTCTGGGACTAACTTTGGTAGTTATTTTAATCTAACGTAATAGGTAGCTTAAGCTCGGAGTAACCTTCCACTAAATATAATTTTTCTCCGATCGTGGGAGAAGTGACACTATTTTGACCTTTCTTCCATGCGCAAAGCTCAACATTCCAGAATAGTGGGCAGTTGCTAAGCAATTAGAAAATAACAGTGCGGTAATATTCTCACCGCACTGCTGTAGCGTGCGGTAATGTTACAAATGGATTATTACAATAAAATGAAACAAAGTACATATGGTTTTAATTTTTATATTGATAAAGTTGTTATAAAAGATATAAAAGAAACATCTAATTTATAACGATATTTTTGAACACAAATTAATTTTTGTTAGAATTTACATTTATTGTACAGTTTGTACAGTTTGTAAATTGTACTGGAGGGCAACGAGAATTTATAGACGTTGAAGGAAGCTGCATGGCTAGTTGTTTGATTCATCTCGTTTCGATCATTTTCATTTGAAGTCGAGGCAGGGGTGTTAAATATTTTATTAGCCACTTTTACTTTATCATTAAGTGATTCGTCAATATATTCGATCGGAGAAAAATTATTTCACTTCTGTCATAACAAAGTAATTTCCATGGTTACCACTTCATTTCAATATGAACATAGAGAAACCTATCTAAACTTACTTGATTACATCTTAAATGAAATATTTTTCAATTAATTTTTTAAATGTGAATCAACGATCGTAGAAAAAATAGTATGTATAATTAGTGGGAAAAGTATAATATTCCCAAACGACTGTGATAATTACCAGACGAGGCTAGTACTAGAGTGCCACCAAGATTTAGCTGACGTCTCGGCAGATAACAACATTATCCTGAGGTGGGTTAAAGGGCACGACAGGAGTAAAGGAAATCGCATTGCTGATTCTTTAGCCAGGGAAGCCGCTGGACTAAAAATTCTAGGACCCAGTGACACCTACGGCCTAACGACTTCGACAATTGCGGAACTAGCCAAACGTTACACCCATGCTCAATCCCTTAAGAGATGGGATGGAATCAAAGGATGCAGTTTTGCCAGGATCACCTTGGGCGACCCTCGGAAGCTGGCGCCGAAGAAATATTTGGCGATGACCAGGAAAAACCTACGTTTAACAGTAGGATTTCTGACTGGTCACTGTCAACTACGTAAACACCTCCATACTATGGGGCTAGTGGACACACCTCTATGCAGGATGTGTGAACAGGAAGATGAAACTGTCAGGCATGTCTTATGCGAGTGTCCGGAGTTATCGTCAATAAGAGAGTGTGTGTTCGGTGAGTCTTGGCCTACACCTGCCGATATAAAGGAGATGTCTCCCAGTGACCTGTCCACCTTCCTGAGAAGGACAGGATGGACAATGACCTAGGAGGACAACTCCTCGGGAGGATGTACAATGGGTCACAAGTGGACTAAGTGCTGTGAGCCTACACACTCACCCTCCCTACTCTACAGATACAGATACAGATACAGATACCAGACGAGGAGCGTAGCTGCTGACGATATATCTATAACATACTACCGTGTTTATTAATAAGACAGTTAGGGCAGTTTTACTTTGATCATTTGATCTAAATAGGTTGTAGAATCTTTGATTGTCTAAGCCCTATTAAGTCAAGAAAACATTGTTGTATTCTGTGTAAATATTTTTATCCAAAATTGCAAAGCGCTTTCGGCTATTAAGCCATCTTCAGTGCTATACCTGCAAGTGAGTAATAATAGTTGGAAAATTTAAAAAGAAATTAGTAAAGAATTACTTACTCGTCAGATATGATACAAGAAACCTAATTAAATGTCGACAACACATTAACGTCACAATGATAAAATCACATAAAATTTGAAATTATCCCCTGATTGGGGTTAAACTGTCTTCATATTCTGAACATTTTTAGTTTCAATTATAATCTTCAGCTACTACACGAACACGTGTTAGTAGACCGGAAATCGAAGTGACACTACTTCAATTTAAAACTAACGAATGGCAAATGACAATTATTCAAGTGGACACAGACCCTTAATCTTTTTCGGCATCTTATGATTTGATGGGTTCTCATTAGACCTTAATATATCAAATTTATTTAATTATAATTTATTTAGGAAATTTACGTATTTGTTTTGGGACATTACCAGATAACTTGATTCACAATAATTTTATTTTTATGCTCATGTTGTATAGCTTGGTTTCTGGCCCGTTCACTCACTCCTATCCCAGCTCCCTGTATTGTTTTTGAGCCGACTGTGTACATTCAAATACCATTCTTTTCAAGTCTGGTAATGGTATTTGGATCTCATTCCTTCTTGTTGCTGGATTACATAAAAAACTTCTTTGAAAAGTTATACTTCCTAATCATAGCATCTTGTGGAATGTCCCGGATTTTCTGATAAAACAGCATGAAAATCAGTGCACTAGTTTTTGAGTTTATCTCGAACAGGCAGACGCGGAGGATTTTGTTTTATAATATCTGAAGAAGTGATCATATAATGTTTTGAATAAAAGGAAATTCATCGAAATATCAGACTAGCAAGTGAAAATTAGTTAAAATATCTTCAGTGTGTTGAAAAGTTTATAGACTTGGACTAGAAATAGAAAAATGAAGAGAATATAAAGCTGAACGTGCTTTTCAGGAGTTGAAGTATAAAATTTTCCACTTCTGATATATCAAAATCATTCGTTGTTTTTGAGTTCGTCTATCACGAACGAACAATTTCCGTTCATAATATTTAGTGAGTCGAATTAAACAATTTCGAGTATCATGTTATGACGTTAACCTCGACATCCATCAACACGGAAGATTGGATGTGTATGGGGGGACGAGTGAGTGGTATGATGAATCTAATTACGTCACAATTGTAGCAATAGATCGGTGTTGCAACAATTAACAGGAACAGACACCTAATATAACAACGGACGGGATGTATCTATATCGAGCCATGCCGTATTTCCTCTATATACGGACAAAGCTTCAACTGATTATGGACCAATATTTGACGTGATGCTCGGCAGTGATTGCACCGATAAGGGCGGGTTGAAAACAGGATACAGAAATGAAAAAGACTACTTTTTTTTCCATGAGAATATCAGAAGTGGTGCAGGAAAAACTATCCACATATATCTGCATTTTGAAGTAGATACATATGAAATAGATATAATATACTACGTGTAAAAATTGAATGGATGAGGCTTTTACTTGATGTAGATCCATACTGGAAGATGAAATAAAACAATTTAATTTGTTAAAATCTACATTATATTGAACTGAAATTTGTGACGCGTTTCGCTGACACAGTATCTTTCTCAAACGAGTGGAGGTATAATGAAAAATTTTTAATTTTTACAGTGCCTTAATACTGAATTTTAGGGATATTGACAATAATATTATAATCTATCTACTTGTACCTATGGAAATAAAAAGCAAAAAGTGTCTTAATATTCAAGGGGTAAGAACCAGAACGACGTAAAAGAAATTTGTTAAATATTCAGGAGAGCCAAAAATATGTCTAAATATTATATTGTCACCTCAAGAAATACAATGGAATAATTTTACATCAAACGTGAGTTAGCACGTGGCACCAGCTTACGTTGTTCTGCTACTAAGTTTCTGATGTAATTTGGAGTAACTTAGTGCTGATAACTCATTTTAGCATTTTTTTCTGTTACGTCGTTATGCGATTAACTAGAGTTTACCTGGAAATTCATTCACAACAATCTTACCGGAACCTTTCTAGGTAAAAAGGTTTAATAAGGGAGAATTGTTGATATCTATTTGGTCGTTAAGGGGAATCTATCAGCAGCGATTTGACAAAATATCGAAGTATTTTTGGCAAAGAATTTTGAGGTAATGGATGTATTGAAAATTAAAAAAAAAATATATATATATATCTCTCTGCTACGCACCCTTGAACAATATACTTGCCTTAACAAACTTACTGTTAATAATTCTAAATCTAAAATTATGTGTTTTTCGAGAGGCGGCCACAAAATAACAAGAAATTACAAATTTCTGTTCAACAAATTAGAAATCGAGATGACTAACCACTATACATACTTAGGGGTTACTCTCACTTGTTCTTCATTATTTCGCGAACACGCAATGAATACCTCTTCTAAATGCAAACAAGCCATAGGTGCTGTCATGAATATGCTTTCACGTTCAAAAACAACTTCCTGGCAATCGCGCATAACCCTGTATCATTCCATAGTAATTAATATACTTGCCAACTCGGTCCCTGTCTGGGGTCTGCGTTATCTTAACATTGTTGAAAAAACCCAAGTTGGTTTTTTCAAAAGATTGCTCCTATTACCGCTAAACACTCCTGATTATTTAGTACGCCTTGAGGTGGGTGTTGTTAGGCTTGATTATACGGTATTTAAGTTGTGCCTCAACTGGTTATTAAAAATGTTTTCTTTTGCAAACACTAGATTGCCAAAGATTGTCTTTCTCAGGCTCTTAGAGTTAGAGGACTTTGACAACCCCTGCTATAACTGGGCCCTACAAATGAAACAGATTTTTATAGATCTCGGGTTGAATGACATGTGGAATAACCTCTCTTTTGGTTCACTAAAAAGCCATTACGATGCAATTCTTGAGAATTTTAAACAAAAATTGTATAGTTCCGACTTACAACGCCTTGCTAATAGTAATTACTGTGTAATATATAAACATTTAACAGTCAATTCAGGTCCTGCAGATTATCTAACTAGTAAACTGCCGATTAAATTAGTTCGAATATTTTGTCAGATCCGTTTATGTTCGAAGACTTTTGTTAGAATAACGTATAAGGGAAGTATTTATACCATTAATCAAGAAGAAATTTGTACTCTGTGCAACTCGCGTCAAAATGAAACACTTGAACATATTGTGCTTCAATGCAGGATGTATGATTGTATTAGAGTGCAAATTATTAAAAATCTGCATAATTTTGATGATTTCATTGCCTTATTAAATACTCCTTCCTTGGCGGATTTCAGGCAAATTTCGAATTATTTTATTGGCGTACTCAAAATTCGTTCATTTATTATAAACGAATAGCTTGGGTTTTACACAAATATTGTTTTCGCTCTTTTATTGTTTATTTTCATTGTGATTTTGCCGCATGAACTGTGTATTTATTTATAGACTCTGTTCCGGATTTCTTGCTATATTGATTTGTATCAATTTGAAGCAATAAAGATATTATTATTATTATTATTATTAAGAAAAAAATATATCATGTGGATCAATGTTGAACTTAGAGTTCTCATCGAATAAAAACTTTGAAATGCTAACCAAATATTGTTGAAAAAAATACGAATCATGAAGTAATTACACATATTAAGCAAAGTTTGAGCCCTTGTGAAGAATTAAATATGGATTGAATGGAAAAACTAATTGATAAGAAGTCTAATTTGAAGCTTTATGAACACTATATAAAAATCTCAGAATCCTCAAATTACTTATGACCGTACAATTCCTTATTGAAATTCGGTTACTACCACTAAAATATCGGATAAAAATCCATCTCTCGCTTTTCTATCCTTCTATGACTGACATTGTCTCTCTGCTTCGGTAGTCGCGTGCCGTTCAACGCTCGCCGGTCTCGGCGGTCTCCCAGTTCAGTACTGACGAAGCTTATAGAGTAGTACGTGAACCAAAATCCGCTTGGACCGCTTGGCTACCTACATGTTGCGGAGCTTTCATATTTCTAATAAAATTTTCGTTATGTGAACTTAAACGTGAGGACGTAGGGAAACAAAAAAATATACAAAGCATAATTGTGCAAGGTCGAATTTGGTAGATGCCCCTTAAGAAGATTATCTGAATAATTGTTCTCATTTATATCAAGTGCTTCCGAAAGATTCAACTGATATGCAAAATTTCAAAATTTGAATCGAAAGTGTGTTGGTTTGCTAATAAATGAGTGGTTGGAATCTGATTTTTGGTTGTCATAGCTACGTTTGTATTCTGAAACTCTAGTTATAATATTCCTAAACGTACTTCCTATATGAATTTCATCACAGTGCTGCCATTACCACATTTTGACTTATAAACTGCTGATTTGTTTAATTTTGAAGATTTAGATTTGTTGTTTTTAATGAACTTGGATAAATTGTGATCGATTTTAAAGCAACTATTAAAGTCTAAAGTTTTTGAAAATGATTTGGTTTTTAATTAAACAAATCAGAGTTTATAAATTAAAATGTGGCAATGAAAACTGTGCTAAAATTTGTATAGGTAAAACTAATAGGAATTTTTAAACTAGAATTTCAGAACACAACAAAAAATCAGATTCCAACTATCTAAATCAATTATTAGAAAACCAACACATTTTCGATTCAAATTTTGAAATTTTGCATATAGAACCTAAATCCCTAAAATCAAATCGCTTAGAAGCTGAAACGTGAACTTTGCGTCCAACCTTTCAGCTTTTATTTTTATCAATGACTTTCTCTAGAATTTTGATTTTTGGTGGAATAGTATATATACAGTGCTATTCAAAAGTCCCCTCCCCCCTCGTATCTTTTGAACGGCTACACTTACATTAATAAAATTTGGAGGGTGAAAATAAAGTGTTGTAAACTTCTTTACGAATGGTAACAGGTGACGTAATAGTAATAGATGACGTCACAGTGCCACTCTGGCCAATAAGTTTAAATAGGACCTTATGGCAAGTGATATCTGGTTTGAAAGGCTTTGACATTGGCTACATAGCCATATTAATTTTGTTTGGGTTTAACCTAATTTTGACGGATAAATTAAATAAATACCAAAATTATTGAAATTATTTTTTTAAATTTAATTGATCAAATATCAACAGTGGATTCTTATAGCAATTGTTTGAAATGTGCTCCGTCTACTTCCTGACAGTAATACATTTTATTAGTAAACTCTTGTCGTACTCGTTCGAATGTGTCGGCTGAAATTGCATTGTTTTCTTCAATAATTATTTCTTTCAAAACGGCAATGTTATCTGGTGCCGTAGTATAAACCTTGGATTTCAAGTACCCCCAGAGAAAAAAATCTAATGGTGTCAGATCTGGTGACCGAGGTGGCCATTCTATAGGACCTCGCCGGCCAATCCATCTACCTCGATATTTTTCATCCAGGTAACGTCTTACTGTACCATAATAATGTGCAGGAGCACCATCTTGTTGAAATGTTATTTCCAGATGGCCGAATTAATCTGGATTATCTTCCAGAATTTCAAGAATTAACGACTCAATTGCATTTTGTAACATCTCCAGATACACTTCACCGCTTAAATTTGAATTTAGGAAGACAGGACCAACTATGTGGTTTCCCAAAATACCTGCCCAAACATTGACTTTTTCTGAAAATTGGATATGTTGTTCACGAAAGGTGTGAGGATTTGTGTCACTCCAATACCTTACATTTTGTGTATTCACATTTCCATTGAGGCAAAAAGTACTTTCGGCACTAAAACAAATTGTTTTTATGTAATGTGGGTTTTGACTAACTTTATTTGTCATACATTCACAGAATTCGAGTCTTCTGTCGGGGTCTTCATCCGAAAGAAGGTGCACCATTTTTAACTTGTATGGATGAAATTTATTTTTAGCCAACACTCTATGTACTGTACTTTTACTTACTTCACAGATACGCAACAGTAGTTGAAGTAGGGCTTACTACCATTTCAGGAACTATATCAATTTTTTTATCATCACTAAATGCTGGTCGACCAGATCGTTTGGCATCTTGAACACTACCTGTTGCTTCAAACTTGTGAAGAAGCTCCCTCAAATAAGTTCTCGAGATAGGGCGATCTGGGTATCTCTCATTGAATAAACGTTCCGCTTCATGGAGATTCTTTCTAGATAAGATAGAAAATTTTGCAAAGCAGCAAGTACTATCAAATCAAAGCCGTCAATTTTTTCAACAACTAACCAGAGGCGGACTGGAAAATCTTCAATATTTAAATATGAAATAATAATTTTGGTATTTATTTATCCAAAATCAGTTTAAGCTCAAACAAAATTAATATGGCTATGTAGCCAATGTCAATGCCTTTCAAACTAGATATCACTTGCCATAAGGTCCTATTTAAAATTATTGACCAGAGTGGCACTGTGACGTCATCTATTACTATTACGTCACCTGTTACCATTTGTAGAGAAGTTTATAACTCTTTATTTCCACTCTTCAAATTTTATTAATGTAAGTGTAGCCGTTCAAAAGATACGAGGGGGGAGGGGACTTTTGAATAGCACTGTATATTGCTTAAAAATATTGCATTCGAATAATTAATAAGTTTCAGTACTGTGATTCGTAGTGAAATAAACTAATAGACCAAAAATCAATATTCTTGAAGTATTTTATCGCGAAATTTAAACTTTTGAAGTGTCTTTAAATAAGAACGGAGAAGGTACCGTAAGGTCTTCTCTCATCGTCTGTCGACAATTCGGCAAGTGTGGAACTGTGCTGTAATCCTTTGATTATAAATTTTTATATGTTCCAAAAGAAATTATTTCATTTGATTCAAAGTTCCGTTCAGCTCTAACAATTATCACTTTTTTCACCAGTGAGGTGCATGTGCATCTGAATCTGATGTAAACATTTGGAACTAATATCACCTGAATCATCAAAATAAGTTTTCCTTGTTCTTTTCAACATTGGTAATTTAATTTCCACTACACTTCCATCATAAATAGCATCTGAAGAAGCTATAATTAGGCAGTCTGCAGTTGAAAACATTCCAATTTTTTTTTATTTTCTTGGAATTCGTTTTCCAAGAATTTTGAGTACGTTTTCAGTATTGTAATATCTAAGCCCACTATTCGTAATTCATCTTTTTTTGCTTTTTCAAGGTGTTCTGACATTGATCACCGCTTGATTTTTCTTTCTTTCTCAAAACCATGGTAGTTATAAACTTTTTAAAGGTCTTAGCTGATGATGAAGATAATACTGTCTCCGTAGTGGACGGTTCCTCCCTCCTACGATGGAGCCACATGAGAAAAGCAATAACATGCTTACAGCTTCCGTCCGAACCAGGGCAATAACAGTTAGCTTTATCTATTTTTTCAAACTCTAAAACAGTACAAACAACTTTGTAGCATTTTGAGTTTAGTTTATGCTCGGGTTTCATTCCTGCTAATAAAATATATTTGAACATTTCTCTCTTCAAAGTTTTGATTAACCGTTATCTCCGTAACTTTGTCAACCAGACCAGGAATAAAATCACCCTGTATATCAATTGAGAGAGCAAGTATTTATGAAAATATTGATATTTTTAATTTTTTTGACCCGAAAATAGCCAAGAACGATGTGTCTCATATGTAGTATGAAATTATAATATAATAAAGTCGTGTTTTTTATTAAAAAACTCCATAATCATTAGAGCAAGTCCACTTCTGGAACATTCAATGAGTCTGCTTTTTTAAAATTAGGTCCACACATTTTATTTTATTAACACAGTCATAGTCTTCGCCCCGCTACGGTATGCTTGTTTAATTGGTTGTATTAGGAGAACGACATATTCTATTTACATGAACTTTTCAGAATCATATTTTAATCCTTAGTGTTTAGAAATTTTAGTAAACGAACCCATTGAGTTGGGAGAGTCTATACCTACGCGATCGCTATCCATCACGTTTGACGCTTGCAGTAACTACAAATTTTTATCAAGAACAATACCTTCAGTAAATTGGGAATTCTGGAACCGATGGCGATAATTGACACTTGATAATTTGTTTATGCGAAATGCGCGTTTCATAAGCTTCCCAACTAGCCTCTCTTTCAAAGTAGGGAAAGTATAGTTCTCAACAAAAATTGTTATTTCGAAATATAAGAAGTGGGAAATGTCATACTTTAACTTCTGAAAAGCACGATCCGCTTTAAGCATTATTTAAAGTGCTATTTCAAACTATTAAAAAGTACTTCAAAGTCGAGAAGTTTGAATTAGTTTTAATTAAATCTAAGTAAGAATAAAATCCAGCTGTAATTTAGAGACGAGCAGTTGTGACGACATGCACGATACTATCGAAATTTAGTATTCTATTCAATTCAAAAGTCGAGGTATTTCCATCTGTTGGCAGGATATCCTAATACGACGCATACATTGTATTTTATTGCTCAAAATACGAAAATGGTTACGTACTCAACACTAAAGGAAAAAGAATTAATCTATATAAAAGAAGGTGATATTTCTTAATGATAAGTAAGGAAGACAGTACTAGCCATCTTGCTAAATGCACTTTCCTCGTTTTCTTGGCATTAAGTAATTCTTTATAAAAATAGTGACAAATGTTTCGGAACGTAAAAACAACTCTGCCAGATGGCGGCGCAGTTTTCTACTTCAGAAAAGCATTTTTCACCGACTTCTTTTCAATCTGAATTACTTAGATTGAAGTTGCATGGTTTTTACGAGGTCCGATCGTTTGGAAGTTGATAAAGCTATTATGCAGTTCAAAAATATGACAATAAAATCAATGTGCTCCAGAATATCGATTGAAATCGATAGAAAAACTACTACAAGAGCGACTAGGCTTTTCTGGCGATGCAGAAGAGTTATTGGGAATACGACCTGAGTGGATTCACCGGCTTTACACAACTGTGATATGGCCAAAGATCACCTATGGACCAGTAGTCTGGTGGAAGAGGACAGAAAAGCAATCGTTGGTATTACCGGGGCTATGGACAGCACGGGAACGGCATCAATGGAAGCCGTTATTGCACCTTCTGCTTTGGAGCTTTTTGTAAGGAAAAAGGCGATTTTATGGCAATTCTTAGGCTGAAATTAGGAACTTATGGGGGCCTATTCTCGAATGTCGAATGACATTTGTCGTATTTGACATATGTCGATAAAAATTGTCGCACAACATTGGCATCTGGCATTCTCAAATGGGTTCGACATCTAAGTCGCATGAGATAAATTTTGCCGAATAACATGAACTGGCAACACCGAAATTTCGATATTATACAGACCGCAGAGCAAACATGAGCCCTGGTGGGCGTGTTCATGTCGCTGTAGTTGTATTTTTGTAGTAACAATCAAACCAAAAATTTATAAATGCCAACTGTTGAAAGATATGTGAACAAAGTCAAACTTGCTAAAAATTTTACTCTAAATATTAATAAAAAAATTTATATTGGACCAAAAATAATATAATAATAAAAATATATAATAAAATAACAGACACTAAAAATAAAAAATTGATGTATGTTAGTGAAATCACTCGGTCATATTTTTTCGATTGTGTTGACAAATTACTAATGTACGTTCGTTAACATTAGCTCCTGATTGGCTCGTTGCGATGACCTTCTTTTAGTTCGCATATTTTCCAGGGCTCATGTTTGCTTCTGTTAACTGTATCGTGTTCCATGCCACTTCTCTTGTAAAGTTGTAAAATAATGAAATGACAGTAGTAGTTATATGATCTGTGATGACAGTAATGATTTGGTTATTTGTTAGAAGTTAGAATGTACAATGTACTTACTCGAATGTAGAACAAGAATAACAAGATAAACATGGAAAGTGAAACCACAAAAAATTATTGCACAGAAAACCAAAAACGAACATTAATAAATTCAATGCAAGAAAAAGAAAATGAGCCTCTTTTATCTGGAAAATTTTCCCCAAATTTTACCTTTCAAATTGCAAGGAATAAGTGGCAGAATATTGCCTCCATTCTAAATTCTGCTTCTTTTGACATGTATAACGTTAACCTATAAATTTCGCAAGTGATGAAATTCTCGCATTCGACATAAATTGTGGTTCTTCGATAGTTCCATGGTACTGGGGCTGGTTAAATGGACCTAGAGAGAGAATGTTCTTAAGACTTGGTCTGTATACGTCTGTGATTGAAACTATAGCCTGTATTAATGAAAACATCAGTAGAGGATATACCGGATGAAAAAAAACATTCACTGACAGCCAGGCTCTGTTTAAAGCTATCAGTAATCCTTCAACTAGGTCTGAACTAGTATAATACTGCCAACACAGGAAGAAATCTCGAACCTTATATGAATCACCAGCTTGTATTGACCGGAATAGATCGATTTTAATCACAAATTTGATCTATTTGATCAAACTAAGCATTACTATAATTATTTTGCAAGCATCGTTACTATTAATAAGGTGATTGTATTAATCGAATAGTTATTGATGTTTACGGAAATCAATATTATGTTTTTATGATAAATGTAAGGATTTCAATGATCGTAATAATGTCTGTGATAATTGACCTCTATAGAACAACTTGATCACAGCTATGCATTAAGTTGAAGTAAAAGTGATTAAATAAAACGGTTGAACTCAAATCCATTTCCAAAGTAAATAAACCAAGCACTTTTTTGATTGAATTATTGCTACTGTTTTGATCATTTCAATACTTTGGATAATCACGATAATTACTAAGAATAATTGACTTGTTTCTGTAAAACCCACCCTAGATACCTGTTGCAATAGCAAGACACTAATTGCAACTGAACTGAGACTCTGATTTGTTTTCGAGTGCGTAAAGTGAAAACATATGGTTTCGCGTTGGTGACAATTTTGATTTTGCATTCAATTTGTTACTGTGCTCGTAGTGTAAGTGATAGGTGAGTGATCTAAAAATTATCTGGAGCATCATTCAAAACAAAGGTACACTTCCTTGTGGATTGGGGATCCGAATTTCCTGCAATATTATCCTTTCTTAGAGATGAACAGCACGTCAAAGATAAAAACATCAGGACAATTTTGGGAAAGATTGACGACTGAAACTGATAATAAGAGTAAGAATTTATAGTTTTACGCATAACCTGGAACGTAGTTTACAAATGAAAATATATTATTTCAGATGTGTGTGATGTCACCTTGTTGTGGAGCCTACATGGTTATTTGGTACCTACCAATAAAATGGGAATGGAATGAACATATTTTTGGAATAAACTTTTTTAAATTTAAGAATGACCGATCATGCGCAAAAGTTAATATACTCTGAGAATATTTGAAGAACAATAGAATTATATCGGCTAATAATATATTTTTTATTATATCCCATTTTCCTATTACCATGCTTTGCATATATAAACACAAATAATATAATACTCTTGATAATTTCACTGTAGTAATACTGTTGGTAGTATAAAAATTTTGTAGCCTGTGATTTCGATGTATATTGTATCATTTTCAAGGTATTTTACACAGTAAGAGCAGAAAAAATTCTGAATCTTTATTAAGCCATAGCACGAGTTTTTCATCTGCAAAAAATTTAAGGTATTCATTAATGCCTGAAGTCATGATTCAAACAGCTAATTTTGGGTAAAAGGTAAGTCTTGCATAAGCCACAATTTATAGGTTCTACAGTACAATCGCTCTTTAATAGAAAATATGGATTGAATTGATGATTTTGATGTATAATGTCAGCAGATAATGAGTTTGATTAATTCAATAAGCTATTGGTTCAATCATGCACACATTATTATTGTTGGAAACATTGCAGGCCGAGCACTCATCTCTAAAAAATATAGGCAGCCACTAATGATAGGTACACGTTTCGAACTTATTGTTTATTCCAATCAGTACAAAATATATAACGTTTAAATCAATTACAATAACGATTAGGTTAATTTCTAGTGGTGATCAATTTTGCTCTCCGAATTAATAAACAATAAGATTGGATTAATGTTGATGATGATTATTTACTGGACAGAGGAGATCAGGTTTGTTCTTGAAAGTTAAAAAACAAAATGATTGGATTAATGTTGATGATGATTATTTACTGGGCAGAGGGGATCAAGTTTGTTCTTCAAGTTAATAAACAAAACGATTGGATTGATGTCTACAATGAATGTTTACTGATATGTTGACATCAATATTGATCTTCATACATACAACAAATCAATAACTTGTATGATTGTATTAATACTTGGTGATTAATCAATTATATGCGAGTGATTGTCTTAATAACATTGCGTATCGACCGAGTTAAATGGATCAGAATGATTGATTCAATACATCTTTTAATTGTATAGTGGCTACTTTTTCTTTCTGTAAAGAATCTCCTAACATGCTGGAAAGAGACAACAAAGTGTCTCTAATATGGGTGCTGGCACATGAGGGGATTGAATGAAATGGCAGACCAGGGTTCTAAAAGAGATTTCGAAAGTTCGGAACCGTTTTGTGAAACCACAAAGAATAACATCAGAGGGGAAATTGGGCTGGCTAGGTTAGGTTAGCTTAGGTTAGGAAAACCAACTCATGTGGAGACTAACACAAGAGCACCTGAATACAAAGAGATGCTTTTCGGAAAGGAAAAATATTAGGATTTTTGCACGATTCAGTTTAGGTCAGAGCCTCTCCTACGTATTGTGCTCTGGAATTCTGAATTGCTGTGGAATTTGCAAGTATGTGGATGGAGGCTCCTTCGATACCACAGAATCTACATTCTTCTCTTAATCCACTTTTTTGAGCAATTTAAGGTGCCCATGATCCCTGTTAAAACTCTTGAGTTGGCCATTCATTCGATCTCACCAAGAAGCATATGTGATTATCTAATCCCAGCACTTTGTTATAGCGTGAATTTCCGTTTGAAAGATACTACTTGTAGTTTTTTCCAAGCCTTTGGATTGTTTGGCTCCTGATGGCCCCTACCCTACTACCTCAGTTCCTTATATATTGATTTTTAGCTGTCTGTGTACCATTTATTGGCATTATTTCCAAGCCTAGTATGGTATTCGGATCACGGTACACTTATAACGGTAAGCTGATTTCAACTTCACATTGCGTCCGATCCGCGCTGAAATTTTTACTCGCTTTCCCCATTCCTGATATTTTCATGTGACGTAATGTGGTGTTAGCTTTAATTTCAATTTTACCTACCTAACCTAAACAATGAAACATAAAAACCTCACACTTAACAAGTAGCACAGAAAAGGATTTTGGTCTGACAAAATTTTGGTCAAGTATGAAAGTGACAGAGCAATTCTAATCGAAAGAGAAATACCTTATCCCTTGTATGGAAAATTTGTTGTTGTAATGAGATTATTGGGGACGGATCTGACACACAGTTGCGTTAAGAACAAGAACGCCATTCTGGTTGACCACTCTTTCACGGCGGTCGCCGATTGGAATTAAACACAACACTCACAGATAAACTAGTTGAGCGCCTTAAAATATTCAAAAATCACGAAAATACGACAGTAATGGCCATTTGCACCGACTCACTGTTTAAGTGTTCTCAACTAAGTAGAGCTTAAAATCTAAGCCTTCCTTGAAAATATAATCCTTGCACCATATCAACTATAGGTCGGCTTAGCTAAGTAACCATGCAGTTTGGCATCAATGCAAATTCTAGGAAATTTTTAGGTTCATAAGTGATTGGTAACAGTCTTTCGACTTCATATGCCAAAATTCAGCGACAGATGTATTAAACACAAGGTCTATAAACTTAGTTTGGCAAAGTATTAATTGAGTAACTACATAATTATTATCAACATATATATTTGGTTCTATTATCTGTCAACAGGAAACTCCAGAAGATCTTCTATTAAACTTAAAATAAACATAATAGTTTCTTTGTAAAATCTAAATGACTTAAGAGAACTCCAAGAGCTTATCCATATCTCAAATGTGGTTGTATGAAATCCAAACCAAATAATGTAATAAAATCAAATAAATAAAACTCAAAGTCCAAACCACAGAATTTTTTTTATTTATTCATATTTGTTTATCATGAGATATCTGTCAATTGTCAGGATTTCATTTGCTTTTCCGGTCACCATTGAGGTTATTTCAGTCCATGTGCTACAGTGAACAGATAACATAAATTTTTTTAAAAATTTTTAAAATCTTTTAATGGATAATTTAATTATTCATCATGCTACTTCTCCTTTTGATAATGGTTATACTAACCTTTCATAGAATAATTTCAGTGGCTAATTTAAGCCGTTTGAACAACTTCAATGTTAATGTTAGACATTGTCGTAATATTCAAATTGTAACAACAATTTTCCTTTATCAAGCCCATTTAAATAGTCCTTTCGTACAATGTAAATTTAAAAAATAAAAATTAATGTTCACTAAACCCCCCCTTTTGGCATAGTGCATTAGGACAACATTTTAATTACCTTCAAACTAGTTTTTAATATTTCCAATGTTCTTCCATTTTCTTTTCTTTTCTTTCCTTACCACTCAAATAAAACTTAATTTATTTGATATAAATATGAAAAAATTTTAACGTCTCTGGCAACAACCTATTGTTCTTTGGATTATATATTTCATACAGGTAACTATATTGTATTTTATTTCGATTTGACTACTTACTTATATAATTTATATAATCAAACTTGTAATTTGAAATATTTTCATCAACCTTCTAATTTATATTAACAGTTTTTAATTTAATATCAACAATTGTAATATTCTCAATTTTTATTATTAATTATAATATTATCTTTCAAATTCATTTTATATTTATTA
>CAJUYI010000182.1:103090-155570 GCA_910591695.1 Galerucella pusilla | reverse complement strand
TATTATTAATTATAATATTATCTTTCAAATTCATTTTATATTTATTATTTAAATTTTCTTTGATTTAGACTTTGAGTATTATTGAACCATTGGTTTGGATGTCTTAAGAGAAGTTAAATTGTCCATTGAATGAAAATAATTTCGCCAAGCAAATATTCGTCTCGGAAAACCATATTCTATTATTTAAGAAATATCCATTTTTTTATTGCAACACATTAAACACCCAGCCAACAAGCAATTTTTAGGTTAATAGAATTTAAGTTTTGTTGTGAGCCTCCAAAATTGACGACTTAGGTTAAGGGAGGTTTAAATTGAGGTTGACATACAGTGCAACAAAAATATCAACTTAAAGTGGCCCTTACCCCAGGCTCCACTTGGAATAGTCGGTACAAGTGGCCATAAGTGATTCAAACACAACCTCAAATGTCAATAATGAAATATCTTTCGACATGACACATCGTTTGTAACGTCAATGGCATGAAACATAAATAAACAAAACCGATTTTGATTTCTGCGCAAGACAGGTGGCAGACTTCACGTGGCTTCTTCTGATGTGAAACGGAGTATACCAGACCTGCTACCAAAGTCAGTCTAAAAAATGTTTCGCGTTAGACCGACTGCGCGCTCAGCTCAGCCGTAGGTCTAGAATTGGGTAGATGTTAAATAATTAGCGGTTTCAATTTTGGATCAAACTACTAGCTAGTAAACTTTGAGAAAAAAAGACTATAGACTTATTGAAATAATGGATTCTCTCATGCATTATACGTTTATAGATATTTTGCTACAACAAACACACTATCCAGACATAATATACCTAAATCCTTGCAAATTAATCAATATGTTGTATATATCTAAGAGGTTCTCCCCGATAATCAACCCTCATAGTCTACTTGTTTCTACGAGAAACAATAGAATTATGGCAACGTAGTGCAAATATGAAGGGTAACTAATTTGCGGGACCTTTGCCGTCTCCGTCCAGTGACGATGCTCCTTGTTATCTTTCGATCTATTTGAATGAAATCAGTGGGTGATGCCTACTACTACTACACCTTACCGCTTCCATACTCAACCATCGACGTCTCCAATGGGGTATTTCGCCAATAAATGTCAGTATTTCTTAGACAAAATCATATTAATTTGACGGCGTTTATTTTACTCGATTTTTAAAACACTCTGTATGTTGATTTTGTTTCTAAATAATAAGTTTTGTTAAGAATCATTCTTTTGCTACGTTCTGAATTTCGGTTTATGTATTTAAAAGCCCTGGTGTAATTAGCCTTTTTCCGGGTGAGATTTATAAAAGATCCGCTAGGAGTAGCACCAGTGGGGGGTATATAAAGGTCGTTTTAGATTAGACAATTTCTTGGGCAATATTTAGCTCAAGTTTTGGAACAATTCAGATTGTTAAGTCTAAAATTAAGAATTATATTAAAAATTGTCTACCCTGTCAAATTGGAAAAAATAGAACGGGTTCTATTTTCTCAACAATTGGATTAATTGTTTGTGTTTCTGTTTCACGATGAAAATGTTCTATGAAAATATCATTAATGTTGATAATTTGTGGTTTTGTATTAAAGTGGTTGAAAATTATGTCTTGGAATGAACTAGAGATTGAAATGTTAATTAAAGATATCTCAAGCTTTTAATGCTTGGATTAAAAGCAAGTGAACAAACTGTGCAGCCATTTATTTGATGACGAAAAGTCTTACAAAACTAACTCGAACTCAAAATCACGAATAAATTGTAATACACCCATTGACATATATGTCAATAAATACACCATAAACTTCGAAACATATACAAAAGCGAGGTTATGTATGGCAAATACGCAATCGTATATGTGATTCACTTGAAATATCCCGCTCGCTGCAATTTCGAATGATACATACGCATGCGAACCAATTGCGAATGTTCAAAAATAGGAACCTTCGCATTTATAAACATTACGTATGCGTATCTCAACATTCAGCAGCTGAGAATAGGTCCCCTGTATTGTATGTCAGGATCTCCATCTGTTGTATGGCAGGATCGCCATGTATTGTATGCTAGGTCTTCATGAATTAGTGGAAGTCCGAGTCCTTTGGAAACGGCTCAAATGAGCGTATGAAAACTATATGATTCACTGGTATGATGTTTTATTGGATAACTTAACTAATTACACTAATTATGACAAGGGATAAATATATGAATATAACTGAATATATCTTAATGTATGTGAATTTATTTGTTATACATCTGAATCTATCTGAATGTCCAATTGTATACTTCATCAGCAAATATGCATACTTCACTTTTACTCCTCAATTTCGCGCTAATTCTTATCTTGCTTTAAATCATGACCTTGCGTGTCTCTTTACTATCCTACAACTTTAAAACAACAAACTGCATTGTTTTCAAAATAAACATAATTACATTTAATTATTTAATAGCAAACAGTTTCATTGAAATATTTGATAAAAAACAATTTCAATGAATTTAATTCTTGGTTTTATGTAATTAGTCCAGTAAACGAAGGTGTCAACATGGGCAACTGGTCCAGCAAGAGCAATTTTTTTTTCAATTTGTAGGTTATGGTAGGCACATCAAATTCCCAATATGTCAGGTACCTGACCATTGTGGAAGGGTGGTAAAATGGCTCTGAAATTCCAGAAAATCCGTTTTCCCGCAATATCTGCCGAGATTTGACCACTGGAGAATTTTTATTCAGACAAAAACTAAACAGCAGTTCCTTGCCCACAAAAATGATCATAAGCATTTTTCCGAAAAGTTAGATAGTTTTCGAGATAAATGGCCCGAACGCCGACCCAAAATTGAGCTCCAGGCCGGCTTATAGAAAGTACGCTCTGAGGGCATGACATCAACATTTTTCAATGAATCAAAGTGCGGGTGAAAGAAGGGATCTGTGGCTACTAAGGCCACTCATTCACTCAATTCGTGCTCCTGGGTCATTGGAAAACCAGGCCAAAATTCGTCTTTGCTAGATTTTTTAATGCTTCCGTGGATTTATTCATATTATTTTCATTAAGAGTTATTTCAGCCAATCCTATTGGATAATGGTTCTATGGGGGGTACTTTATTTATTCCGAAACAATGCTACCAATAATTCGTCCGTATTTTTTTGAATGATGTGTTTTCCAAGAGGCGATTTTTGTGAATTTCTGGAGTTTTCCCGAGCGCACTGGTTTATCGGGATTTCTCGATGATGAACTGTCAAACCCAAATAATTGATATTGGAGAAAGGTTAGAATAACCTCTTGCCGATGGTATAACTTTTTTTGGTTCAGACCCCTGGGTTTTCAGAAAAATCGGTGAAATTTTCAGTTTCCTGAGGGAAGACAACTATTCTTCTGAGTTTTTTCGAGCAGTTTTTTCTCTTTACAGTAAAATTCTTCCCGGTCAAGCATCATACCCGATGAAAGGTCACATTCTGAACATTCCTTTGATATGTGTTTCAAGTATTTTATTTGATGCATTGAAAAAAATTTGTTCTCGCACGCCGCCACGTCACCCATCTATAGTGTGGTCGACAGCGTCTGCTATAGTGCATGTACACGTGGATGCTTTCTGCTGCATTGTTTGTCAACAACTGACAATTTTACATGTAAACACTATCTCTTCCGTGTTTTTTCAAGAATTAATTAGTAGTATTCCAGTGTAAAAAGTGAAATTCAAGTCATTATTAATTTTATAGTTATTATTAAATAAATTTTGAATTTTTTATTGATAAAAAACCCAGGGAAATATTGAAAATTCATGAGCTTCTTTTTTTTTGGAGCACACGGTGAGGTTTCATTTTTTTTTAAATAAGATAAGATTAGATAAGACCGCTAGAAGACTGGGGGTGGAAACGTGCAGGGGATGTACTAGCACCAGTCCAGACGACTGAACAGCCGTCGCATCCGGATCTGCTAAAAATGATTTCCTGCCAGTAGGCGGGTTGTAAGAAACCATATTCATGTATGAAAGCAGGGCTGAAGTGCTCGATTATTTGTGGTTCGTGTCATTCAGGCCCCTGTGAAAATTATAAAAAAGTGGAAAATGAAGATATTATATGCGAACAAGAAGAGGTACAGGGAGATATAAGTTTAGGGGAAGGTCGGGAGGTAATAGTTCAGGGAGAGGTAGATGTGGGAGGAACAGAGCTAGAGGACAGTGTTAACGAATTGGAACAAGGCGCAAATGATGTTTCCAGCCTGCGATATATAAACGAAGAAGAAGAAAACACGAGTGAGTGGTGATTAACTGATAGATAATTGTTCATATCGTTGTTATACATGTTTAATTTTTCATATATTTCTCAAGAAAAATGTATTTTCGAAAAAAATTGCAATCATATTTTATTGCAAAATTTGCGATTTTTAGCAAATTTGTAAAAATGTGCAATTTATTATCGAGCATCATTGCGGACGCTTTGAATCTCCCAAATGCAAGGTGGCGCCATCTACCATAGATGCCTGGAGGCCTAAACATAAAAATTGGTGTATTTTCAGCGTCCCTAATCCCAGATTTTGGGCTAGAAGCGTCAGTTTTTAAGTTTCAGGAAACTGCGAACTTTTCAACCACCATTTTTGCAAAAACTATTGGTGTAACGAAAAAAATCGTAGGGACAACTTTTGTAGGTAATGGACTGCTCTTCATTTTTTTTCTAAACAAGAATCCTCGAGGGATTATAGTTCGGGAGATATCGGCGGAAAATGGATTTTCGGGATCTCTAGAGCCATTTTCCGACCCTCCCACAAATTTCAGGCACCTGACATTTTGGGAGTTCAATGTACCTACTATTACCTGCAAATTGAAAAAAAAAATTCTTGCTGGACCAGATGCCCATGTTAACGGTATTTTTCGCCTTCATTTACTGGACTAAATTCCAAAAGACATCACAAACCCATCGGAATACCTATACGTTTAAGATCATGTACAAAGTTTCACCTAAGAAGAAAACTTTTTAATTATCATTTGGTAATAATAAAATAAATGTATAACAATTGGAATTTTACGTTGCAACGCCCCTGATTCGCATCAGCTTTGTCTGACGCGCAAATATCCAAGAGCAATCAGCCGACCTGTTCGGTTCAGTAATTAACTCGAATAACTCAATAGGATCGAGGTGAGAAGCAACTTTTTATTGAATAAGTAAATTAATATAGCAAACTGTTTACCACTCTAACAATTTCTGATAAATTTACAATCTTGATTAAATATTTATTACTCTAGCCACTTCACACAGCAAATTATTATGCCAAAAGTTACTCTGAAATTTACCACGAAAATTTCCGTCAATAAAATATGACACGATCAAGAATTCTCGCAAAAACTTTGGGGATGGAAATATAAGCGCGCAAGAGCCACTTGATAATCCCATTCTTAAATAGAGCCCTTCACTTTTCAGAACTCGAGTTGTTGTCTTAACTTGTCCGGTCTGCGTTTTAACCTTGGCCACATGCATACAGATGGCGACACACATGGTGACAATATTGTATTGAACAAAAATATTTTATTGATGGAAACTTAAATGATAAGTCTTATCTACAATTACTAGAGAGGATATGGATCCCGAAATAACAGGAATACAAGAGAATGATGATACCATGCTAGAAGCTTTGCTAGCGTTCCAATAAGCTGGAGCTCCTCCACATTACGCTATCGATGTTAGGTTTTTAAACGAATCATTTCCAGCTCGGGAGATAGGTACAGTCCAACCGGTATCTCGTGAAATGAGCTTTTTTTGTAACAAATTTGAAAATGGGGATCCAGCAAAGCCAATCGTGCGGTAGACGTTATGCAGTGTGCATCTTGATATTTTCACACTGTTGCATTATTTAAAGTTGAATTTGTTGTGATGTTACGTTTTGTATTCTGTTCTAATTATCTTATTTTTACTCATTCCATGCAAAAGTTCTTTTCAGAACTCTGCTGAAATTAGAAACTGTAAAGGTGAGGTAATAATTGTAATATCAAAAAGTAGATATACCTGAATTGGTGTTATTTCATAATTTAATTGTAGAATGGAGTTTACGAGCAAATTATCCAAAGTCGAGAAATAATTGCTAATGTGTTAGCCTTTACGAAAAAGGAAGCTGAAAAAGGTGTCACAATACCTCAACATCGCATAAAAGAGCGCGTGGCAGCAGCGACAGGTGTTTCCGAAAGTACAATTTACAGAGTCTTAAAGTTTTTGACCTGATTATGGATCTACAAGTCATGCAAAGTTTTTTATCGAGATTCTTTTTTTGCGTGAAATGTGAGATAAACTTTCTCTCCCTTTGTATAAAACTTTTTGGTACACATTGTATATTATACCTAACCAAAAATCATCCCCTCATCCTTTCAGTAGGTAAATTGTTGTGTCAATAGTTTGAAAATCATTTTTCTCAATATCATACTAAAAAATAGACAACATTACTGTAATCATCCACATATTGACAACATTGTATACATTTTAATGTCTAATGTTCGGGTAAATTCCATCCCAGTCTGGCCGAATACGTAATGGAAGCTCCGCCTTGTCACGAGCTACCAGTTTATCTGTAGACGAGGACCAATGTTGAAATGGCCTCCTAGATCACCCGATTTAACCCACCTAGACTTTTTTGTGGCAATATCTGAAAACCAAAACTCATGCCACTCAGCCCTGTGTAGATAACTTCAGCCTATTATTCAAGAATATCGACAAATAACCCCAAAAATGTTACCTAATATCCTCTTTTAGAAGAGAATCCAACAATGCAATAATGTATACTCCGTTTTACGTAAGAAAAAGCCAATTGAAGTTAGAATCGTACGCGCGGGCTTGTGTCAAAACCAGTGCTATTTTGTAAAATTGACATTCGACTTCAAATCAGTTGCGTGACGTGTTCACATTCTGTAGGTTAACACCAAATAACAATATTAAAAATTTATTTATCGTATGTATAGTTTAAATAAAACAAATTTAGGGCGAGTTGTACAAAAGATCCCCTAAACGAAGTTTACTTAACAACCCTAGACTTTCGTTTTTATCTGTTGTACAATGTCATACATGCAGGCCGTTAACTAATCGACTTCTGGCATTCATTTTTATAAGGTTGGTAGCGGAGTAGGTCAAATGATTGACATTCTAGACGCGCATAGATAGGGAAAGAAGAAAAATAACCTAAAAACAAAGTTGATGAAATATTTTTGTTGGTGCTTAACAATCTGCATTTTTTTTATTTAAAAAAATGGTTTATTTACGAGAAATGTTGGAAATAACCATGTATTGAAAGTTGTCCAGTTATTCCATGGTCAGTAATTCTGTGGCCTCTATGTTCATCAATATTAATGTTTTCTAAAACGATTATGGCAGCTTCGACTTCAGGATGAGTTCAATCTTCTGCCTACTACCAAAACAAAGAATCTTGGTTTTAAAACGCCAAAGCATATTTCTATGGGGTTTCTGGTTTTGATTTGAGATTTATTGTATAAAATCTGTGCAGGAGTATTAGGGTTCCCTAGGGAGTTAAATGATAACGGCTCACACCATATGCACCAGTACCCAGCAGTACCCATGCTATCCTCTCCAAAAGCATTCATAACAATTCATCCAAATAACAATTTTGTGAGGTTATATTTACCAGAGTGAGTTTTAACTCTTCAATCTTGTCCGGTTAAAATGTGTCATTTTTAAAACTCTATTTAACGTTAACCAGATATTGCACAACGAAAAGTAAACATTGAACTAAGTTTAAGAAATAACTGTTTAGGCCCGGTTGTACATTTGAAGCTTGAAATTGAGCTCAACTGAGCTGGGCTTAAAATATAAGCTTAGCTCAACCCTAAGCCTGTTGTACAAACATTGTTCAGTAGCAGCTCTACTAAACCTATATTTGCAAGTGTTGGTAGAACTTCTTTCGAACTGACGCATGCGTATGAAGTAAATTGGTCACAATATGTTTGTCAAATAACCTAACTAATGTCATATTTGCTACCTATTAGTTTTACAAGAAATTTCCTCTGATATACAATCTGTAACAAAGCGAACGGTTTCTTTAGAAAGACGAAATCTTTGAATAAACTCATTATCTCTCCAACATTCAAAGTGATTCATACGCTCTTCATACACACGAGGTCTTCTCGGGTGTTGTACGATTCCAATGAGTTCCAAAAAATCCTCATCATCGGTTAAAATACCCATAATTAACTTTGACAAACTTTTAATTTAATATTAACCCTTTAACGCGCAAAATTACTCAGTGAAACAATTTATTCCAAATTGGACTTAAACTATCTGAAATAATGTTGGAAAACTAAGTAAACTACTTTTTTTTTGAAAAATTGATTTTTGACATTTTTTTAGTCCGGTAAACCGTTTTACCAGTGAACATTCAAGACCAAATAAGTTATAAATGTTCCCTGGTAAACCCCATGTACCACCGAAAAAAAAATATAATGACGTGCATTTGGAAGGTAATTATTGGAATGTATACATAGATTATATCTAAATACACAATATGACGAAAAATAAAATACTTTTTTCAATAAAAAATGTAGATATTACATAAGATAAATCAAACTTTATTTGTATGATAGGGTACAAAGCACTCTATACATAATGCCACTTCACAGCCTATACACATAACGTTGCTTCTTTTTTATAATCCTCGTTTGGAACCTCGGCGAAGTGGTTTTTTTGTGGTAAATGACTAATGTTTTCAAATGCGCCAAGGACCTGAGGGGGACCTGGCTTTTGTCTATCAGTAAAGTTCAAAATCAGCAGATCTACTAGTTTACTGCGATACTGTAGATGATTCATAGGTTTTCTTCGTGAATTATAGATGGCAATAAAACATATCGATCTCATTTTTCCCTTTTCCTTGAAGATTGGGGTGTTGGTGTCGAGAGTCCTGATGAACAAGTTACTGATCCAGAAGGACTTCCGGATGAAAAAGATGCCCTTGTAGAACCTGGAGTTCCAGGTTCACCAAGTAAATTATCTTCTGCATCTGAATCCCCATTTACATCAGAGTTTTCGGCTTGCTCTTCAGTAAGTTCTAAATCAAGCAACTCAGCCTCAGCAGATAATTGCGCCTCACTAAGGGGTTGCTTCCAATATCGGCTATTGGAATCCATATTCATTCCAATGAACAAGACATACTCTTTAGAATTCCTCTTTCTGTATTTTTTATATTTCATAAAAAATTAGTGTACAGCAAAACAGCTCAAAAATAAAAATAACGAATTCTTTATGAAAGAACTAACTGTAAATTGCTGAATTTCATAACATCACCTTGTATAAATCAAAATATTTTCCCGGCGCAAGATGATTTGGGCTTGAAACTGAAAATAGTTGTGAATAAATGCATAAGTAACAAAATCCTCCCATGAAAAGTTAATATTTTTGTAAAAGTATCAAAGATTTTTGCATTATCATAAAGGTATTTTTCTTGGCAATAAATCATTATCTTCATTTTCTAAAACAATTGTAGCAATAATAGGTATTATTTAAAGTAATTAACATTCAATAACAATAAATATGGAATAAATAAATATTATACTAAAATACTGACATGTTTTTAATTGATATACTTATGCTAAAAAAACAATATAACAAAAAAACTATTGAACTGTATGTTTAGCAAACAAAAACTTCTGCTGAATGCCCAAATGGTACAAGTGTAATACCAGTATCTGCAAATATCAGGCTCAAACCAAATTTATGTCAGTAAACACTTTTTTCTATGAAAGAGATGGGACCAATTAACTAAATATAGAGTATTTTGAAGTAAATGAAGTAACAGGTTATTTGGAACTCTCCTATAATTTGCTGGTATAGGAGTCATACCAGAGAGCGTTAAAGGGTTAAATTAAGTACAGGTTATGTTTGTATACAATTAGGCGATCCACTGACCTGTCAAATAAAATTCAATATGGCGACACAGGGCAAACAAATGTGATTTAATACTGTAACGTTTATTCTAATTTATATTTACTATTAATTTATATTCACAGATTTATATTCAAATACAGTCCTTATTTAATAATTTATATAATACACTAAACTATAATTTATATGAGAGTCACTTAATAAACACTTTATCGAGGCGCGATTGCTTTTTTTCAGTATCGACACTAACTGACTAACTAACTCACTGCGATGCTCGTCGCCTATTTATACTCGCACGAATGTAGTTCTAGAAACCTCTCGAAGTTCTGGTGGATGCGCTGGGTTTTTCTAGATGTTACGTATTCCAGAAAACTCTCGAAAATAAGGCGGAGGAGCCATAGTCGTATCATATGGGAATTTCACTGGGGGCACTAATTAAGCACATTAATGCAGCAGCTTGCGTAACAATACATTGTTGACCGTTGATTTTGGTATACATAAGTGTTTATTTTGGAGGAAGGTGCTTTTATTTTGCCTTGGTGTCTCTATACTAATAATATACAATAAAAAGTTCAGTTTTATAAAACTTTGGAGCTGGGTATATCAATTTAGGACCAACTTTTGGTTGTGTACCTATATAAGAACATTATTTTTTTGTTGGTGGTTTTTAGACTATCAAAAATTATTATTTAATATTTACGGGTAAGTACACATTGACTAAAACATATACAATATTATAATGAAATTGAAACTTTTATGAAATTACTGGCATTAAATTTTCACTTGCTTGAATTGGAAGATATCACCTGCAGTATTTAACTTTTATGCTTACGGATTCTAGGAGTGAAACACCCACTTCAAAATGCCAACAACTTGTATTGTAGTTGGTTGTGGGAACCGTTCTAACCGAGAGCAAGTAAGCTTTTTTAAGGTCCCAGCTGTCTTGAAGAACACATTTTTGGTGCACAAGAATGAATTAAGTAAGAAGCGTAGAGAAATGTGGTTAGCAGCAATCAATAGAGATTATTTAACAGAATCAAAAATCAAATATCAGGCTGTACCCAAACAGCAGAATATGTCCAGTGTACGTACATTTAAGACTCTTTTTACGTTGTTACGTCCTTGTCCGATAGTAAACAAAATATGTATAAAATAAGTACGTACAGTGAAGGATATTGGTTGTACGTACTCTACGATAAGTAGTAAGGACGTACTTAGGACAAACTCATTTTAACGTACTTTGTGTACGTGCTCTGGATGTACAAAATATGTTTATTTTGATATTGTCATTGATAGATGGCGGTAGTTTCGTCTTTTTCATACCGTTATTGGTCTGAGCTATGTATCGTACCACAGCGAAATCGTGGGCCAAGTGTATTTCAATGTGCAATATTTATTGGTGTTAGGAGATGGTGGCAACTACACCTTTTTCATACCGTTATTAGTCTGAGTATGTAAGGACTAAGGAGTTCAGGGGGGCGGGACGATCATAACAAAACACATAGATATTTTAATGTGCATTATATATATTCATTATATTATTTCGATACACCATACACCCTATTTCTAGTTTATTGTCTATCGAAAAAAGTGAATCTGTACATACAGATTGCGAGAATCCTTATGGAACCCTCGCCTCGGATTACACAAGTACGACAAGGATATTATATGAAAAAGAGAGAAAGAATAATTGTGTGCGGTCATCACTTTGTTTCAACTAGGGGTGTATTCGTTTTATGTACATATATAATATTAATTAGCTATAATATGTGTACGTCTATTGTATGTAATTCCTGTACGTACTCTGGACATACTGCATTGTGGAAAATGTACATCCTAAAAATCTGCTGTGTACGTACTACGTACAGTGGAGTACGTATTCTAGACATAACTTTTGTCCGCTGGTAACGTACTTCGAACGTTTTATGTATGTTTCGATGCTGGTTGGGTATGTAGCACGCATTTTGTTCAGTTTTGTTCAATAACAATATTTATAAAAACTAAGAAAAGTGATATATTCTAAATAAAAAATACGAATCGAATGAACAATATACTGAACACTAATAAAATATACTGAATTGAAGCAAAATATACTAATAAATTCGGCCAAAAAGTCTTGAGCACTGTTTATGACTGAATAGTCAATACAAAACTAACCTATCTGTCTAAATTGTTTGCCCTGCACGGCCATATATCAGGTCACGTGATCTGTATTGCTTAATTCGTTCACATTTAAGCCACGGAACATGATAACAATTTATGTTCCGTGCTTAAGCTTACATTAAACCTGTCCTCTTGGAGGCCTTACTAAGCTTAAGGTTTAAATGAAGCACAACCGTAAGCCAACTTTGTACAACAGCAATCTGACGCTGAACCTGAGTTCACTCTTGAGCCTTCACTAAGCTACAATTGTACAACCGGCCCTTATTGTACAATATTGTACTCGCCCTTAGGAATTGTTTTAAGCTTCTCGAGATAGTTTCACATACAATAGACACCGGTATATGAAAATGCTTCGATTGGCGGATGTTTGTTTGTAGCGCCAATGGCGTGAAACGGTCGTTACGAGGTGACATAGATAAACAAAACCGATTTTGGTTTCTGCGCAAGACAGTTGGCAAGCTTCACGTTGTTTCTTCTTATGTGAAACGGAGTCTATGGAGTGTTCCATTCAAGAAATTGGAGGAGGTGACCGTAGGGTGGAGGGAGATAAAGTGAAACGTCTACATATAAGCAACAAGACGTTATTTGCTTTTTGAAGTGATTTTTCATTTTTTAAAAATAGTCTGCAGAATTATGTGTGGTGGATAATTTTCATTGAAATCCTCTGTATAACAATACCGTAGAAAAAGATTCAATTTTTCGCCGTCTTGAGGAATATAGGCTTTAAATCTCTGAACAGCATTCTCAGGACTTTCGAATGTACCAGAATTCAATAAAGCAGCGTTCCTTCAAAGGACGAACGCGCCGCTCACAGCGATCTAATACAGTGACAAGTTCTTGTGAAATATTTTAATTTAAAGTTGAATGTTTAAAACCGTCGCCGGCTTGCTTTTACTTCGTCAGTTAAAGGCTTTCAGGAATAAGCCAACTTTGATCGTACAAATTCAAAGTGAAATTTCAATTTAAAATGGAGAGTGAACGACAAAGACGCGCTACCAAGCGGTTTCGTTTTGTCTATCACATCACCGTTACGGGAGTAATCAAGGGTGAATTTTTAATTGTATATTTGGAATTGACCCATGATGAAGAGGAGGAGATGCTTTTCTCTCGGCAGTTGCTTCATCGCTTTTATTATACCAAGCGGAGAATGCCGTGACATGCTGGGCGATTGAGTTTCTCTCTGTCAAATTAAATAGTCAACAGCACTACAAAACGATGGCCTTTTAGAAATTTTTTAGAACGTATTGCTAATTAAAGTCTAATTATAATCTGTAAACAATGAAAATTGAAGTCATGTGCCTCCAGAACAACGAGGTAAAAGAAAAAGGAGGGAAGTTAAGCGTGGTAGTGATTCAACCAACTTTTAACGAAAGTCGCCATATTGAGAAGCTACATTAGTGACATTAGTCATCAATTCTTGTGTCAAATTGAAAAGCTACGTAAAAAAAGTGATTTTCAGTATTAGAGAGGTTATTTATAAGTATTAGTATAAATTTAAGTTGATCTTGAGTTGTACAATAGTGTTTGGAGACTGCTTTTATCCAATATATACCACCTTAAAAATATGCATATGAGAGTTTTTTGTTTCCCCTAATTAAATAATTTACTGTACGCCTCTGGTTTGTTTACGCTTCAACGAAAGTCGGCCATATTCAGAAGCCACTTTGGTCGATGATCCTTTATACTGTTATGTTCTCCCCTCTTTCTTTTACCTCGTTGCTCCAGAACAATATGGCCGAACTGTCCGTGAGGTTTCTTCTTCCACTCCACAAAATTTGCATTCTTCTTCCTCCACTATTTTGAGCTTTTTCAGGTGCTCATTCAAGCGACAATGTCCCGTTAGGATCTCAGTTAAAACTCTTAGCGCAGTTTAACTTTGACTCATGCGTTCATTTGATCTCAACAGGTTGTAGTCACCCAGAAGAGTCTTTGATTATATAAGTTCTACTAGATACTTCCAATGGTCAGATCTTCTATTTTTCTCGGCTTTACTTATTTCTTCCAATATTACATTGGGGCTGATTCCGCAAAAGCGTTCAGGCCCCCGGAAAGATATTTCAGTCTCCCTCTTTGCTAGTTCATCTGCTATTTCATTTCCTTTTATTCCAGTGTGTCCTGGAATCCATAGTAAGGTGACCATATTGTTCTCGCCCAGTTCATTATTGTCTAGGCATTCACACCATTTTGGAACTGATTACACAAGAGCTCAGTGCCTTAATGGCTGCTTGACTATCCGACTTATGATAATCATTTGCCTTCTGTATCCTTTATCAATATTGATCTGGGCGCACTTTCTTATGGCGTGGATTTTCGCTTGAAAGATACTTGGGGTTTTTCCCAAGCTTTCAGAATGTTTGGTTCCTGGCCCGAACACTCCTATCCCAGTTCCTTCTATTGCTTTTGAGCCGCCTGTGTACCATTGAATGGCATTCTTTCCAAGTCTGGTAATGGTATTTGGATCCCATTCTTTCTTGTTGCTTGATTTCGTAACGAATTTCTTTGAAAAGTTATATTTTCTTATCATACCGTCTTGTGGCATGTCCCAGGTTGTCTGATTTCTAAGAAGTAAGGAGGTGTTTTTTTCAATGATTCCCTCTCTACTTAGTCTGTATCTTGTTCTTTCTGCAACGCTTTCCACCACCATATGTAGTGGGGTGAGGTTGAGAATCACTTCCATGGCTGCCGTTGGGCATGTTTTCATTGCTCCTGCAATGCATATACAGGCCAGTCTTTGCATTTTGAAGAGGTTTTCTCTCGTCGTCAATAGGCTAATTCTACTGCTCCACGCAATGGCTCCATAAGTGATGATTGGTATCACTATGGCAGTGTACATCCAGCTTAGGATTTTTGGGTTACAGCCCCAGTTTCTTCGTTTCTCCTTTTCGTGTTTGTTTCACATGGGTTCACTGTCTAGATACTTGACTTCTTGTCTCCATTCAATCCCGTTCCCATCAAGTTTTATGGTTTTGAGGTCGAGTTTTCTTTTCTTAGTGAAGGCTATCAAGATGGTTTTAGTGGGGTTGATGCTAAGTCCCTCTTGCCTACACCAGCTATTTGTATAGTTCAAACCCTTTTGTACAATATCATAAAGGGTGTATTCGAATTTCCCCCTGGCTGTTATGACAATATCGTCGGCATAATTCTTGGCAGGATACTCCAAGATCCGTCAAACCGCACAGGAGTTCGTCAACCGTCAGACTCCACATTAATGGGGATGCTACTCCTCCCTGTGGGCATCCTCTGGTAGTGCAGATGGAGACAATGTCTTTGCTCGTCCTCGTCTCTGCCACTCTTGTGGTGAGCAGTTTCGACATCCATTTGGATGTTGTGCTGTCTACACCTCCTCTGTTTAATGCTCTTTTGACAGCCTCATGTGGAGTATTGTCAAAAGCTCCTTCCATGTCCAAAAAGCAAATACTACAGTTTCTTGGTGCAGACTCCGTAGATCTGCCTGCACGGTAAGCATGCTGACATGGGTGAAGAGGTAGTCTCTCTAGGATTTCCGTTCTAATATGATAGCCTTTTCCATCGTTTTGAGTACAAACGATGTTAGACTAATTGGTCTGAAGGATTTGGGGTTTGTTGTGTCCCTTTTTACAGTTTTTGGAATAAAGGTTACTATTACCCTCCTCCATGCCTCAGGTAAATAATCCAGTTCTAAGCTGCTTCGACTAATTCTAACCAGATGCGGTAGAATTTTGTCTTGTTCTTCCTGGAGCAATGCTGGGAAAATACCATCTGCTCCTGGTGCCTTGAAAGGTGAAAAGGTGTTCATGGCCCATTCCAACATATCGTTACTACAAATGTGTTTGGCCATTGTAGTACTTTCTCTCGAAGGCCTATTGTGAACTTCGAGAGGATTATCTCCCCTATTTGGGGTACTCCCAGGAAAATAAGTTTCTAGTAATAGTCGAACTCTTTTCCCCTCATTTTCGGTATATTCACCATCTGGCTCCCTCAAAGCCATATCTGTGTTGACCCTACTTTTCGCCCTAACTTTGTAAAGTCTTGCCGCAGCAGGTGTTGTGTTTATATCATCACAGAATTTCCTGAAGCTAGTTTTTCTAATTTCCTTGTAGTAGGGGTTTCTCACCTCGGTGTGTCTCTGCTAGTCTCTATTACAATAAACCTTGGTCTGATTAATACTTCACCGGCATTTGTCAATGTCGATGACAGTGTTTTAGAAGGACCCATATTTCCACGTTGTCTAAAGCATAAAATAAATTTTTGTTTTCATTATATTGAAAGGAAGGGGAATGGTAAATTCGTGCTTAAAGTTGAATTCTTCCGTCTTAACAGCAATTTTCTTTCAGTTTTCTATTTTTGCATTAATTGAACAGACATTCTGTATTCCAGCATAATTATTTATGATTGGTGATTAGAACTTAATTTTAACGAAGAAGTTTTGAACAACTTTTAAACAGACGAGAATTTGTTGGATGCGGATGATAAAATATTTAACAATATTTCATCATTTATCACCTCTACAATGTAATACTTTAAGACGGGAGATAAAAAAAGGCTCCAGCATAAATGTACCTTTTTTGTTCAGAGACGAACAAGGTCTACCTACCCATCACACAAAATTGTGGTGGAAAAAGTCCAGTGAAGTGAGCAATTTTTAAGAAAGTGTCATTAACATAATTTAATAATTGCAAGTTTGAAAAAATAATAGCAGTGCTAGTAAAACTGACCGTTTATAGTCAGTGAGGCGAATAGGGGATTTTTAGGGAATACTGGAACGTGGCAGTTGAAGATATGAGAGATACCTTAGACCTAATACTTAGAACAACTTTGGAAAGTATTAGCTCTCTTTGTAGTGACGCGCGCCTTGGATAGACGATCAGATTATACTCGAGCGCACCAGATTAAGATATTGGGGGTTGATCTTAGTGTTTTAAGACTAAATTTAACTAATCTGACGATAAGTCCTTGACGTCGCCGAGTTATAGGGTCGCGAACTTGTAAAAAAAACGTTAATACGGCATTCTCGAGCGCGATTTAAATTTTTTTTATTTAGAATAATACAATCTAAGACTTACTAAAAATACAAAATCTGCCGGTTTCCGCATGACCGGAAGTGTGGAGGAGCCATTTCGTCTTCCGAAAAACGCGTTGCGGCATAGAAGTCGCGAACGATTTTACAAAAAAATGTGTAAATAAAAAAAAAGTAGTTTTATTTTACACAAAAAAGGTCTCTACATTTTTGTTAAAAGTTAAAACTTTTGGACTTAAAGCATCATGAAAACTCATATTCATACATTTTTTGAGTATATCTCGAAAACGGAGGGTGTTAAAAAAATTGATATGAAACAACGATGATTAAATTATCCAACTTTTATTATATCTCAAAATTTTCCTAAAGCTTCTCGACAATTTTCGTGAGCTCTGAAAAAGTTACGCGTATCTGTAGTATACAAAAGTATTATTAAGATGTACAGTTTTATTTATTTATTTATTTTATTCGATAGCCCGTTGATCCTCAAATTGTTTTTTGTACGTACCGCAAAACGTAAAGCAAACGTAAAGCAAAACGAAGTGAAGAGTTAGAGCAAAAAAAAGGAATGTGCCATAAACATGTAATACATACTGAGCGCTTCACAGAAATATGCCGTCCAGGAACAAAAAAACCTTTTTCGGTCAGATTAAGAGAACCCACCAACATTTTTGTCAGACTAAGAAAATATGCTTTAAGGATACCGAGATAAACCTCCCCCCTATGAAAATCTGACGCGTTCGAGTATTTCAAAAGAACTTATTTTTTTGCATTTTCATATATTTGTCATAACTTATCGTCACGCCGAAATCGGGGCCTACTTAACACCCCTTCCGAAAATCTGATGCGCTCAAGTAAATTTTTTTTGTCGCACTTTTGACTACTTTATATGCCTACCCCCACCACGCAAACCGGCAGATTAGTATACCGTTATCAGAGGCACTTGGGGCATACGTGGTATGAATATCTGACGCGCTCGAGAATGCCCAAGTAACTGTTTTTTTTTTTTAAAACCGTACACGCCATACCCACCGCTAAAATGGTTTTCACCATACGAGCTTTTCTTTTCGAAATTACTTTCGATTTTGATAGGTCTTGACGGCGATCGAGAATGTCACCATTTAGCGACCTCGCCTCCCTAACTATTATTAACCCTTAAGTACTCGCGCCAAACAGAGTGACATTACTACACGCGTGGGCGGACTTTGTCCATTCCACTATTATAATTATTTTTATTGTAATTAATGAAGTGAAAAATCGAATAATGCAACAAAATCAATTTTAAAGACTTTTATTTTGATTATTTAGCTTACAAAAAAATATATTTATTCATTATCTGTATCACGTCACGTTTTCTGAAGAGTGTTCTTTACAAATAAAATTTTTGTAGGAGCTACATTTTCTCGTGGTTACGAGTGTTTCTTGCTACAGAGAATTTAGCCTCCATTTGATCTGCCGTATCCACACCACCTTTAGTATGATTGTAGTCAAGAATTACATCAGGTTTGTGTGTCTCCACGTCAATGGCATCGTCATCGTGCATAGATGTCAAGAGTAAAACACTTTTATTTACTTTTGGAACATATGGTACAAGCATCATATTGAACTGGTACCCAAATAATGTAGAACCTACTCCTTTGTGTCAGTGTGGCAAACCATTCAAAGGTATTTCTTTCTTATTTTTGCGAAGGGTACCAACGCATGTTATTTCATGATCCACCACCACTTTGTTTTGTTTAACTTTCGTGGTTATCGAGGTTCACTTTTCCATCTTCTCCATCAGACCAGTCACAGTCAATATCAAGATTGTTGTAAATGGTTTTTCCTCGTTCATTTGCTTCACTTTCTTTATCTGATAACTCGTGAAGAACTCGTTCATAAGATTTTCATCTGATAAATTTAGGCCTGCAATAAGCATTCTATTTTCATAACCTGTTTTTTTTTACATTTTATTTTAAAACGAATCGATGATTTACGTCTCTTATGGACAACAAAAACTGGAATTCAATACGTAAATAGTCGAAACATGAATATTGGTGGACAAAATCCGCCAGCGCGTGTACTTTAGGGTAATAAGGGTTAACCACCTTTTTTTGCTTGAAAAAAAAATTAAATATATCAGTGCTGTGTATAAAATTTATTATGGGGGTTTCAATTGATATTTTTCAATCGTTTTTTTTTTTCATATTTCCACTCTTTTTTTGTGCTATACTCTACTTAAAATTCGATCGACCACCCTTGTAAAAAGAAATCTGAACCGTTATCACGTCTCTTTCGCCGTAATTAATCTCTAGTTTAGCGTGGAAAAAAAGTAAGCCTGCAACCAAACAGCCGTTCTCACGGTCATTTACCATTCATTTCTCAGCACTTTGTCTTATCCGTTATTCACGGTATCTATAACAAGATGGTGATGAATTATTAACCTTTAAATGGAAGTCTATCATCCATTTTGTGAATTTTTAATCTTTAGACGTTGGTGATTAATAAGAATAGCTTGTTTCGTACTTAATCGAGTTTGATAATTAATTTCGAATGTTTGGCAGAAAAAAATCGATTATGGAGATTTTATCACACTAATGACGGAAAATACAAAATGGGCTTGAGAAAAAAATTTGACGTAAAAAAAAACTATCATGTTTCTCTTCTCCTACTTGGTTCCTAGAGAAATTCTCAGAGCCGAGTAGTCCCTTTATACCTATTTCCCGAATTAATTATAGGATATCGGCAAGCTTCAGTTCAGCTACATGTCTTTCTTTCAGTAGTGTTGTGCCCTAGGACTTTGATTTGCTATTCATTCGGCCAGTAGTGAAGCGAAAATTAATACTTGGTACCCCAGAATAAAAATGTTTGAATCGCTGTCACTTAGCACACTATCTACTTGTATACCAGAATGGGGTCTGAGGCTGAGGTACGGTGACATCGTGGAAAAGTTCAAATTTATTTCCTGAAACGAGTCCTGCAAGTTCAAACCAATAGAAGTAGAAATATTTATTCTCATCTATGAAAGGTCGTCATTACAATTCATATATATTGTAATATTTTAATTTGAGTGATGTAGTTCTTATTTTTAGATTTTTATTTTTATGTTATATTTTATTGTTATTTATTTTGGGCGCCTTTATTTTTCAAAAAATTGGTATAGTTACTTTAAATTTTTGTTTGAAGAGTGCGGCTAGCTATTAAAAAAAGCAATTTTGACTCTCTCTCCCAAGTTGCGGTTCCCTCAGTTAAAGTCTGATCAAATGATTTAATAGTTCTTGAAAAATATTTAATATATAATTTTTATGTATTTTAATAAATTTAAAAAAAAAACTTTGAAGAATTATTTCCCTACTTTATAAACCTTTCCTTTTTTATTAAAAACTCCATTATCTCTTATTATCCTCAGCAACTAAATATTCCGTTTCCTTATCCTTTTATTATTTAATGATTTTATTATTACCTACCCTTTATTATTATCTTAAAATTCACGTTCCCCTCGTAATACAAATAGAATGATTCGAAACTTGAAACTTTGAACATGCGCACAGACTTTATCATGTGTTGTTTTAGAATGGCATCACGTAAAAAGGAATTGTTTAATTGCTTTGGATTATCTGAATTATTAAGGTAAGCTTCCTTTTTATTTATAACTACTAATATTAAGAAACTTAACTAACTTATTATATAAGAAATATGCAATTGCGAAATGAATGTTTTTACGATGAATAAATTTATAGGTTATCTACTTTCAGGAACTTGATTCTAATAAATCCTCTTCTCTGCTATGTGGGATATAAATTAATTGGAATTGATTGCTGATTTCATACACACTATTATAGAAAGTAAACTGAACTTTCTCAGGAACAAACTGCATACAATATCCTTTGAAATTTCTGGGATGCTATCTCCAGTCAAGGTTAAATATTGGTCAAACAAGCTTACCGCTTTCTAGAAGATAATTAAATGATGAGATCTCTTATACGGTTAGTACTCTTTGCTTTTCTATTAGTTTGGTATGATTTTGAAGCACTTTACTTTATATTTTTCAATTTTTGATTTTTCTTTCTTAATTTCTGCACCTTCTCCCTTCTTGTTCCAAAATCAACAACATTCAATTTTTTTCTTGTTTATTCTCTCACAGGCGACTTTCCCTGTGATCTAATTGTCTTAGTGTCATTTTGAATTGACTTCTATGGATATAAAGGTCCTTTCACATGTTCATTATATCAATGTTCCTTATTAACTACACTTTCTTTTGATCGGTTGATTCATTTCGCGATTAATCACTGTCACTTCACTGAATGTTGAGATGAGTTACATAGATCTAATTTAACTATACTATCTATTACATTCTACCTAACATGTATCAATTATAAGATTATTTATTTAAGGTTTATAAAGATATTTTATGTTCATTATTTATTTGTTTTAAATTGTTCTCTTTTTAAATTTAAATTGATTTCTTTCAAAATTATTCCTATTCAGGGTGAATTGATTTATGATTTATTACATGGTTATTTTCTTTAATTACAGATTCTTCGCCTTAAATTGGATTCACCTGCTTTCAGATCATCACAATATACATAAAACAAACATTTAACACCAACAATTCACAGTTGAAATTTTTAACATTTTGAATAATGCACATACATAATTTCCAAAATTTATATTCAACAGCTGAACAGCATCTTACAATTTTACGACCAATACGAACCAAAATAAAGCATGTTAATGGTTGGCTTTTCTCGTCAAATGTATAATTTGACAGAATCAAAGTCAAATAAGCGGACAACTTTGTATTTTTGAGGGAAAGGTCATGAATTCTTTTCCAAAGTATATAATTTAATTTTAATTTAAAATGCCTACTTTTACAAAAATTTAAGCTTAAAGAGTAAACGATTTGTCGCAATTTCACCATTTTCTTCGAAATTTATCCAAAAATAGATACTGGAGATACGAAAAAAAATGATAGGGTACCAAATTGTTTCTTTTTTATATAGAATATTGAAGTTTTTTTACCACTTAGTGGTGTAGAGTGTGCTGCAGCTACTCTTCCGTCACAAATTTCTTCCCATTTTAAGTCCTCTGCTTCTTTCCATCTTTTTCCTCTTTTATACAGTAATCCAGCTTTTACCTTATCCCAAGTGTGTCTTGGTCTACATCTTTTTTTATTTTTTCCGATATTTGCTTCCCATTTTCTCTTCACTGGTCTTCGTTCATTTAGGTGTTGTAAATGTACCCACCATTGTAGTTGTATTTCTTCTATAAATTCTATCCTCTTTTGTTACACATCTTACTATTCTTAAATATTTCTTCTCTGTCGCCTGTATTTCACTTTTATCCTGTTAACACCCATATTGCTTTTTTAATAACTAAAATTTCCCTGTAGATTTTCTGGATAGTGGATATTTTTGGCAATATAAACCTAGCCGCTTAATATCTATTCGAGCCCTCAAAACTTGCCCCATTCAAAAACTAAGGAATCTTAAGGAATTCAATTCACATAATCTTATAGCAGTTTAAAAACTCTACAGAATAGTTTTTGAAAAAACTCCCTATCCCTGAAAATGAAGGAGCTATGCTTAAAAACCAATCAATTTTTTTTAATTCGAATAGCCTACTTCGGAGCGTAATAATCTACATTACTGGTATATTTGGCTTGGCAGTAATACGTTTATTTTTATTTACATCTTGAAACCAGATATTATTGTTTTATTACACTATTCAAAGTTGAGCGCCAATGAAACAAAAGTTGCTCAATTTCGCTGATGAAATTATGATGTTGAATGACATGATAGATATTTACGTAATTAGTTATGAAAAGAGCGATATTGTTCAACAAGCGTAATATTTGCCAAAACGAGCGCTAGCGAGTTCTGCAAATTACGCGTGTTGAACAATGTCGCTCTCTTCATAACGTGTTTACGTACAACGTTTTATCTAATCCCGCGCTTTCATAATATTCAATAAAATCTTCAATTACAATGATAATATTGAAGTGGAATCAAAGAAGTATTGTTACTATGATGTATTCATCCAGAAAATTGACTTACCTACTTTAAATAACTTTGTCCTGAATAATGTTTTCAATGTTTATAAATCTCAAAATACTATTGAATTAAAATAATGGGTTAATTTTACAGTTTAAATAATGAAATAATTGTCAGTTTTGACAGTACCTACCTAATTAATAAATTATTATTTGAAACTCATGTATCTCTATGTTGAAACATAAACAGTTACGTAAAGTTTTTACATAACTACTTTTCATAACTGATATATGAAGGTTATGAAAAATGTGACGTTACCTAACGTCAAGGAGTGTCGTAAAGTGTCACATTTGATAGCGGAATTAGAAAAAAAAATTTTAAGTGAATAATGTAGGTTCTTGCCTAAGTAACCAATAAAATTTGGAGGTAAACTAAGACAGTTCACAGGGCTTTGTTACCTTATTGATTTGAATTAAAAATTTAGCAGAAATAGGAAAAAAAAAGCAATTTCAGGGCGCCACTAATTTTCTTTCCTAAAAGAAAATTAGAAAAAAATCAAATTTAATGGCCAGCTAACTTTTATCTGTTTAAAAAGAAAAGAACTGTTTCTGCATGGTAAATAAAACTAACTGAGTTAAAAAAATGAATATAATTAGTCTTAAAAATTTACAGTATTTAAAAAAAGTGTTAGTAGCAAATATAACAAAAAAAATACTTAGCACAATAATACAGTTGTCTGAAGTAGACGATGATGTTGATGATGTTGATGATGTCGCAGTCTATGTAGTTATAATGGATTGTTTGTAGGAACGGTATTTGGGAAACTTTTTAGTTTAACAGGAACTGTGACCCAGAGGCTTGTTTGCCACTCAGGAATGTATGATCCAGAAAAATTGCTCGTCAAACCAGAACCTGTGCCCCAGAAACAGTCAGACTCTCCAGAAACTGTTTTATGTGTAAGATAACTGTGCTCCAAAAAACTGTTTTTTTTTTTCGGGAACTGTTAATCCCAGGAACTATGCTATAATAATTATACCGGTATAAGTACAAAAAAATAACAAAAAAAATTCTTAGCATGAGGATATCTGTCCAGCTCAATAAATACAATTTAAAAATTGAACTTAAGGATTCATCCTGGACAAATATCTGATTTGTATTGAAAAATAAGAAACAATCATATCAAACTGAAAATATCTAATATTAAACTTAGCTAGATAGGAGAGGAAAGGTATAACCAAAGTCTATATATATATATATATATATATATATATATATATATATACTTTGGTATAACTATGTGGCTTCCAAAATGGGTGGGCATTTTGTACAAAAAAAATTACTCATTGAATATTAATATTGAATTATGAAATTTTTGAAATATAAAGGTAACAAGAAAAATAACATACCAGTAATCCAGATAGGTACTTTAGGGATAACGGCAGCCTATCAGTTTTTGTTTAAATTAGTGTTAAAATAATTACATGGATTACTGCACAGTTGTTGTATTGTCGACAAACGATGAGAGAAGAACTGACGGAACCTTTCTCATCCTTATTTAAAGACCGTTCAACATTTTAAATTTCGCGGTAAAATACTTCTAGAATATTGATTTTTGGTCTACTAGTTTATTCCACCACAAATCACAAAAGTGAAATAATTTATTAAATATTGGAATGAAATAATTTAAGGAAATATAATATTCACTATTCCACCAAAAATCAAAATTCTGAAGTGATAATTGCACATTTTTAATATCTGAAATGTTAACCAACAAAGTTAACGTTTCAATCTGTCAAATTAAGGGTTGAAAAGTAGCAAAATGAACTCAATACATATTCCAAACAACTGGATTCTTGAATTAAATCCCTATGATAATTAATCTTTTTTTGGGGAAATAAATTCATTTTTACGTTAAGCTTAAACAAGGGTTGATTTTTTGAGGGTTGAAATATTATATTGAATCCTTGAGCATAAAACAATCATTATTCAACAAACCCAAACCAGATTTTACCCATATTAGGGTTTACAATGTTACTTTATAATTTTTTGAAAACCAGGGGCAGTTTTTACCCCTAAAAATAATCAGAGCCCATTAGCATGATAAAGAATTTAAAGTATAGGGTGAGATGAGCCTAATCTCAAATTAATATGCAAATCGATTCAAGACTAAATCATTTTTTTTATATTAAGCTTTAACAAGGGTTGATTTTTAATGGCTGAAATATTATAAATTGTATTCCAAAACACCAATCTGTATTTATCGAATCCAAACAAAATTTTAAGCATCCTAAGGTTCAAAATGTTATTTTATAACTTTTGACAATTAGGGCAATTTTTTGAGCTTTATATCCTAACCTACTACAAGCATAAAAATTTAAAACTGAAAAAAATATCTTGAAACTAATAAGCTATAAATTCCTTTTTCTACTTCCGTCACTAAAACTGCATCTGAAACACGAGTTTGACATTCGCAAAACGTCACTTCAAACACTAGTGTTTCAAGTGCGAAAAGTCACATCTTCATCTTTTCTTTCTTAAACGTCACATCAAGTGTATCTTCTGTAACTTATATTCATTATTCCGTGATAATTTTGTAGTTCTATGTCACTCATTTTTTCAATGACACGTCAGTCATTGTCTGTCATCTTGTAAATATAATTAATAGTATATTACCTACGTAACGTGTGTGGTAAGAAGCATTTTACGCACGAATGGCGTGATTCCGTGAGTGCGTAAAATGCTTTACAACACGAGTTACGTACTATATTTTACCTACGACCTACTTGTACTTGTATTTTTTATAAGAAGCACAAGAAATAACAGTTACATAATTAGAGGTGCTTGGTACACTCCATCTCTATTACTCTATTACCATTGTCTAATATAATGAAAGAAGCACATTAAAGAACTAACGTTTAATCATTATTAATATATTGTTGATAATCGAAAGTCCATTTTTCAATTATAATCAATACATATACTTAGCCCTTTGGGCTTTTCATAGTTAATCGTGGCCATATCTAATGTTTTCAAATAGTAAATTTTGAATAAAATGGTGACGTCTATTGACAGTTGCTAAGATGTTGCTCGGGAAGCCGTGCGATTTACTTTACAGCTGTGCGTTTTTTTTAAGCCCGGTTCTGACGGAGCAATTCATCAAGGCAACTTAATTGCAGCAACTTCTCGCCGCAACTCGTCTCCTATCAAAGTTGCATGAGCGTTCACATCATGTTCATACTATTGCAGCAATTTCTTAGGGAAATACTATATTGTTGCCAATATTCAAAATACCTAGTCATAAATTGGGTTCTTATATGGTGAATTTTTTTATTAATTTCCTCAACGGGAACATCATAACCATTTTAAAACAAAGCTTTTTTAATCTCATTTATGGAGTCCAATCTTCTGTTTTTTAGTCTGTAATTGATGTGATTTGTTTTATACAGATTTACCTGCGTTTCATAAACTGCTATCAAGTTTTTTGTCGAGTTTCTATCCCAATCCTGACTCATTCTTATTTATTTAATTTTAATTCTTCAAACACAATCCACAAAACCAACAGTTTTTTTAGAAGAATAAAGAATCTAATCACATAACATGGAGAAATAAATAACATACATTTCATCTACTTATACCAACAGAAGTTTCAGGTTTGCGTAAAAAAAGTCACTAAAAAAGTTACCAAGTTGCTGCAACTTATGGCATAAAATTAGAACCAGTTCTATTTTGGTGCAACTCGATTGCATTGATAAGTTGTACGGTGGAAACACCTAAACTGCATGCAATTTTGTCGCCGCAATCGAGTTGCAGGGACGAAATTGCACCGTCAGAACCGGGCTTTACAGTGCGTAATAGACGTCATTACATTGATACCGACTGTGTGTTATTGATTGATTACAGGGGGGGCCGTAGGTAAAATAATATGATATAATTATGTTTATTTATGCTGATTATTGATCGAAAAAGCGCTTAAGCGGTTTATTGTTAAATCTAAAGCTGAATGTCGGTATCAAACTTATGTTGAATAAACCATTGTTAAGCTCTTATTCACCCAAAAAGGGAGAATTTAAACAGCTATTACTGGACATTATGGCTGCCAGTCATGACTGAAGAATGGCTTCTTCAGCTCTTATTCAGTCGTTGTAGTTCTGCCTTTATGCAAATTGTGTAGTGTAGTGTAGCTGATTTAAATTGCTGACAAAGCTTCTATGCAGCTCTTGTTCAGTTCACCGTCAAAGCAAAAACAAATTAATATGCATTATACATTTTTTCAATTCCTGATTTCTATATTATTTATTTATCTCAACTACCTCAGTTACATGCTATTATAATTGAATTCACAAATATTTTTACTTACCTTTTTTTTCTTCCTTCCTTCGGTGGGGATTGAACCTGGGACCCGTGGATTATCATTTAACAATTGATTCATCTTTAGCCTCTGCGCCAAACGAACACATGCTAAATGTTTGTGAATGATGAATGGTATTTGTAAATCTATATGGTTCAATAGTGGCTGAACATACGCCTGTAACCTATGTAAGATTGAACAAATGTATTTGAAAACTCACGAGGAAGGTGGGATTGAGGTAGAAAATCTATAAGGGCATGATACAGAAATATCTGCAATTATGTGTTCATTGAAAAAAAAACTGATTTATTGAAAAACAACCTTTAATTTAATATTTGAAAAATTTAATAGACGTGATGAAGAGCCCCCATTAAAAAAGTGCAAGTTATGTTACTATATAAACATATTTATATCATGTATTAAAAGTACCAAAACTTTAATTAAACTTGATTGAACCTGATGATGAACGGCCACCAGCAGGACCAAGCAACATCATTAGAGCAACTGATGTCTTCAGAAATTCACCAGAACCTGATGAACTGCCACAAGCAGCACCAAAACATTATGAATGCAAATGATGTAATTAATGCAAGCTTTATAAATTTGTTAGTCAAGTGACATAATCAAAAACATAACCTAAAAATCGCTGAATGATATACACGACTGCATGCATAACTTCTCATTTCAGCGAATATCAAATCTATTTTTTGTTCACAGACTACATATATCTGAACAATATTTTCAAAATGGGCTGAACTAGAACTTTTTCAGTCTGTTTCAATAAATGCTGAACAGTGGCTCTAAACTTTACTGAAGAAGAGTTTATTCAGTGCATACTAAGCTGACTATAAATAGCTGAGCTACAGCTGTTCAGATTTCTCTAAAAGCGCTCAACCAGCTTATGTTCAGCCATTTTTGAATAGATTAACAATGAAATATTTGATGAGCAGAAAAACGCTTTTCAGCCTGTATTTAGCTAGTGATAAATTGCTGAGCATCACCGGATTAAGTAAGCTGAAGAAATGCTTATTCAACCCGAGTTCAGCTACATAAGCATATTGCCAATATCTACTAAGTTGGCTGAAGAGGCACTTATTCAGTATGTAGTTCAGCTTTATGGATGCTGCTGTATAATGGCATCTATATTGTCTGATTCGGCGCTTATTCAGCTCATTATTCAAGTTAGTAGCTTAATCAGTCTTCAACACCATCAATCAACTTCTACTTGTCTGAACAGGCCCAATAAATCAGCGTTCATTGTTACTTGGGGTTTATCGCCAACCATAAGCAAAGCCTTCAATTATCAGATTGATTTCCGGAAGTAAACAAACAGTTTACTTCCTTTACTTTATCTGCCGCTTTTGCGGCAGGTAAAGTGACATATGCGGCAGGTGAAGTATTTTGACTTTGACATTACTCGAGAATCATCATCTGTCAGTGTCACGCTTCTCCCTAAAACGGCTCCATAATGGTTTTCTTGCGATTTATTTATAACAAATTATTGTTGGATCTCCTTTGCATAACTTCAGGAATTAACTTTCATGATGCTTCAGGGTGTACCCCCAATTTAAATATAACAAATAATAAGTATATTTGTTCTATATGTGCTGTTTACTTTGTCATAATAAAATGCAATGAAATATACCTCAGTTTCTTATATTCTGAATTCTGAACAGTTGGCGATAAAATTTTGTATGCACCACGTCAGTAAAGTGTCTTTATCGGACTCGCCTGTTATTCACCTCGCTTCGCTCGTCTTATAATTTTAGACTCCTTGGTACATAAATAACTATTATCTACAACTGTCATGTAACGGGTAAGATTTTCCGCACTAGTGTGTTTTTGAATACTAGTGTGGTAATGCTTCGCGTCGGGAGACAACATAACCTCGAGCTAAAATCTAATACTTTTTTCCCTTGTATAATAAATAACTATTTTTTTAATGCGAGCGTAGAAAAAGTATAGTGAGCACCTAGTGTCAAAATGGTATGTTATACACCAAGGTAGTGAAGACTATTATTATTGACCGAGCACCAAGATTATTTCGCAAGTGGCTTTGCCCCGAGCGGAGTAGGTTTATAAATGTCTCCAACACCATGGTGTATTTATAATTTTTCTCACTACTAGCCAAAGTAAAGACAAAAATTAAAAATAATTCACAAACGCACCACGAGAAGCGTTTACTCCGTCGTCTGACCGACAAGCTCACTGTCAGTTTTTGATATATTATGAACGTACTCGTTATGTCATCAGTCATTTTTGGTTATGCTAATTTTAAACTAATGGCATTTTTATACAAATAATTTTATCTTGATATGTGATTTCAAGGAGCAAATATGTTAAAGACAATCTCTTTTTTTTTTTTTTTTTTTTTTTTTTTTGGCTTTAAGGCATAGCCCATGCAGCCAGACACTAAGTTGGTGAAATGTTTGAACGTTTTGAACCTGTTTCAGACAATATTAATAAAAAACGTGACAATGTTTTCGCATCTGTTTTCCCTATCTAACTATAACAAAAATGTCCCAAAAGGTATTTTTCCTAACACAAAGGATTAAGTTACAAAGGTCACTCTCTTCTCGCCCAGGGGTCTGTCAGGGCATTTTTCACAACAACAAATACAAGGTAGACCACGGTAAGTAAGGTAAATAATACAGTAGGATAGACAATTAGGGTTACAAGATTTACTATTATAATAACTACAATTTAATATTTGTCTCAGTGACAAAACTTATAAGGCAGTCGAATATATTTTTTTTATTTGTAGATATTAAATACATGATATTGAAAGGTGTTTCAACTTTTAAATTTAGAAGTTTTTGTATCAATGTTTCAGATTGGTTTTTGTATCTATTGCAATTGAAAAATATATGATCTAAGTCGGACGTGACGTTGCAAGTAATACATAAGTTACTATCCAGGATATTGATTTTACGTAAATGAGCAGGATAGCAAGCATGTCCAAACTTCATACGACTGATGGTAGTTATGTATTTCCTTGGGCGTTGATAATCTTCAAACCAGTATCGTTTTTCAATTTTTGGTACTAGCTGTGTGTAGCGAGTAGGTTTTGTGATACAAGATTCCCTGTAACGATTGCTCCAGTTTGTATGCATTTTATTTCTGGTTTGATTGATTCTTTCGTCCAATGTTGGCCAGCATGTCGTTTCTTCGCCTGTAAGAATGCTCTGTTTTGCCAATTCGTCCACTTTCTCATTGTATACAATTCCAGTGTGAGCTTTGACCCAAACAAAAATAATTTGTTGATTTTCATTGAGTTCCGCCAGATTCATTTTGATTTTAGATGTGTATGGATTAATATACTTTGAGTTTATTTCTATGTGCGATTTTAAACTATTTAGGACAGCAAGTGAATCAGTGAAAATTAAAGATTTTTCAATATTGTTTTGTATTGTGTATTCTATTGCTTTTAATATGGCTATAGATTCTGCACTGAAAATGGATGTGTGTTTATCTAGTTGGTAACAGTGATGTAACTGTTGGGGTATTACAATTGCAGCACCGGTCCCTTGATTATTTTTGGAAGCATCAGTATATATTGGTGTGTAGTTTTGATATGTATTTGTAATTTGTTTGACTACTGCATTGTTTAGAGCTGTTACTTCTGAATATTCCGGGATTATTATTCGCACATCTAAAAGAAGTACTTTGAGGTTTAAAGAAATGCTAGTAGGATAAAAATCACTTGTGTTTCTATAAGCTTCACATAAAAGGGGTGAGCTTTTATGTTTCCAATATTTGGATGTCAGATCATGAATGTTTAAAGCTGTTATCATATTCATTATTGGGGAATTTTTCGTTTTACATTTTAAGATGTTTATTTCTGCTAACATTTGTCTCCGTAGTTCTAAAGGTGGTTCTAAAGTCTCTACTCGAAGTGGTTCGATAGGTGTTGATTTCATCGCTCCTATGCACAACCTCAAGGCTTTGTTTTGTAAAACATCCAACTTTCGTAGCTCTTTCTTGCTTGCACAGCCATATAACGTGCTGCCATAGTCGATAATAGACCTTATGTATGATTTGTAGAAGATTAGTGCAGTTTGAGGATTTGCACCCCACCATGTTTTCATTATAGATTTCAGAAAGTTTAGTCCTTTACTTGATTTTACTAGAATTTCATCTATATGTGTTTTGAATGTCAGCTTTCTGTCAAGGGTAATACCAAGATATTTATATTCGGTGACTAGAGGAAACCGGATATTTCCCAATGTTATTGTGGGGGTATTTAAGATGTTATGTCGAGTAAATATTACGCATTTTGATTTGTTTGGAGAGATATCCAATCCCAGTTTCTCTAAACAATTGTAGAGTGGTGTTATAGCTGCATTAAATGATATTAGACACTGTTCAAATCTTTTTGAATGTATGTAGATGGCAAAGTCGTCTGCATACTGGATAATATTAGCGTTGGATGTAGTCCTGTGAACGTTTATAGTGTAAATATTGAATAATAATGGCGCTAATACGGAGCCTTGTGGTAGACCTCTGTTGGCTACTCGATTTTTCAACAGGGTTCCATTCTGTTGTCGAACTGTTACGGATCTATTTACATACAGTTTGCAAATAATATTTGCTATTTCTACAGGTACCTGCAGATCGATTAATTTTCCGCGTAATATTTGCCATTCTACACAATCATAAGCGGATTTTATATCAAGGAATAGTGTGATAAGATATTCGTCATTTGCAAAACATGCTTGTGCTTCTGTAACAATCTGTGCCACTGCGTCATAAGTTCCGTAGTTTCTTTTATAACCATATTGACTCGAAGGGAGGACATTTATATGACTCAACCACCATTCTAAACGATTTTTCACTATTCTTTCGAATATTTTTAAAATACATGGTAATAGCGATATGGGCCGATAAGAGTCAGCATCCTCTGGATTTTTGCCATGTTTTAAAATGGGTATGACCACGATCTTTTTCCATTCAGTGATACTTTCGCCAGTCAGCCAAATGTCGTTAAATATTTGTTTTAAAATTTGCTTGGCATTTAGAGGTAGATGGTATAGCATGGGATATCGAATTTCGTCGTAGCCTGGAGATGTATTTTTCCTGTTTTGCAGTGCATAATCTATTTCCTTCAGGTTAATAGGTGTTGAGAAAATGGAATGATTATTTTTGGACTGTTTGAATGTTTCTAGGTTGTGGCTGATGTCATCAAGAGGCATAGGTGGTGCAATTTTATCAAAAAAGTCCTCCTGCCATGCAGTACTGTAATTTTTTTCTGTATTATTTACTTTCCTTTGCATTCTTTTTGCTTGGTTCCAGAGTTCAGTCACAGGTGTATAATTATTAAGGTTTGAGCACCATCTCCTCCAACTGTACTTGGCTTTGTCTTTTAATAGTTTTTTTACTCGTGCTATTTCTTGCTTGCATACTATGTAGTTCTCCACGGTACTTTCATTTTTATATTTCATTAATTTTTGTTTACGTTGAGTGATTGCAGCGTCGCATTCAGGGTCCCACCAAGGAGGTAAGATTTTTTTATTTTTGTGTTTGAAGGGTTTGTTTACTGGGATTGCCACATTGGCAGCCATATTAATTCCTTGAATAAGAAGATCATAGTTTTCTTCCGTAGTATGCATTCTTTGGCAGTTTTCGGTAAAATAAGTGTCAGCTGCGTCCTGATATTGTTTCCAGTTGGCTTTACGCAAGTTCCATTTGGTTTTCGGGAGATAATCTTCATAAAAGTGAATATTTTTGTTTATTTCAATGATTATGGGGAAATGATCTGATCCCATGACGTCCGCAAGTGTGTACCATTGGCAGTTAAGTGCTAGATCAGGCGTGGAAAGCGTGAGGTCTATTGCTGATTTATTATTAGTATTAGTAAATCTCGTGGGTTGCCCAGTGTTTAAAATTACAATATCGCTATCATCCAGCACTTCTTTGATTTGTTTCCCTTTGGGATTATTTTTGTAAGAGCCCCAAAACTCGTGATGTGCGTTGAAATCTCCACCTATTATACTGTTTGAATCCAGTAAGTCAATCACATTCTGCCAGTCAGTGTAATTGGTGTTTATATCCGGTGGACAATAAAGTGAAAAACAGTTCAAATCGACATCGTTGGAATTTTTTATTGGGATACCGCACATTAAGATGCCAGGTGAGAAATTTTGTTGAATGTTGATTTCCTTAAAAGCATAAATATTTTTAATTAAAATTGCAACGCCTGCATATCCATCATCCCTGTCTCTGCGGATAGTGTAATAACCCCTAAATGAAATTTGTCTGCTGGGCTTGAACCATGTCTCAGATATGAGTGCTATGTCTATATCGTTTTCATCCAAACATTTCACCAAACTTAGTTTATTTGAAACTGCTGATTTAGCATTCCATTGCAAAATTTTAAAGTTACTTTTTACCTTATTAGCCATTGTAATAAATGCTGCTAATTTTGTTTTTTACAATTGTTGGGTTTATATTTTTTAATTCATCGAACGTGTTTACATCTTCTAATACACTTTGAAAAACACTAAATAATAATTTCACCATTTCATTGGCATTTTGTTCATATGTTGATTTATCAAAAGAAGGAAGAGGACGTACAGGTCCGAATGTGAAAGGAAACATGGATTCTTCTGGTATAGGGGAGGATAATTTTTTCCTTTTGTTGGGTGGTGTTAATTCGGGGTGTTGTTGAGAATGGGATGCTCTGGTTTGGTTGGATGTGGATGGTTGTATGGATGTATTCGTTCTGAATGTATTACCAGAATTTCTGTTTGTTTTTTGTGTTAATGGTGGAAAGGATTCGGAGTTTTCCGTGTCTAATATCAGATACTTGTTATTTGTACTTATATTTGCGTAGGAATTTTTAAGACCAGTTTTTGCTTCTAAAAAAGTTAAATTTTGTTCAGCCATATGTTTTTTTATTTTATGTTGCTCAACAAATTTGGGACATGCTTTGGAAATTGATTTGTGTTTATCGCTTTTGCAATGTAAACAAAAACTGTCTTGTGGGTCCCTACAATTATGCTCGTTTTCTTTTTCTTTAGAACAGTTAATACAAAGTGTTTTTGTACTTCGGCAATTTTTTGCTACATGTCCATGTTCTAGACATTTAAAGCACTGTATGACTTTGTGCACATATGGTTCGACTACACATGCTACGCTATTAATGTAAACATGTCTGGGTAACATATTCCCTTCAAATGTTAATAGTACCATTTGCCGAGGTACAAAAACAGTTTCACTATCTATATCTATTTTTCTTTTGAATCTATTGACTTCGGTTATAGTTACAGAGGAAATTATGTTTTCAAAAAGATAATCGTCTTTGAATATTGTGTCAACATTTCTTATAATTCCCTTTCGTTGCAACAAATTATTAGGTATAAAAGCTGTTAACTGTTCCTCGCTTAATCTTTCGTCATTTACTAGTCTATTCGCGTCTTTTATAGTTTTCAATTCGATTCTTACTCTATTTCTACCTACGCTTGCTATGCTGATGATGTTTGGTATTTTTAGTTTTTTATGTAAAATGTGCCCTACCTTCATTGGATGCATTTTACCTATTCCTTCCTCTTCCCTGTTTGTTTTTTCGATGAATACATATACCTTATCAGAGTAGAGGTGAGCTTTCTGTATGTTGAATAATTTCTTTGATCGCTCTTTTTCCATGTTTTTGTCATTTCCAGAATTATCCGTGTCATTTGATTTATTCCCATCCAATTCCATATCACTTAAATTCCCCCCTCCGTCGGGGGGATCGTTTTTACCCATTTTAATTTGTTAGTTTGGATTTTCACTAGCAAAGTTTTGGTTATTTCGCACCTCTATTGTTGGTCAATTAATAAGTATGGTTTTTACACTAACCGGTTATTTTACAACAAGTACCTATCGATGCTCACTTGCTGAAAGACCGATTCGAACTGAAAGACAATCTCCTGGGTATGCAAAATTATGTTGCACAAGTTTTTGTTGAACTACTATCCATGAATTCTCAAAATATTTGAATTTGTCCATTATTGGCCTAGGTTAATCATAGAAAATTATTAACCGCTAATAGAGAAATTCAACTTCTCAGTTGGCTAGAAGAAGCAGTAATTGTCAAGTTCACAGCTAGTAGAGGAAAAATATCTTTATCTTATTCTTTATTTATCGTTACGAGGGGCAATAGTTTATCTGAAAAAACAGGACCACTCGAGCACTTTGTCTTCTCTCCTGGAATGCTGGCCAGCTTGAAGGATGTTGTCTATCACGAGGTGCTCCCACAGTACACCGCGGATTTGAATTGCTATTCTAAATTATTTAATAACTACCTCACTAAAACTAACTAAATTATGAATAAAAATGGCGTTTTATCTCATACGGCGATATTCGATGGTTTTACTCAGGTCTCTCGAGGTGCTACTTTTTTGTTATATCGTGGTCGCTTATATATTATATTCCTTTGCCTTTCGTTGCTATTGAAAAATGCGCGATATTAAAAATAACTGTTAAACTGTTGCTGTGGTAAATCTACAGCGATTATAATAGGATAAATGAGAAATTAGCTAATGAAATATTTTACCCACGACCCCCCCTGTAATCAGTCAATAACACACAGTCGGTATCAATGTAATGACGTCTATTACGCACTGTAAAAAAAACGCACAGCTGTGAAAAATCGCACGGCTTCCCTAGCAACATCTTATCAACTGTCAATAGACGTCACCATTTTATTCAAAATTTTTATTATTTGAAAACATTCGATATGGCCACGTTTAACTATGAAAAGCCCAAAGGGCTAAGTATATTTATTGATTATAATTAAAAAATGGACTTTCGACTACCAACAATATATTAATAATGATTAAACGTTAGTTCTTCAATGTGCTTCTTTCATTGGTAATAGAGTAATAGAGATGGAGTTTACCAAGCACCTCTAATTATATAACTGCTATCTCTTATGATTCTTATAAAAAATACAAGTACAAGTAGGTCGTGGGTAAAGTATAGTACGTAACTCGTGTTGTAATAGATATTTACGTAATTAGTTATGAAAAGAGCGATATTGTTCAACAAGCGTAATATTTGCCAAAGCGAGCACTAGCGAGTTCTGCAAATTACGCGTGTTGAACAATGTCGATCTCTTCATAACGTGTTTACGTACAACGTTTTATCTAATTTCGCGCTTTCATAATATTCAATAAAATCTTCAATTACAATGATAATATTGAAGTGGAATCGAATGGTGGTAGAAGTATTTTTACTATGATGTATTTACCCAGAAAATTGACTTACTTTAAATAACTGTATCCTGAATAATGTTTTCAATGTTTATAAATCTCAAAATACTATTGAATTAAAATAATGGGTTAATTGTACAGTTTAAATAATGAAATAATTGTCAGTTTTGACAGTACCTACCTAATTAATAAATTATTCTTTGAAACTCATGTGGTATATCTATGTTGAAACATAAACAGTTACGTAAAGTTTTTACATAACTACTTTTCATAACTGATATATGAAGGTTATGAAAAATGTGACGTTACCTAACGTCAAGGAGTGACGTAAAGTGTCACATTTGATAGCGGAATTAGATAAAGCATTTTACGCACTCACGGAATTAACTTTTCTATTCGAGCGTAAATGCTTCTTACCACACACGTTACGTAATATACTATAAAACGCCTTCCAAAATATATTTATCTAATTCCGATATCAAATGTTGACTCCTTGACGTTAGGTCACGTCACATTTTTCATAACCTTCAATTATCAGTTATGAAAAGTAGATATGTGGAAACTTTACGTAACTGTTTCAGTTTCAACATAGAGATACCACATGAATTTCAAAGAATAATTTATCAATTAGGTACTGTCAAAACTGACAATCATTTCATTATTCAAACTGACAATTACCCCATTATTTTAATTCAATAGAATTTTAAGATTTATAAACATTGGCAACAACATTATCAAGGACACAGTTATTTTAAGTAAGTCAATTTTCTGGGTGAATACTTCATAGTAACAATACTTCTAATACCATTTGAATCCACTTTAATATTACCATTGTAATTGAAGATTTTATTAAATATTATGAAAGTGCGGAATTAGATAAAACGTTGTACGTGAATACGTTATAAAGAGAGCGACATTGTTCAACTCGCGTAATTTGCAGAGCCCGCTAACGGTCGTTTTGGCAAATATTACGCTTGTTGAACAATATACCTCTTTTCATAACTAGTAACGTAAATAACTATTACAAAATAAAAATAAGCTACAAATTCTAGGTGTTATGAAACTTGTTCATATACTATTACTGACGGACAAAAAATTTAAATTATTGCCTAAATCTGCTTGGAAGAAGTGTATCTATATGATTTAATATTATTAAATTTTCGAGCTCAGTAAATGACACCCAAAGGCTGTTCCCTTTTCTTATCGAAGGTTAATTAAGAAAGAGGAGAAGGAAAATGGGTAGGAGCAGTGTTGAAATTAAAGTGTATATTTTATGAATGATCTCTGATTTATTATTGTAATATTTCAAGAAGATAAATAAAATCGTTCTACTAACGTCTAATCAATATACATTCCACGTTATTGAACACAATTTTCAAAGTGATATTTTTAGAGACATAGAGTACACGCATATTTCATATTTTGCTTGGATAATAATTTATAATAGTAAATATGATATCAAAAATTACTAACAATAGGAAATAAACCAGTTTCCATTGGAAATTACTCCCAAATTTTATAATAAAATACAAATTTCAATGCACTTTCCGACCACAACCCGAGGATTTCCGAACGCTACCGATGATGTGTGATGTCATATCTCTTGTGTTTACTTATGTCAATAAGGCCGGTTTTGCATTAGGTTATGTGCAGTTGTGTGTTTATATTGTATATGCTTCATCGACGTAAAATATCATATCATATCATTTATATGTTTGTTTGAGACCATTATGTGTTTGTGTGTGCTTTTTTTTATTTCTAAAAGTCAATGTTAAGTGGAAAGTGGTCATAAATATTCGATATTTCCGAGGATATTTTAAAACTTTTGGAAGAATATATTTTATTTACTAGTTCAGTGTTCAGTGACGATTCTTTCCTATTTTGCGAGTAAAGATATGGCTAGCGAAGGTTTTGTAAAAGCACAAACTAATAACTTGCCCAAAGTTGACTCATTTATGCTGCTTGAATTTATAAAGTCAAACAGCTGCTTTAATGCAGAGGAAATAAGAGGAGTTGAAGCATTAACGTAAGTACGATTTAAACTATGTGTTATTTATATAATATATACCAACCATATTTCGATGTGTGGTCGTAAGAAAATGACGTTTTTATGGTTGATTACTAGACATATAGGTACATAACCTCAAACTATTCAAGAATAAAAATTACCAGCATAGAAGCAGGTACTTACATTAAAATGGTTCTCACAAACAAAAGTAATGCCCTTCTCTCAAGTGTATTTTTGCTTGCGCCACCAGGTAAAGTAACAAATATTTTGTCTGGAGTTTTAATAGACGTTGATTTACACACTGGAACAATGCAAGTTTTTTTCCGGCTTTATCCATTTTTAAAGCTCCCAGAAACAAATCAGGTCACAAGAACTCAGAGCGTGATACACGAATAAGAACGTAAACAAATGACGTCACACCATAGGGTAGCCATCTTTATGACGTAAAGCGCGTTTTGGCGTACTTTCAAATTTTATGATTCTTAAAGTCGTTTTAAAAGTAAAGTTTATATTTTTTTGAAAAAATAGGCATGCAAGGTGTTAGGAGACCTAATGAAACGTCAATTCCCAACAATAGCTAAATTTATGCTTGTACCCTATTGGGCTTGAGGAGAAAAGTAGACTAATCTATTACTAAAATGTATGCGAAATATTTAAAAATAATTGGAGAGTAGTTGGAGCAACAGAAAGTAACTTGAAACAGTAAACGAAGACAATAAGGTGATAAGAAATCTGCGAAAATTATCTAAAATATCCTTAAAGTAGCCAAACCGACAATTAAAAAAAAATTGTTGAAAATCAACCAGAAAACAAAAACCATCTTAAAATAACTATAAGGCTAACTGGAAGAAAAAAATGACTAAAACGTTTTAACTAAAAAGATCTGAGATAAGCTATTGAAGCTTTAACCAAAAACAAAAAAATCCAAATGAAAGTACCTAATTGAAACTATTTGAAACCAGTGAAATAACTGAAAAACTAATTAACAATGAAACAAATTTTCAAATTGCAGTCGTTTTATAACTTGAATTAACACTGATAATTAACTAGACCATCTTAATAGTTATTTAAATTGTCTAAATTGACTCAAGCCATTCGTTGATATTGAAGTTGGGAGACTAACGATTCGTACTGTTACGAAGCCGCAACTCAGAAGCCGATCCTGTCGCTAAACCATGAATTTTGGTGAATGAGAAGGGTTTGTTCCAGACTTTTTTTGTCCGCTCCGCATACGAAGAGCGTGGTAAATTCCAGAAGGTTCGAGAATTGATAAAGACTAGATATGAGCGAGTTTTTGAGCTAGTCGCACAGTTTTTAGTAAACAGTGGGTGAGTTAACAGTTAGTGAATGAAAAAGTGGAGATAAATAGTGTAATATTCAAGTATTAAAGATAAATTAGAACTTTTATACCTAGTGTAGATAAATTAGCGAGTAAAGTGTGTAGAAAGTTATTTTATAGAATACCCAGTTATTTCATGGAATAGCTGATTAAAGTGTGAAACTCTCTTGTATTTCATGGTTTAACTAGTTATTTCATAGATTAACGATCAGCAGCCCGTTAAAGTGTGGAATAATCTAGGTATATCATTGAGCAGAAAATCTGAAAATTGTATTTTAATGAACTTAATGTTCAAAGAGAAAGAGAGAAGTCTGAAAAATGTTGAGAAATTCAATTGGAAAGATGGAATTAATGTCGGAAAAATCTCATTCTGAAGTCTCTGTGGGGTTTACCGTTCGTATCCCAGTGCCAGAAGTTGACAGAAGAAGAGGTGATGCCAAATCTATTTTAGCTATCATCATAAAAATAACCGAAGAAGGATTTTTCCAATCGGAGACAAGAAATGGTCGCATAAAACAATTATATTCCCGATCCCAGACACTGTCTGCGAACAAAAACTAATTAAAATTGTACCGGATGTAGAAATATCGCTCCGGTCAGTTGCTGCAGCTCAAAGTTTAGGTACTGTTCAGGGATTTGAAAAATGTTCGTGTAAAACCCAGTGTATCAGAATAAAATGTTTTTGTTTTAGAAATAATGTCCTTTGTAATATTTTAGTAATTATTGTTGTAACAAATGATTTTATTGTACGTTTCCATAAATACCATTCATACGCTGCATAAATTGCTTCTTTTTCATTTTAATTGTCTATCATTAGTCCAAATGCATTTTGGATAAATTGTTTATTCTAAACTTTAACTGTCGTTCATTAGTTAATTTATAGAATACCTAGTTATTTCATAGAATAACTAGTTAAAGTGTCAAATTAATAACATATTACACACTTTAACAGACACGATCAGTTATTTCATAGAATAACTGGGTATTCTATGGAATAACTGCATTATTTACTTCAACAGTAACATGTATATAAATTTAGTTAATTATAGTGTGTATGTGTTTCTATGAATAAATCAGTAGTAATTAGCCATAGTGTGCGTATAATTTTATCCCACTATAACAACTGTTTAAATAAGTAAGAAAAAAATAACAGTAATGTGTACTTCCAACTACAAAAAAAGTGTTTCCGTTTCTAATTCGTCAACTTGAAACGGAAATATTACAAGTCCCTCACTTTTTATTGCTGTTTAGCAGAAGCGTTGTTTGTTATCTTGTTATTCGGCTAGCGACCGACCAGTTTTCTCTCTCTCTCCCGTTTTTTAAGCATTTGAAACTAATGAGGCTTTGTAATTTGCTATTCCCTAGCGTAAATCCTCTCATACATACAACTACACCGTAGCTTTGAAAGAGGATTTTCATTAACTTAGCTTAGTATTCCAGAAAATGATTAAGCTGAGGCCGGAGATCGTAAAAAACAGGAAGCCGTTGTTATATTTTTTATAATTCTCGTGTAATTTTTAATAATTTGATGGATTTAAGGCGAGTTGTACAATAAACAGTTATCTCTTGAACTTAGTTTAATGTTTATTTTTCGTTGGGTAATTTCTGGCTAAAGCTAACTAGAGTTTTAAAAATGACATATTTTAACCGGACAAAATTGAAGAGTAGTTCAGTCGACAGGTAGTTTCAGATAGAAAAAGGTCGTAAGTTAATGAAACTTCAGGATGTTGTTCAGGGATGATTAATCAACATTTTCCCAAGTTTTGGACCTCAAGGACCCTGTGCTAAAAAAGGAGGGGGGGATGGAACTGCAAAATTTTCGACCTTGTTCTGGTTTTTCCTCATTAACTTTTTTGCCTTCCGTTCTACGCCAAAAACGTTCATTGACTTTTTTGTAGATCGTTAAATCCTCTACGAATTTTTTCCTTCAAACATGTTTGTGTGTCAATTTGTTACCGAGATATGGCGCTTCGAAAAAAAGGTCAATTTTTAAATTCCGCTATGTTGATGACACGAATGGAGGGTGCTAGCATCGAAGTGAAGCAGGTATATGAGGACGCCGACGTGATAATCATCAACACCGCCATATCCAAGGCCAGCGAATTCGACAGCGTCATCATTACTGCTGAAGATGTGGACATACTTGTTCTGTTGACAGCATTAGGTACGTCGACAAAAAACATCTACATTCAAAAAAGTTGAAGAGGCAGAGGTCCCAGTGTCCTCTACTCGTCAAGTTGCTGCTCCTTCCTTCCCAAGGACATACTATTCCTTCACGCACTGAGTGGTTGTGATATAGCACCGTTTGGATTGGGGAAAAAGAAAATTTGCAGTACCCACATGAAGAATACCTCCCTCTCTGCAACATTGGCCCCGTTTCCCACACCAAACGCTACTCCTCAGCAGATCAGCGACGCTGGAGAGAAGTTTCTGGTAGCAGTTTATGAAGGCAACATTGACAATGACAACCTCGATGACCTATTATTCACACGATCAGTGACGAAGGCTTAATTACAACTAGCCTGCCTACCTCCAACAAGGGACGCTGCCAAGTACCACTCCCTCTGCACTTACCAGCAAGTACAGTCATGGTTGGGCAATAATCTTCTCCCATCATTATGGGGCTGGAGTCTAACCACCAATCCCCACAACCAGAAATGCTGTGCCAGATGACATCCTCCAGATTGTTTCCTGCAAGTGCAGCAAAGGCTGTGGCACCGGAGCTTGCAGCTGCAAGAGAGCAGGTCTCCGGTCCTCAGCAATGTGCAAGCACTGCACAGGCCACTCCTGGGAAAACGCCCCCGCAACTGATTTGAACGAGGAAGACTCACCAGCCATAATGGACGAATACGACGACGATGACATCATTGACAGCCTGATCGCTCAGGAGGACGACGAGCAGAACCAGCGGCTAAGAAACCTCGACAGGAAATGTAATAAATACAAGTATCTAAAGTTGGTGACTTCAACCAAGAATCATAATAACAACAACATCCTATCATAATTCGGGTATACCAGATGAAATAAAGTGGAAGTTTGCATTTTTTTGTCATTTTTCAGCGAATTTTGAAACATGACCTATGTTTCGACGCGTCATATCTCGATAGCGAATTCACATACAAACATGTTTTATCCGTCTAAATTGTAGAAAATTCAGCGCTTCACAAAAGAGTATGGATATGTTTTTGCCGTAGGACGTAGGAGAAAAAAGTAATCGAGGGAAAACCGGAGAGAGGTCGAAAATTTTGTAGTTTTCCTACCCCTACTTTTTTCGCACAGGGTCCTCGAAGTCCAAAACTTGAGAAAATGTTAATTAACCATCCCTGAACTACATCCTGAAGTTTCATTTACTTCCGGCCTTTTTCCACCTAACTCCACTTCTTTCAACCTGTCGACTGAACTAGAGTTAAAACTTAATCCGGTAAATGTAACCTCACAAAATTGTTATTTTTTAATTTTTTTTGACATTGTCAACCGACAGTACTTACCGACCACGTATGGAAATGAATGCTTTCGGAGAGGATAGCGTAGGAGATAGTGGATATGGTGTGAGCCGTTATCTTTTAACTCCCCAGGGAACCCTAATACTCCTGCTCAAAATCTATACAATGAATCTCAAATCAGAACCAGAAACCCCATAGAAATATGCTTTGGCGTTTTGAAAACAAGATTCCCTGTTTTGGTAGTAGGCAGAAGATTGAACTTACCGAAAGTTGGAGAAAATAGTTGTAGCAACTGCAATTTTACACTATATATAGCCATTAATTGTAAAGACCACATGCCCCCTGTCCGTCCTGAAGTCGAAGCTGCCATAAACGTTTTGGAAAACATTAATATTGATGAACATGGAGGCCACATAATTAATGATCATCGACAACTTTTAATACATGATTATTTGGAACATTTCTTTTAATGCAGATTCAGTTCCTGCAGCTACAGGCCATTTTATGTAATGAATAAAACTACCCATTGATAGCACTATTTATTCATCAATATCTGGCTCACCCAAAAATATAGGTAATCAATATTTTAGCGTTAAGCACCAATCCACCACCGACAAAAATATTTTATCAACTTTGTTTCTAGGTTATTTTTTTTCTTTTCCCATCTATGCGCGTCTAGAATTTCAATCATTTGACCAACTCTGCTACCAACCTTTTAAAAATGAACGCCAGAAGTCGATTAGTTAACGGCGTGCATGTAGGTATGACATTGTACAACAGATAAAATCGAAAGGCTGTTAATTAAACTTCGTTTAGGAGATCTGTTGTACAACTCGCCCAGTGAATGAAAATAAGTTTTTACATAAAATTTATTGAAAATAGTTAGTTTCATTCGAAAAAGTAATAAGTATGAGTGTAAGTTTTCAAGAAAATAAATATGTAAAGAACGATTCTTCTAGTAGGAATATAACGAATTAGGCGAATTAGTCGACTTCTTGAAGTTATTGAGTCTCTGCAGCTTTCAATAATTGCCTGGAACCGAAGTAATGATTCGACTGACATAGGGCTTACAAGATCCAAAGAGGATTATCGGGGAATACAATACGGTCGTCAAATAGAGGCAGCGGGACGCCGTTAAAGATATGTTTTTCAGGAAAATCAGTAAATCCTCTCATTGGCGAATCTCTCGTGTTGAATTTTGAGAACTAATTTTTTCCCTGAAAGTAAACTAGAAAATGAGATTATTCTTAAAATTTTAGCCCGATACGATCAAATCCGATTAAAAAATTCTGGTCCGTATTTAAAAAAATAGTAGATGGTGACCCTGTAAAGATAACAGGACCCTGTAATGCTCACAATGAAAAGGACTTGAATTTAAACGTGGGTAACCATAAAAAGGACTAGAAACTCAGATTTTACTACCTGATTTGGGAAAAAAATGAAATAAAAAGATCTCATTACTTTTACGAAATCCTTTTCTTGTATGTCCGGTTTTTTCGGCCATGCCAACTTCACACGACGAAAAAAAAACCTTTTTATGAACCGTTTTCATATTGAATGAGAAAAATTTTCTTAAAAAATTCAGGACATTTCCGGCTTAACATAAATCTTTGCTTATTCAGCGCGAAGAGAGTATGTTGGCATTGGATTTGCTACAGACTTTGTAAAATTTGTATATTCAGTGTCTTACTTTCAAACAAAAACATTTCCTTCGATTCCAATGTCTTTTAAAGTGAAAAATTTCAATTGTCAGATGGGAGCACTTAGAGGAGATATGGAGAAGACTTGGACCTTGAGGTTATCTTTGCTTGAGAATGCGTTTGAAGACGTTCTTTATTTATTTATCCAAGCTCTACAAGGAAAACCCAATTACAGAGCAGGGAAAACGGGATATTCATAACATCATATTGATAACAGAATACCTTCATTTCAAACTACAAAAAATATGACTGGCTAGAACTAAGAAAAGCTTAATAAAAGTAGTAGAGGAGATAGACGCAAAGGCACAAATATTTGGGCTACGAATAAATGAAGAGAAAACAAAATATATTCGAGTAGGGAGAGAAAAACAAATGACAACTGACCACATGACCACCAGTTATATCTTTCGCAAGAACTTCGAGATTGTGATCAAAAATCGGAAGGAGCTGGAGGAAGAGAACGCACCACCGCTCAGTAGAGCGGATAAACTGTATCGAGTAATGAATTCGGCATCGGAGCGGGCATATACAGCAAGTCGAGCAAATCTGAAGAAATCTTCTCGCTTGGTAAATACGCCTCGGTATTTCAAGCAAAGGTCCATGCAATACTTGCAAGTGCCAGGGCAAACGACATAAGAGCCCTCAACAACAGACAGATCAGGATATACAGTGACAGTCAATAAGGAATGCCCTTAAAACACTCTAAGGTAACATCTCAGCTGGTATGGAAATGCGGCGAAAAATTTAGAAGAATGCCGACTCGGAACAGTGTATCGCGGGCAATGAAAAAGTTGACAAACTGGCAAGAGCAAATTCGTCAACCTTCATGAACGAACCCGAACCAGCTGTGTGCATACCCAGATGCTCCACTAGCTCATGGTTGAAGGGTAGGTGAAAGAACAACACAATAAACACTGAAAGAATACGCCCAGGCAAACACATGGAAAGAAATTATTGAAGAGAATATCAAAACGTATTCCATTAGAGAGATAACAAGAGGAAGACCATGAAGCAGATAGTGGTATAAAGTTGAGGAAGATATACAAGCATTAGAAATCAGAGACTGGGAGAGCATCAGCATCTAAGTCATCTTTAAAATTGATAGATACTGTCCACAATAAAGGGGTTCGAATTTGTCCTGTTGAAAGCTTACTATGTGAAGCTGAAGAACCACCACTTAAATTAAGGAGAGAATATCTCAGCCTATCATATGCTTCTAAAGTACTTTTCAACCCAAAAAACCCATTTTACATTTTCCAATCGCTTCAGAAATATATTTCTTCAAAAACCACACTTGACTTCCCCTTTATACCAACGCATCAATGTAATATGTAATGAAATAGCTACAAACTTCCCAAAGGTTGAGACACGTTCCCCTAGATATCCTCCTAACTTAAGCCTCCTTATTGTAATTTTTCCCCAACTCCCTACAACAAACGAGAAACTTCTCATGCACTGATTGAATAAGAATTTTTACGAATTTGCTCCCACTATGAAGACCATACACATATTTACACGGACACCTCTATATCTCAAGATAGCACGTCGGCTGCTTCGGTTACTGCACACGAGACGCAATATTTTGATGTACCGCATACGTGGAGCGTGTATACAGGGGAACTGTATGCAATATTGAAGGCAACAGAATTTTGCAAACGCTCCTGTCAAAAAAAGTTCCTCATAATAACAGATTCGCTGAGTGCTCTTCAAAGCATAACTCAAATCTACCCAGACTCAGCGCTTGTAACGAACATCGAAGAAAATATCCATTCAATGGAAAGAAAAATTATCAACATTTTGTGGGTCTCTTCTCAGGCAATGAAGCAGTCTACCAAGCTGCCAAAGAAGGCCACCTAAATAATCCCACAATAGTAAATAAACAGCTGACTAGTCAGAGTGACCTGAAAGCCTTTTTCAAAAAATCAACAAGAGATGTTTGGCAAAAATTGTGGATTGTGAAACCAAATTGAGTTGATTGACGTTGAGCGCCAATGAAACACTAAAAAGTCCAGTGACGTTAAAAAAAAATGATGTTGAATAATGCAGGTTCTTGCCTAACTAACCAATAGATTTGGAGGTAAACTAAGCCAGTTCACAGGGCTTTGTTACCTTATTGATGTAAAGAAACAAGTTAATTTTTTTAGCAAAACTAGAAAAAAAAGAGAATGCAATTTTAGAAAATTAGAAAGAAAATCAAGTCTAAAGGTCAGCTAACTTTTAATCTGCGTAAAAAAATGTATATAATTACGATTTTGAAATTACAAAAAAAATGGGTTAGTAAACAATAAGGATATATAAAAAAAATACTTAGCACAAAAAAACATATGAGGATGAAGATGAAGTTGAACTGGAACTGTTGATGTGCTTCTATGGACTGTATACAGGAAACGGTATTTGGGAAACTGTATCCAGGTTACTTTATGTTTCAAAAAAAAACTTTTATCCGGTAAACTATATCCAGGAAACTATAGCTTCGGGATATTGTTGTGCAAGAACTTTATGTCTCTCAAAAATTCAATTGGATCCGAGGCTAAGCTGAAACAAGTAAAACTTGATGTTTCTCCATGGAAGAACCTTAGTTTTAGGCGGAGACAACAAGTGATATTATCACGGCTTAGGATAGGACACACCAATATCTCCTGAAGAAAGAAGAAGCCCCAATATGTAGTGTGTGTCAGGTGCAGTTAAGTGTGAAACATTTTCTTGTTGAGTGCCCTAAATATTATCACCAGCGAAAAGTATGTAATTTCAGCGATAACCTTAAAGAACTGTTAGGAGACTCTCGTAATGTCTTAAACTTAATTACGTCCTTTCAAAATATCAATATAATTCATCATATTCTGTGAACAACACCTATGTAAATTGAAATTACTGTACCAATTTATGCATATTTGGTAATAGGCCTCGTTGTTGAAGCGAATTACATAAATATTTTTTTTTATTCCATATAAATAAAATAAAAATAGATAATAAAAAAGGCCAGGTCAGATGAAGGATTATAGTTACACTGATATAAGAGGAGTAATCGACCTAGTCAATGGGATTAAACACAGCTTCATTGAGTTAGCCATAATTCATATCTCAAACTACGAATGAAATTATTTGACAAAATGGTACTACATGTATTACACAGAGTAAGAGCATATGATTGTAGGAAAGGGAAGGAAACAAAATTTCTGTCGAATAATAATTTTATTTTTATTGGTAAATAGCAGCCCATTTATTTTTAAGCGATTCCTTATTGTACAAATGGAATACGTCTTTAATAACGCTAAAAGCATTCAGTATACTGATGGGACACTTTTTCTTGTACTTTTTGCAATGACCTTTGATTCTTCCATATTTTTCAGATTTCGCATAATCTTCCAAACCAATTTCCTTCTTGGAAGAAGACGGTCTACAAATAATAAAAAAAAAAATTATGTAATAATAAGATATGCTAACAGAAGGAGGTGTTATACTTCACAAGAATATGATGTTTTCTCAATGTTAATAGTTAGTGGTGGACCAAATCATAATGGGGAATCAATTTTTATATTCTCTAAAGATTTTCATGTCGATTTGATGATTTAGCTTTTGGATGATTTAAATAATCCGCCATTTACGATATATCGTACATAAGCTAAAAGAGGAGTTAGCTACCCAATGATTGACATAAGACCACAAATTATTCTGAATTGATGAAGTACTTAAAGGTTGAGAAATGTTAAATCAAATTCAACTGCGGGCTAAATATCGTATTATGAACAACCCGATGTAAAAAAATTATTGACAGCGCAGCTGACTTCAATCATATGATAATGTGTAGTAGAATTTGCCTAATTTTTGAGTTGTTGGCCCGATGCTGTAAAGCAAGAGGAAAATAAACCAGGAGTATTTTTAGGTTATCGTTGTGGGTTTATCAATTTATCATTTTTATTAAAAAAAAATTGATAGCGTTTGCCTTTCCTGGATCTTTTGCATGTGGATCTAAGTAACTAACTAATTTCTTTATTTAGCTTGTGATAGGCAATGAAAAGGTATTCCGGTATATCAAACGCGTAATATTTTTCTTTCTATTCGCATATTATTCCTGGGGGAAATTATTTCAAATTATAATCTAAATTTTGGCTTATTTTTTTGTTCCAATATTGCTAATACACACTTACCGTCGGTAATTTACCTCATGTAAACCGTATGCCAAAAATGGGATGATATTGTTAATTTTTATTTATTATGAAATTATAACATCCAGTGTCAAAACCCTCCTAACGGCGAATATTTTGGTCGGTGCTATTTTAACAGCGGAAATGTTATTATACATCAATGTAAGTTACATCAAAAACGTACAGAATAGAATCTCTCGATCTTAAACATTTACACCGCTGTATCCGCGAACATTTTCGTACAGAATAAGCTCAATAGTGTTGCAAGTAGGTCTTAAAAATACTGCATCGACGTACATGCTGAAGACATTATCATAAATAAATGAATCCCATCCAAAAATCTCATTACATACCCAAGGAAAATAGTAGTTTCTACAAATAAATCAATTTCTTCGAAAATCAACCAAGTTTTCCACCGCCCAAAATCACACAATGAGATTTCACTTCAATAAATCGCAATTAAACAATGCACAGGTTACACAGATTTGTGTAGTATATTCTTGGCAGAGAAGAACGTTAATTGCCTAGAGCATGGCTCGAATATTTCCTTTGCACCATCTGGGGAAATTCTCCCCTAGTATATTACCCAATAAAGGTGGAAGGAGTGCCCAGCCTAACCTCGCTTACTACAGCATGACGGTGACAGATGTCGGTAAGCCGGTGACATCTGTCACCGTCATGCTGTAGTAAGCGAGGTTACCACAAAACAGATGAACCTATAGAAGTGGAAGTTTATTAGAGAACCTTGAATAAAAAAAACCATCCACCTGAAGCGCTAGCTGCAATTGAGTTGTCAAATCAGGCCTGGCGGGTGAGGCAGCACCATAAAGGTAATACAAATAGAGGCAACAATCCATATGCCACTGTGTAAGTGGGAATGTCCGTCTGAACTTCGGTGAGGGGAAAGAGACACACGATCAGAGGTTTCTCTGCCTTTATACGTGGATACAGCATTTACGCTATTAGATAAAGACAGCCTAAGCCTCATGCTTTCTATCTCTCTCTTAGATGCTGATGGATTCCCAGCTGGCTTGTTGCCTCTATATGTAGTATCTCTAGGGGCAGCACGGTAAGAAGACAATATTTTCAAATTCAAATAATAGAGTACACGCATATATCATATTTTGCTTAGATATTAATTTATAATAGTAAAGTTGATGTCAAAAATTACTAGTAATAGGAAATAAACCAGTTTCCATTGGAAACATGTCATATCTCTTATTTGTTTACTTTTGTCAATACGGCCGGTATTGCATTAGGTTCTGTGTAGTTGTGTGTTTATATTGTATTTCAATCAACTATTAATTGCTTCTTCGACGTAAAAATATCATTTTTGAGACCATTACGTTTGTGTGTGCTTTTTTTTATTTATAAAAGTCAACGTAAAGTGGAAAGTGGACATGAATATTCGATATTTCCGATTATATTTTGAAACTTCTAGAAGAAAATATTTTATTTACTAGTTCAGTGTTCAGTAAGGATTCGTAAGGTTTTGTAGAAGCACAAACTGATAACTTGCCCAAAGTAGACTCATTGGGTGGTATGAATAAAAACGAAGTACATGCTAATACTACAAATTTAAGGATCTACTTCAAAGTATCTGCTCCATTACGAAGCATCTGGTCAGTTCCGGTAGTATCTGCTCAACGTTGAAGTATTTACTACACTGCTTGTAGTATCTACTTTCAGCCCGTAGTATTTGCAGCATCTCCCACTCCTTCTGATCGGGGAGCAGGCCATGACAAGTTCATTAGATTTTCTCTTACATCGTTGTTGTTATACAAAATTGTCGAGACTACCTTCGAAACTACCCGAAATATTATTTGCTATTTTTCTTGGTTGTCAATTAAATTATTGAACGTTATAAAGTGTGCCCGTGATTGTGTAAAATGTTTTCAGATGAAGGAATGCACTAGCAAGAAGAGTCCCAAAATTAAGATATACAACTAGCATTTGTTATAATGATAGAAGATACTGCTGGATAAAATAATGACACCTGATATCAACTCTGCAAAAGATACAGCCCTTAAAGAATTAATCAATATTTATGCACTGTATATTTTTCTTCTGCGTATTCCATCCATTTCCGAACAAAACTAGCCGTAGAATTCTCAAGAAGCTGCTATTATACCAACTTCGCTAACGTTTAGCAAATACTTCAATTTCTTCTTGATATCGAAGTATCTGCTGTAAGAAGTCGCTACTTCAAATTGCAGTAAATACTTTAGTCATTTCCACGAGAGTGCTACTTAGTATAGTAACTTCCGGAAAAATTAAAAGTATCTACTTTGAAATGAGGTTTCTTCCAGTTTTAAAGTATAACCCACTTTATAGAAAATGCTAATACTTCTAGTATTAGCATGTACTTTGTTTCATACCACTCAATGTCTTTTTGTCGACGCATAGCTTGCAACCATAATGCCATTCTCTTAAGTGTATTTTTGCTTGCGCCACCAGGTGAAGTAACAAATATTTTGTATGGAGTTTTGATAGACGTTGATTTACACTATGGAATAATGAAATACTTGGAATCCAAAGTTTTTTTCGGCTTTATCCATTTTTAAAGCTTTCAGAAGCAAATCAGGTCACAAGAACTCAGAACGTGTTACACGAATAAGAACGTAAACAAATGACGTCACTGCATGGGGCAGCCATCTTTATGACGTAAAGCTCGTTTTGGCGGACTTTCAAATTTCATGATTTTTAAAGTCGTTTTAAAAGTAAAGTTTATATTTTTTTGAAAAAATAGGCAAGGTGTTAGGGGACCTAATAAAGCGTCAATTCCCACCAATAGCAAAATTTATGCTTGTACCCTATTGTTCGTCCTGGCTGTAGTCATCGATAACTGTTGCTTAAATGTTGTTGTTGTTGTCACACAAGATACTGTTTATTTTTGTCATTTGCTGCTATTATTTGTATTTTAATTAGGTACTGTGAGTGTTATATTATATTAGCTTGAGAGTGGATAGAGCTTAAGCAAAAAGATAGACCGTTGCCCGATTTCACCAACCATTTATTGAAGTTTGGTAATTCCTGAATCTGTTCTAGGTATCACCTAGCTCTAGGAAACGGCTGGTGAAATTGGGTATTAGTCCTCCAAATAAACAAACGAAAATATTTCTATAGCAAATACAGATTCCATTCCGCTATGAAATCCTCTGCGATCGCTGAAATTCTCATTTCATACCTTGACCTCCACTTTTATAGGTTAATTTGAGTACGTTTTGTGTGCCTTGATATTTTGATCACCAGCTAGCCCTTCAGGTGGATGGGTTTGGAACCTAATTTTTCATTCTAGCTTCTTTTTATTAACTTTCAGTAGTAATAACCC